>JAXDDW010000053.1:1807500-1835000 GCA_034670385.1 Hoplostethus mediterraneus
AGTACTACTAGTCAGTACTTTCAGCTAAACCTACAAGTTCACAGCCAAATCTTTATTCCAATCTCAAATGTTTACAAACTAGACTGACGCTGATAAACAACAGTGAAACCTTCCAGTCTAAAAGGATCCAAAACTGCGTCTAGTTTTGTCTCAGATGGTCGCTTTCCTTCCTGTGAGTGATTCATCTGTTTATTTGTTGATGGAGTTCCTGTAGGTGGCGCTCTTCTCTCTGTCTGTCCAGCCACGGTCACGCTAACCACCCAGTTCTTCTTCTGTTTATTACACTTCCTGTCTCCAGAGGATTCTCCCCGTTAAAGACCGACACACTCGTGATTGAAGTTGTCTCGTTGTGCATCAGGCCGTGTGCAGTTCAAGTACCAATCACAGGTGTGTAACCTTCGGTAAGGTGTCACGAACACGAGGACATGTTGCACCTCCCAACTTCAAAGCAAACACGCCTGCGAGCATGCAAGCTCTTTTGACGTGCACACCTTGACACAATGGAAATGATAGGAATGTGGAAATGGCGAGGATAAATATCACACACACACACACACACACACACACACCCACACACACACACACGCACACACACACACACACGAAAACCCAGATAAATATACACACAGACCCGGCTTGCATCTGACGAACATGTGGGGGTTTCACGTTACGTCCCGTCGCCTCGCTGAGCTTCGTGCCCCGTCTGAAAGAGACAGGTTCGATCAGGAGAGGAGCTCGGTGTCGTCTGAGGTCAGATATTGTTCCGTGACCTATTTCACTTTTTTTTGTTTGTTTTTTTTGGGATTGTGTCGACGCTTTCTCTTCTCCAGGGTAGCCGGGTGACGTACCGAACAGAAACACTGCAATGGGAAGACACAGGTTCAAACCGACGGGTAAGCAAGTGCCGTACCAGCTGACCTCCCCCTGACCTCTGACCTCGTTCCCAGTACCACTTCACCACCTTCACCATGCTGGTCATAGTGGTTACTGTGTGATGTGTTGTTGTTCTGAAGTGGCATCAGGAAGCAGAGATGATACCCAGACAGCTCCTCCACGTAATCCTGGGGACTAGTCAGGGATTACCGGACGCCTTTTGTACACGCGCTACTAAACACGCATGACCGAGCAAACACCCATATGCATGTACACACACCGCAAAACATCTTGCAACATCAAAACACAACTTGAGTCATGTCTTATAAGCTTGTTTTCCTTTCCCCTTTCCTGTTATTTTAAGTCACTGGTGTGAGTTAATTTCACTTGTTTGTCAAGAGTCAACATGAACTGAAGCGGATCACCTCACTAGTATCAAGATAATGATGCAGTATTAAATTCTACACTAGACGACTTATAAGTGAATATACAGACGCTTTCACATGCATGCAAGCACTTCTGCATTCCCCATGTGGCACACAGCAGTTGATGGAGAGGATTCAGTCCGGTTGTACTGTGGGTTTTTTTTGCGTACTTTATAAGATGAAGACGTGTTGGCTGTAACTCTGTGAAGACGCCCTTCATGGAAACAACCATTTGTGAGATGTGAGACATTGTCGGATGTGTTGGAGTTACTTGGAGCAGGATTGTGGCGTTAACGTGCCTGCCACTGAAAACGTAACGCACCGTCTGGCGGCCATATTGGAGGACCTCAGCCTTCAGGCAACAACGGCTGTAAACGGTTGACTGAAGCCTTTCTAAACTTTAGATTTTGTCATCTCAACAGATTTCAGTGGAGACGGTTAGATTTGGGGGATTTTGCGAGCTAACCCTCGTCTCTGGTCAGCTAGCCATCACTGACTTGATAACGTGTATGATTTGCGCACTAGCTAACGCATGTAGAAGAAGCTAGCGTTGGCGATGCTAACTGGTGCGTGCTGCTGGCTCGTTAACTGGCTAACTGGCTAACTGACTCTTGTCACGCTACAACTCCCAGTGTTCTGGAGTAGAGAGACAACATTACTGACTGGAACTACACTCACAGCACAACAGGTTTTTGTTTTGTTATATATTTAGATGTTATTTGTGCCAGTGGTCCTCCATGGTGCTGCCAGACGTGGTTGTTGCCTCCATAGCCAAGCTCTTCTAATCAACAGCTCTCTCACACTGACAGTCACACAGCTACAATGAAAGCCAGTGGGAAAACCTCCCGGTCATTACATCTCCCATGATGACCTGCCAGCATTTCACTGTAATAAATGCATCTGGCCGTTCTGCCAGCTGTGCACAACGACAATTAAGACACACACTTATTTTTCCCCCAGACTTTGTTTCTCAGTACTAGTAGGCTTTAAATGGGTTGATGAATACTGGAGGGTCAACCGGAGGGCGAGGGTAAGATCTGAGAGCACAGCTGGTGAAGCTGCTATCGCCGTTTCTTTCTTCTCCTTTCTTTCTTCTTTCTTTTATTTCTACGCCGCTCAACTCAGAGTTCAGCCGATGGTCATGGCGGAGGTCATCGCACGGACACGATCAGGAACTCAACGTCGGAAAGGAAAAGTGATAATAAATAAAATATCAGAAGATGAATGCATCGTTGCCGTTGTATCGGGCCTGTTTTCAAGAGGTGACGTGGATGTGCTGTTCAAGAAGAACTGAAAAATAAATATGAATCAATGAGTTTTTCATCATGAATGCAGTTTGTAAAATTGGAAAGTGAATTGACTCTAAACAGTTTCAGCAATCATCCCCTTTGTACTATTTGCTGTAAGAGAAGCGTCGCATTGCTAACTCATCACGCTGTAAAATGTAACCCACGAAACGCAATCATTTCTATTTTGCCGCGTAATCGTCAGCAGCTGTTTCACATCAGGTTTTAAATAGAGTACCGGGCTCCGCTGTAATGCCTGAATCCTCACAGGGGAATTCACTTTACATTGTGCCGTTACGGCGGTGAGTGAGAGTAGACGAGCGTCGCCACGTGACCACGGCGGGCGGATTTCAAAAGAAGTCCTCGGTGCAACTGAGGTTCGGTTTTGGTTTGTTTTTAATTTCCTGCTTTCTGCTGATTTTGGCTGCAGCAAAACTTTATACTAACTCTAACCCAGAACACAGTTGTTGTCATCGAAACCCCAATTTGTTTTCAAGTATTTTCTCACGGCCTGCAGGAGGGTTTAACTTAACTGGACGGTACACTTTTTGCTAAACTTCAAAATACCGTTTTACTTGACGTTTCACGAACATTACCACTGTAAATAAACCTTCAGAATACACGCAGGACTCATGTTGAACTGTCACACTGCTTTATCCAGCCCTAATGCCTCCCAGGAGGCTTCACTATAAGCTCTGCCATTGTAGTGGTGAGTGCACATTGTTCCGGTTGACAGACGTTGCCTCCAGACTGCAGCAGGCTCATTTCAAAAGGCTTTGAGTCGGAGTGGTCGTCTCAAATACGTCTTTTGCTTCAAAAGGTGTTTCAAATTTGCTCTTTGATTTTGAGGCGTTTGTGTGTCCGTTATAATAAACATGATCATGATGAAACATGATGATAATAAAATGATCACATATGGCAAGAGAATCAGCCTGACGTTACTCTGTCTCTGGTCAGGAGGGTGATCGGTGAATTGGTTACTGGCTGATCCATAATCTTAGTATCAAGGCGGCGGATCAATGGACTGTTATTGCATCATCCCACGTTGGAACTGGTTTTCAGTCCTTCCAGTAGTCACATGCCCTCAAATTCAAATCAGCACAAATCTTTTAAGCTCATGGCAAGTTGACACTTAACTGATGCACACAGTCTCTCTCTCTGTCTCTCTCTCTCTCTCTCTCTCTCCTATACATACAGTACATGCACAGTTGGTCTCTCTCTCTCTCTCTCTCTCCCATACATACAGTACATGCACAGTCAGTCTCTCTCTCTCTCTCTCTCTCTCTCTCTCTCTCTCCCATACATACAGTACATGCACAGTCAGTCTCTCTCTCTCTCCCATACATACAGTACATGCACAGTCAGTCTCTCTCTCTCTCCCATACATACAGCACATGCACAGTCAGTCTCTCTCTCTCTCCCATACATACAGTACACGCACACCCATCACAGTCAGTCTCTCTCTTTCTTTCTCGCACACACCCTCTCTTTCTTTCGTCTCTCTCTCTCTCACACACACACACACACACACACACTCACACACACTAGAGACACACGTGGGAGGGTTGACGCCGCGCTGTCTGCAGAGCGTTGAAGAGTATTGTTATTAACTGCGGTGTGAATAGAGGCAGCGGTACATCCCCTGCTCTACCGGCTGCTGCAGGGCTGCAGGGCTCGGCTTTGTTCTGCGCTCCATAATGGCACGCCATAATTACAGTCTTAGCGAGAAGAGACACAGGCAGCGTCTGCCTCCTCCCTCCCCTCACCTCGACTCACATGCTAAGTACACACACGGGCGCACACACCTCTTTCAGGTGCGGCGGCGTGTACTTAGCGTGCGGCTTGACGGTGTAGGCCAGTGGCAAATACGGAGCTGGTCGTGATCGGCCTTCCTCCGGTCAGGCCGTCCTGCTAGCCTTCGCTAAATCTTGAATCCGGTTTTCTTGCATCCTATTTTCTCCTCATACCAACATGTCATCAATTGCTTCACTATACTTACATCTTGCCAGGATTCAGGATTCACTCTTAATTCAAGTTTAATATGACATTTCTGAACAACACATAGTTTGACGTTGTGCCCTGGATGCCTCCTCCTTTTCTCCTCCTCATGTAGGTTGAGCAACTGGTCCCACTTCATCCTTTCTTTTCCTACCGAACCCTCCGTCTGTCTGCATGCGCCGTCGCTCCACTCTCAAGAGGGATTTGTTTTGAAAGTCCTGCAACGTTAATGCAGGATGCAGTAGATGCACCGTGGAGGGGAGTAAGGGATGAGAGGAGAGGGAAAGAGAGGGAGGTGGATAAAGAGAGAGAAGGAGCAAATGTGAAGGAAGAGAATAGAAGATAGAGGGTCAGTGACTGTGGGTGAGGATTGGTTTCAGTTTTGGTCCATATGTTACTTCCAAGTCAGTCAGTTAATAATCTGTTTTCTGCTTTCTGTCACTGATTGATACATAAAACTGATTCAACCAGTTCAGCTTTTACATTTGTTGTTCTGAACACGTCAGGAAGTGATGAGTTTTACATTTCCAGCAGCAGCAACAGCAGAAGAAGAAGAAGAAGAAGAAGAAGAAGAAGAGGAAGAAGAACTGGGTAGTTAGCATGAGCAGTGATAGCCACCGTGGCTGAACAGACAAAGAAAAGAGCGCCACCTACAGGAACTCAAACTCTAAAAATACCAAGGAGAAAGACGTCACAGTACTGGACACACTGTTTGATTGACAGGTGATCTCTGGGAAGAGCAGTGAGGAACACTACAGTGAGGGACACCACAGTGAGGAACACTACAGTGAGGAACACCACAGTGAAGAACACCACAGTGAGGAACACTACAGTGAAGAACACCACAGTGAAGAACACTACAGTGAGGAACACTACAGTGAGGAACACCACAGTGAAGAACACCACAGTGAGGAACACTACAGTGAAGAACACCACAGTGAGGAACACTACAGTGAGGAACACCACAGTGAGGAACACCACAGTGAGGAACACCACAGTGAGGAACACAGTGAGGCTACAGTGAGAGACAAAGATGAATCTCACAGATTGCCAGTTTAATCTGAAACCCATTGAAATGTATTGACTTCTTTTATTAGTCCCCACCTCTCTCCTCGTCTTCCTCTCCTCGTCTTCCTCCATCCCACTCACTCCCCCAGACTCTCCTCTCTCTCCCTGGAGGTGTAAATTGACCGACGTGTCCTCCCACTAACTACCAGCTCATATATGTGCTCCTCCTCGTGCTCTCGGGCAGTAACTCATCTCCCCTTTCATTGGATGACAAATTGACTAATTGCATTCCACCAATCACAGTGGTTGAGCTCAATTAACGCCCGCTGACTCCTAGGTGTTGTGCAGCTAATTGTAGTTCATCCATATTTCTTCCTGTGAGGAATGAGGAAGGCCCACTGTTTGGACCCTTGCTCCACCCTTCCTCGGCTCCCTAGAGGAGTTGTTTGGAAAGTCCTGCAGTATTAATGCCAGATGGACTTCTACAATGGCTCACACAATAAAAGTGAATTATTTGCGTGGGGGGGGGAACAGTAGATAATGTTGTGCCAGTTTGAATTTGAGGGCGCGCGACTACTGGAATGAGCTCAAGAAAGACATTTGGATTGAAAACCACTGGAAAGAAAAGCTGGAGGAAAATTCAAACCTCTCAAACTGGTTTAAGGATGAAAAGCAAATAGAAAATTCATCCATTCATCCTCCTCTATGATACTAGCAGCATGGATTAGTAGTCCAGCTCAGCCAGCAACCAATTAACTAATTACCCTCTTGAAACCAAACTGTCCCATGGCAGGGATACCCCATGAAGACTTTAATTCCATGAAGAGTTTAATGCAAAATGAATGATTTCTGATTAACGCCTTATATTAAAGTTATTAAGACTGGGGAGATTGAGACTGAAGTGACCTTGGAATTTATGGTTTAATGGAAAGAGTCATGCTCGACAAAGAAAGAAAGAAAGAAAGAAAGAAAGAAAGAAAGAAAGAAAGAAAGAAAGAAACCCACCAGACCCATCAGTTTGAGAGTGCTGCCGTGCTGCCGTGATGCGCCTCTGCCCCGCCAGCTGACCGCCTAACCTTTCGGTTTGCGCTTTAAAAAAAAACCTGACGACTTGGCAACGTCGTGCCGCTAAATAACACGATTCACACAACGAGGGAGGGTGTGCCCGGCGGTGAGAGAGGTGAAGTCAGGGAGGGGAGGAATGTTGGCTGCAGATTAAAGCAGCAGCGCAGGCTGGGATGTGTAAAAACTCTCCACACATCAGCCTGTCGGTTTAATAACCTGGATCCTATAGAGGCAGGACACGAGGAACAAGCCCTGATCCCCGAAGAGGAGACGAGCCAAGACATCTCTCTGCGTGTGTGTGTGTGTGTGTGTGTGTGTGTGTGTGTGTGTGTGTGTGTGTGTGTGTGTGTGCGTGCGTGCGTGTGTGTGTGTGTCTGCTCTCTCTCCAATAAGAAAAAAATATCTTTAGAATTTGTGTTTGTAGTTTAAGCCCAAACCCGATTTCTTTTCCATTTCCATTTATTTTCGCCAGATTAAAAAAAGACAAATTAAATGAACAGATTATTATGTGACTCGAGGCTAAATTCAGCCTATTCCGGTTTTTATTTCGACACAGGAAATGTCAACGTAAAGCAGCCTAAAGGAGAGTGGTCGCTTCTTGGTCTGCATTCTTGCAGGATATGTGTGCAGAAGGGGCCCGGTGACAGCAGCGCCTTCAAACACTCCCGTCAAACCGAGATTAGTGCCTGAAACTTCAAGGTGGATCTCCAGGCCTTGGGGCGAACATGAAATACCGACATGGTCCTGTCCGTCCCCGCCTGCCCCCTCCGCTGGGACGGTTTAAACCAACAGATCACAAACCAGAGGCCTTGTTGGGTTTTAATTTAGATTTAAAGAAGAAATAAATCATTTGGTGATTCATTAATAACTTCATATCTAGTTGATCGATTCCATTCAGTTCTGCATCTTATCAAACTGCCAGGTCAACTGAACAGTAATCGGTCGCACCAGTTTGCGTCAACAAAATGTAGAACTGCGCGATTTGTGGTCACCGAAGCTACATAAATAATAAACTATAATATATATATATATATATATATATATATATATATATATATTTCATTTGTAATGACTTTGACCTCTCCGTTTCTTTTGCATTTACTTGTTTCCTTATGAAATGACTTTACCTGATTTCACATTTATTTGGTAATTTATTTGTATCTGAAATTACAGTGTCAGGCCCTCCGGTTTGTGTGTGTGTGTGTGTGTGTGTGTGTGTGTATGTGTAACCTTCTATCACTTTCATCGTGTGTGTTACGGTTTATTACGTCCAATATTCGCGCGTAAAATCCAGTTGCTCGTTGCTGTCAGTGTAAATGTGTAAATGCAGCCCGGGAGTTCATCTGGGCAGATCTCTAATTTTACATCGGCAGGAATAAATTCTGGATTGAGGCGGTGAGTCAATCTGAGTGTAATTATATGGTTAAAAAATCCTCTTCAAACATCGATGTCGTGTTTGTCTGTTGTGGGTGTTACTCACAGATAATGGCAAATAAAATCAACCATTTGATGAATTTCAGCATGGGTGTCAAGGGGTAGGTCGGGTTCTCGTCACACCGTCGTTTTTATCTTTGTAATGAGAGCAAAGATCAAGATATTTGGATCAATATCTGAAATAAATCACATCTGAAATAATATCTTGTCAGCCATCAGTTATTGCTCCAATGAAGTCAATATAAGCAGGTTTTGTGAGTTTTGAGACACTTTGCCATATACCTTCTTTAGTGAATCAACGCCACTGTGTTTTAGTTCCCCTCCATCGGTGGATTTTACCTCTGGAAAGTAAAAAAAAGTGTTTTACTTTTGTCCAGAATTTGACACCCTGTGATTTAAGATGAAGATTAGTTCAGATTGAAAATAAAAAAAGAATATATATATATGGCCATTTATTTTCTGCCCAAGCCAAGAAGAGCGGGTTCATTGTCCCTGGAGTTGAACGTGATTTGTGTGACATGGTAAACCGCCGCAGCCAATGAGCGCGCGCTGTGCCAAGTGGAGGCAGAGAATGAGCTTTGCATGCGCACAGTGCGTCTGTGAGCGGAGGAACACACACTCCTCCGGTGCCAACTTCCTCTTCACAACCCAAAAGATAACAAGCGACCACTTTGTAACTTTTGACGGGGAGAAGAAGAAGAAGGAGAAGAAGGAGAAGAAGAAGAAGAAGCAACAGCAACAGGATTCGGAGGATATTAAAGATTGTTTTTTGGTCTCCAGTTTTCGCGGAGGACTGCGTATGCGTTGGGATATCATGCGTCGTCTCCGTCTCTAGTGGACTCCATGGTTGTGAAGCGGCTTTATGGGCCCCTCACCAGGGATGTAGTGGAGGGTAAACCCACCTAAACCCAGTTTACCCGCCTTTTTATTTGTGGGAATAGAGTTTACCATAAACCTTAATGAGTCACAGCAAGTCCTATCAAACTTCATGAGGACAGGAGCTGTTAGGGGACAGAACGTACATTGATGCTTTTCTGAAGGTTTTATTGTTTTTTTTAATATTGGTGGATGTTTGACTTATGATGATCACCGACTGGAGGTCATAGCTCACCCTTTTTATTTCCCACTACACCACTGCCCCTCACCCCAATGATGACTATGAGCTCAATGTCGGATAGTTTGGTGCCCTCTGATCCGTCCAAATCGGCGTTTTTGGAGTTCGGCGGCCACGGCTACCCCGGACACCCCGGACACCAGCAGCACTCCCCCGGCTTGTCCCACAACCACTACCCGGTTCACGGTTTGCACGCCGTCGGACCCTCGCAGCACGACGGCCCCTTCTCCTCCGGGGCGTCCTCGTACGGTCGCCCGCTGGGCTACCCGCCTTACCACAGCCCGGTGAGCGCGCACCACCCCGGGGCCTATCTGCCCTACCAGCACGGTGGCCACGGCGGCGCGCTCGGACACACCAGACTGGAGGATGCGGGTAGGTTCAGTGTGTGGAGAGGCGTTGTTCTCAGAGGAAAATGGAGAAGCTCACTTTGGAATCATATTTTTTCCCTATTTCCATTCATCCAGCTTTCCCATGCTTATATTCGTCCTCATAATATAAACTCTACATTATACCAAATAGCACCAGGTGGATCTAAGTTGCATGAAAATATGGTATTTTGAAGAAAACGTGTAAAAAGCGCAAATTCAAATGCAAAAACATTTATTTCAACAAGTCATTTCATTTGGTATTGACTTTAAAAAAACACAAAACAAGTTTAAGAAATTGAAAGGAAAATAAAAGAAGAAGTGGTCTGTCACAAATGCCCCGTAAATAAGTTAATATTGGAGCAAAGGAGAGCAGCTCAGCTCCGTAGGAAGACCGGAGCCATAAAGACACTGTCACGGGTCAAGTTTGACTCCCGGGCCGACCCGTGCTAAAAATGTATACATTCATGTTTGTAAGTCGTTCAGCAAATGGCCTGTTTGTTATTTTGCAGCCCTCGTTACTACCAGTCGGTAGAACCTGCCTGTTATTGCCTACCTGCGTCTGACCTACTCTTGACTTCACTGTGGAGATGAAAATATTTAAATGAGATTAGATTAGTGCAAGAAAACAATGAATAGTGTAGGCTGCCGTTACGGAGGGAATTCAATGCACATCATTACGCAGTAAAATAATTTAGGAATAATCTCGGATAAAACAATTCCCACCGTTTCCACAGACACTGTTACGTACTTAAATATTTTAAATAGTCTATAAGAATAAAGAAACAACGTTGGGTATTTCTCAATTCGAATATAATCAATGTTTTTTTTGGGCAATGCACAATAATTGGATCCACACACAGGTCGCCCACAACATCGTGTTAGCTGTACTTTGGGGTTGGACAGCGGGATGGTTTTAAGGCCTACGGAGACTTCTGCCACAATCACATAAGAGAACAGCGAACCACCCGGCATGGGCCCTGCGGTCTCCCACAAGCCAGAGGTCCCGGAGGAAACATGCAATCTCCTTTCATCTGCTGGACTTCAGGTTCCCCAAACGAGGCCGGAATAAAATGTTTGATTCATTTATAATAAAACTCTCTTGTTGAGTGTGAACATACTAAAACAGACGAACCGTTTCCTTAAAGATATCCACTAAAACGTCGACACTTCATTTTACACAATAATTGAAAGCACAAAATTCAAAGAAATTCCATCTTTTTTAAGGATAATTAGGAACGTAGTGTTTGGTTGTATGTAACACCTTTACCGATTTTCATTTATTTAGATATTTATTGATCAACATATATAGTGATGATTATTTCCCCAGTAATAAATACATACACTTGTCAAATGCATTTTGCAGTTTGTTTTAAATAGTCACACACTGTATAAAACGATCACAGGTCAAAGCAGGCCTGGAGACCAACGCAACAAAATCGCAAAAACACTCCGTTTAGATTTTCAGAAATTACAGAAATTACAAATTATCACCAACATTTTTTTGCGACAACAGAAAGAGAAAAAACATTTTAAAACTTAAGAGAAACAGAGTTGAGTTTGTGTTTGTTGTTGCTGTGCAGGCTCCGCTCCCTCCCTGTATCAAATGTCCTGCAAACATTCAGATCATGAACACAGTAGTCCTCTCGGGTGGAGGTACAGTTTACCTCCAGGTGGAATACGTGCAATTGAAATACTAATCCTAATACTAATACTAATACTAACACTAATACTAATAATAATCCTAATCCTAATCCTAATCCTAATCCTAATAATAATACTAATACTAATACCTGTATAGTATAGTATTTGTAGCCTATTATAATAGACTACTGATACTAATCCTAATACTAATACTAGTACTAATACTAATACTAGTACTAATAAAAACATATACTATTCTATTGAACAAACTAACATTCTTCTTTCTTTCTTCTTGCTCTGCTAGTGCCCAATCATTTGTTCTTATCTCATTTGCTATATGGGATAACACACACACACACACACACACACACACACACACACACACACACACACACACATTATAATTCTGATTAACATTATATCTTTCTTTCTTGCTTTCCTTCTGTCTTTCTCTGTGCAACTGCCCATTCATTTTCTCTCCAGTTCTTCACTGAGTTTTCCACAGACTAACACACACACACACACACACACACACACACACACACACACACACACACACACACCTCCTCCAGTCCTGCAGCACCGGTCCAGCCGTGCTGTTTCTCATGGTGTTATCTGAACGTCTTGTGGGGCCTCGGCTCGTCCACAGCTGCTCTCTGCTGTCATAACAGAGATCAGCAGGATCGTTGCTGCTCGGCTCTCAGGGAGGAAGTTCAGCGTTCAGACTCCTCACCAAGCGCTGTTCTTCCACTGGCTCGTTCACCTACTGTGATATAGTCGGTTCTTATTCTCACCTCTGTTGTGGCTGGACAGTTTTATATTCATGCTGATTCATACTCTATTTGGATCTGTATGTATTTCTCTATTTTAATTCTGTCCGTTCAATCAGGTTCCAACAGAAAATACATGTATCTCGTAAATTTCTATTTATAGCTACTTAAAATATTGTTTTTAATAAGCTACTCTCACTTGCATACTACTACTTTTATATACTACTTCTAAAAGAAGCAGAGTCCCTCAATTTCTACTTTTAATTTTTTTATATACAATTTATGTATTAGATTAGATTATATTAGATTGAACTTTATTGTCATTGCACAGAGTACAATGAAATGCAGTTTGGCATCTAACCAGAAGTGCAAATAGCAGTATAAGTAGTATATACATATATAGTATATATATATAGTATATATATATATATATATATACTATATATATAGTAAGTAGAAGTATATATATTACTTCTATAATTTGTGGTTCCTTGTATGTGAAAACTTACTTGACCAGTAAAACTGATTCTGTCATGTCAGTGAAGGCATCATACTGAGACAGTAACATTACATTGAAGTGTTTGGGTTCAGTGTCTTTCTCAAGCACACGTGGCAGATACAGGAGTTGAACCTGTGGCCTTTCAGTTACGGGACGGTCCCTGTCTCCACCAGGCAGACCTTGCCACATTGTTGAGGGAACCCTACACCCCGACCCCCGAGGCTTGAAACATTTTCACATATATGACTGTAACCCCTGCTCTCGCTGCTCCTGCGCCCAGAGCACGAGAAGCCCACGACGGTGATCGAGAACGGGGAGGTTCGCTTGAACGGGAAGGGGAAGAAGATCAGGAAGCCGCGGACCATCTACTCCAGCCTGCAGCTCCAGGCCCTCAACCAGCGCTTCCAGCAGACCCAGTACCTCGCCCTGCCCGAGAGGGCCGACCTGGCCGCCAAACTGGGCCTGACGCAAACCCAGGTAATGTGGGGAACAAATAAAAGAAATGATGCAAGTAAGACGACGAGCGTACGCAAAGCACACACACACACATGCGCTCCAACAAGCACATGCTCACACACACACCAACACACATTCATGCACATCCAGAGGTCAGAGAGGTCGACACTTTTATCAGTTTCAGTCAGAATTAGCCTCCTTCTTTGTTATACTCTTTCCTATTTATTTCCTATTTTTATTTTATATATTTATTTGTTTATTTTATTTTAGGATGAAGCAGAGAGAAATGAGGCCTAAATGAAATAAAAATAAATGATGAACAATGAGGAAGAAAAGACATTTGATTGGCAGCTGAAGATAAAAACGTGTACAGCTGTAGTGATAATAGTCAGGATGTGTTCTGCACTACTAACATGTTGTATTGGAGTTGTTGGAAAGCATCAGGCTGGTAATGGTCTTTTATATATTATATATTATATATATATCTATGTCTCCATTTTTTTACACAATTTTTCGGGGGGAAAATGAACATTTTGTTGAAGCGTGAGCGTTAGTCTCTAACAGAACGGACTGACACGCTGAGGAGGCGATCAGACGGATGCTGGTGCATTCTGGGTACAGAGTGTCATGGCGTGTCGGTGTGTAACCAGATATTGGTGTTTATCCAGGAACGCTGTAACGTCGACTGGAGTTTATTTATAGAACGCTGCTAGCGAACAGAAATCAAATCACATCAAACAGACAGAAGCAGGATAATAAAATAAAGTGGTCGAACAAGTAGATCACATGCGTGTGTGTGTGACTGTGTGTGTGTGACTGCGTGTGTGTGTGTGTGTAACTGCGTGTGTGTGTGTGTGACTGTGTGTGTGTGTGTGTGTGTGTGTGTGTGACTGCATGTGTGTTTGTGCATGTATGTGCAGTCCTGGCAGCGGGGGGAGGAGGGGGTGGGATGGGATGGGTCTCCCTTGTTAGCAGAAATGATTAAATACCTCCCTCTCTGGTTAAGGGCAGATTTAAGAGAAAAGTTAAGGGAACCCTCCAGTTCTCCTTGTTAAATATAGATTTAAGTGGAAAAGTGAAGGAAAACAACCATTTACCTGCAGACCATTCCGCTTGTTAAATTTGAACAAATCACCCACTGTGTGCGTGTGTGTGTGTGTGTGTGTGTGTGTGTGTGTGTGCGTGTGTGTGTGTGTGTGTGTGTGTGTGTGTTTTGCTTGTCTATGCATGTCTAAATGTGTATTTATATGGCTGCAGAGTTTCTGAGCTTAACAACTTTCTTTGTTCAAAACCTCACGGTAACTGGTCATCTCTTTCTCTCGCTCACAAATACTCTTTTTATTTGTCTCCGACTTCTTCCTCCCACAAACACACGCACACACACACACACACACACACACACACACACACTCACACACACACACTCACACACACACAGTCACAAAGATAATAGCAGCCATTTTGTCTGTCAGATGGAGTAAATGAACCGGCAGCTACCAGTCTGATGCTCCACCGCAGAACAGCTGATGTATTTTGAGCCCATTTCTTGACAATATAAACAGACAGTGAACACACACACACACACACACACACACACACACACACACACACACACGATCCAAACATCATCACGTGTTTTGTTTGGGATCCTGTGGGATTTTAAGTAATCATCCACAACACTTTCATATAAATAAATGTCCATTTTGCTACTCTCTGACTGATAAAACACAATAGTGATTCAACCTCGTCTGGATCCATATTCACTGTTCACCAAGAGCTGTCATCAGCCCTTTTTTTTGCTCTTCAAAATAAAAGCGTGCAGAGCAGGATGTATGGAACATTCAGTCTTGATTTTGAGAAACACAAAACGCATCACCGTTGAGAGAACAGGCCGACCTTGAAACGAAGAGGTTTCAATACTGAACACATTTCTACAAGGAGTTCGGCAGCTCTCACATGCAGGGCAGGTTAGGTAAGATTACACGGGAGCGCTTCAGTTGAGACACAAATAGGAGATGTCTGTGGTGTGTGTGTGTGTGTGTGTGTGTGTGTGTGCGTGTGTGCGTGTGTGTGCACAAGGAGCCAATGTCATCAAATGCCTGACCCTAATCCCGTATGAATTTACTACCACAGCCCTGTTTGCTCTGGGAGTAAGAGCTCATGCAGTTGTTTGGCTTTGTCCTTTGTAGTGGAATACATGCTGTTAAAGAGGCTTTGACTGTGGTCTGGTGAGAGTCATCGCCACTTGTATGATTACAAAAGAAAAACACCCCGGCGTCGTTTTTGTTTTCCTTGTTTTTTTGTTTTTTTTGTTTTTTTTGTTTTTTGTTTGACTTTTCAAGGAGGTGGAGAGCTTTGACTGAGTGCATTACTCTCTTCATGTCACAGCTCTCTGGCTGACAGAGTTATGTGCAGTGAAAGGATATCTCAGGCCGAGTTTCAGGACTGGGAAGGAATATTTTTGGAGAGCTTGGGATGAAGTCGGGAGTCTCTTTTTTCCATGGATATTTTGCCCTGTTTGACGTTAAGCTAGTAGTAAAGAAGACATTTATAAAAATGACATTTATGTTCTCGTTCTCGGAGCGGCAGCATCAAGCCTTGTTGAGACGCCGTGACCTTTAATTCAAACAAAGACCTGTAAAGTTTCTGTTTGGCTTCACGACTCGATTTCACCTCGCTGCAGTACCTGCATCATATTAGGGGTTAACACCCAAGGAGACGCCCGTCAGGCCAGTGGCTCCAATTTGACTCTCAAGAAAGGTTTTAGGTTTTCCGTGATTTAGTGCTGAGTCATGTAACTGCAGGCGGGTTGACGACAGTGAGGAGGTTGCAACCAACGATAGAGAGAGATTACACTCATCAATTAGGTGGGGAAACCCTGGTACCCCTTGGTGGTACCCCGGGAAACCCTGGTACCCCTCGCTGGTACCCCTCGCTGGTACCCTGGGAAACCCTGGTACCCCTCGCTGCTACCCCGGGAAACCCTGGTACCCGGTCCGGGAAACCCTGGTACCCCTCGCTGCTACCCCGGGAAACCCTGGTACCCCTCGCTGGGTCCCCCAACCCCGTTTAAAGAACTACATCGTTTCATCATCATCATCTTTTCATTTACAAATGTGAGCTCTAACTCTGTAAAGCCTTTAAATCATCACTGTGAGGAAACTACAGTCAGACTGTGTTGTGAAGCTTGTGGCCGGAGCGACGGCCGAGTGTCTGCAAGTGATTGAGCGTGTGGCCGAGACACAACGTTCTTGTATTAACACACATACCCATGTGGCCTCGCAGTCAGCATGCACATCACGGGGGAAAACCTCTTATCTCCCCCAAAATGTCAACTGTTCAGGAAGTGAGGAAAGCGGCCTCGATTTTTAGCTCGACGACATCGAGTTTTTTGAGTCGATCCATTTTGTTTTGGAAGGGTTTTTGGAGGGGGGGGGCGGGGGGGGGGGGGGGTTTCTCTCATCCCTCTTGAGGGTAAAACATGACTGTCGCCACCGCCAGTTATGAGTTTTCACCCGACCGTGACGAGACACATCTGTGCAAGCACGTGCACGTATACACCCACACTTCTCACATGCATAGATGCACTTTTACACACACACACACACACACACACACACACACACACACACACACACTTGAGGATGGCCATTATACACCACACATGTGTCCTCCCCGTGTTGCTCCTGCTTTCACGCCATTCTGCCGCCAACTTTCTCTCTACATCTCCTTCTCTCTGTTTCCTCCCACGGATGCAGCTGAGAAACGGCTCGTATACCACCATCACATGTTTCCTCAGAGAAACTTTGACCACTCTCTCTCTCTCTCTCTCTCTCCCTCTCTCTCTCTCTCCCTCTCTCTCTCTCATATGTACACCACTCACTAAATACAAGCCTCTCTATTTGCCACTTATCAACTCGGTGGCTTGACCTAATATTAGAGAACACACAGACACACTGCAAGGCTTGGTTGAATACATTGTGTTCGACACACACACACACACACACGCGCGCGCACACACACACAGCGGCACCTGGCCTGCCTCTCAACCGTCCTCCTCCCCTAATGTTGGTCTCATTACCCGAGCTCTCAGAGAAGCTGTCAGCTCCATGTTGCTGCTGGAATATGAAACCGATGATTACAGCAGGAATCCTCTCACTGAGGCTGCATTACGCTAACGTGCTGTTGATTGACTACCGGGCTCATGAGCTCGAGCGCCACATCTCCAGTGTGCTTTCCCTGTCTGTGAGCTCGCGCTGTGGCGTACCAGGTGATTCTTCTACTGGAGGTTCTGCGGTTCGGTAACTGTGTTGTTATTACATTATTATAGAGAGCATTAAAAAGGAGGGGCGTGTTTTGGTCTGAGAACTGTAACTGAAGACAACTCGTATAACTACAACTAGATTTTTCTTCTTTTTTTTTGGACGTGATATTTTTTAGATAGATAAATGATTTTGAATGGTGAGTTTGGTGAATTTGAACGCAACTTTAATTCCTATTTAAAAACATTATGAAGTGATAGTTTGGGTTTATGTATTTACCAACCTCAGGCTGCGAGTTGCGTCAGCAGAGATTATTGGAAGAATCAAATGAAACGCTGTCAAATGTCGCATTACTTCTTCATATAAAATAAAAGCTGGATGTCAATATGGGATTGCCTTTTTGATGATCGGGCAAAAAGCATCGTTTTTTTCCACATATTCAGAGTCAATTAGAGCAGACTGAAATTAGATTTTTTTTTTACGAGAATATCTTTTACTACACCGTGGTTGTAGCAGTTCCATAAACCACTTCAACCATCTCCATAAATATCCATAAAATCCCAGAATAATAATTCCCAGGATTGTCGGTGTGATGGAGAAAACAACGTCGGAGCCAAGAGTCTCTGTCTCTTATTTTATTTGTTCTTTAATCTCTCCGTTTCTCCGGGCAGCAACAATCCTTTGGGTGTTTATTTTCCTTTACAGCGCCGTTAAAACCTGTTTCAGACCAAAGTATTGTTCACTGACTTTAATTATTTATGATTCATCTGTTCCCGCAAACCTGACATGTTGCCCGCGAGGCATGTTCATGTAATTTGACGCTCAATTTGCAAGCTGGAAACACGAGGCATTATTTTAGCAACAGAAACAATAGTGACTCATCTATAACCACAGAAAAAATAATAGCACGGAGCTTCACCCTGATATTTCATAGTGGGCGATATTCACACAGGATATATTCTGATCCAGGAGCTCAAGGCCTGTCTGTTTATATTGTTTTAATTCATAAATTCTCCTGTAATAGTTTTGATTATCAGTTTATGAATCTGAGCCTAGCCGGTCGAAACCTCCTAGAAATTCAGTTGCAAGGATTTCATCATCAGTGTTGGGCTCAATGCATTACTCGTTACTGTACTTTACTTTACTTACATCTAATAGTGATATAATATTTTTGTCTCCTATTGTATTACCATAGTTTTCCTATAATATTTCTATACGGCGTAATAGTGTGTGTATGTCTTATTTGTTTGGTATCCATCTAAAATATATTATAGGATCGCTATTTTTTATTATAATTTTTATTATCAGTAGTAGTAGTATTATTGTTATTATTATCATTCTTCTTCTTCTTCTTCTTCTTCTTCTTATTATTATTATTATATGATATTGATATTATTATTATTATTATTATTATTATTATTATTATTTTATTCAAGTCTTCCACTAGAATACTCGCTAGTAGGCCTAATATTACCAAGACTGTTCACCATTAACTCCTTCTCTTGTTCCTCAGGTGAAAATATGGTTCCAAAACAAACGATCCAAATACAAGAAGATAATGAAGAACGGGCCCTGCGGACCTGAAGGAGACCACCTCCCGCCCCCTCCGTCGTCCTCCTCCTCTCCGTGCTCTCTGTGGGACATCTCCATGGCCGGTAAAGGCGCACCGGTGCACTCTGGAGGATACATGAACAATTTCGGACACTGGTACCCCGGACACCAACAGGACTCCATGCCGAGGACTCAGATGATGTGACAGACAGGAGGCGGCAGACGGCATCACACTTGGGACAAATTACGGATCTATAGCCAAGCAGAATGGAGGTTTAGTCATACAAACATTTCTCGGAGGCAGAGCTGCTGTGGAGGCAGAAACAATCTCATTGGTTGAGTTGAACCTCAGTGGGCGGAGCCAGTGAGAGGCGCTTATAGGCAATGTAAGGGCTAATGTACAATGAGCTGCTTACGTCATACATTTATCATTTGACATTAAATTAATATTGATTTAACATTATTTTATTACAAGCAAATTCATTTACAAGCTTCCACAAAAAATACTTCAGCAGAACTGTAACCATAGAAACAACTGTAGCTAGCACCCAGGGCTACACTGTTGCAGGAACTGTAACCATAGCAACGTCTGTAGCTAGCATCCATAAGTAATGTTGGTAAAACCATCCATGTTACTAAACTCGGTTAGCTGAGTGTTTGTCTGCAGTACCAAGGAGGAACATCTTTTTGCCATAATTAATTTGAAATCAACAAAATGGACAAGACTTGCTACCAACTGAAACAAATACAGTCTAGCCATCTAGCTTAGCTAGCTAGCTAGCTAGCTGACGATCATAAGTACCATGGTCATTACTGAATGAACAAAAGACGTCACTGACATTGATATTTTTTATTTATATTTTGACCAGAGTTTCTTCTTCGTCAGTCACATTTGCTGGTTAGCTAAATGACACTCTGTGGTTCTTTGGCTCCGCCCACTGAGGTTGAACTCAAACAGTGAGATTATTTCCGCCTCAGCTCTACCTCAGTGAAATGTTTATAGAAGTAAAACTCCAGTCTGTTAAAGCCAATGCCAAGGCCTACACCTCTGATTCTGGACATTTCAGTATTTTCTGCCTTTTAAAGGTGTCTATTGGGTACACACAGAAAAGACTTGTAAAGGTAAAAAGCTGGCAAATCAGAGTAAAGAACCCTGTGTGGTTCTTAAAAAAAGTACTGAGGATTTGGAGCATTTCATGTATTATTTTAAACGGTTATTTGTAGCACTATAAAGGATCTATGTAGAACCATTTTTTGCATGGTGCTATAAAGAACCCTTATTAAATGGTTCTTTACAGCACCGAAAAGGGTCCTGCTAAACCCAAAGAACCATTTTCTGGTAAAGGAATATTTTTGTTAAGTGTGTATGACATATGGGAACTCGCCATACCTCATCCTAGTGAGTCCAAATTTGGTATTGTAGTTTTTATCATTATAATGGAGAGCTAAAAGATCAAAATCAGATCAAAATTATTTGAAAGCCATATCTTTAAAAAATCTGGGCGCATTAACGACCAAAGTTCCTTCTAATCTGATAGTTTTCTGACCTTCGTCTAATAATTGATCACATTAACCACATAACCACAATATCTTTCCATTAGAAATTGCTCCACTCTGCCCCCAGACATGTAATCTATTTAAACGGGTTTCCTGTAGGACTCCTGGTTCTGAACAACAGTTTTTCTCCAGCGGATGTCTTGATGGTTTTTGCGCTGATCTCCAAATGTTTTCGATTTGTTTTATTCTGCTGCTCTCGGCTTTGTGGGCCCGAGGCCTTTTGAACGGAGTAAGACTTTATATCATGACTCGTTTACAATGTTATATAGGCCGACCGCTGTGGGCTAAAAATATTCAAGATCCTCGTAAAACATTAGACGATTATTTTGACAATAAAAGGTATGATGTTTGAAATAAATCGCCAGTGATCAATGCTATTCTATTGTTTTCCGTAAAACCCAACCTCTTATAATAACACATAATAAATACACAGTGCAATGTTGTGATTATTTCGGTCAAATGGAAGAAAAGAAAATAACCATTTTTTGTTTCCATTCGTCCATTTAGTTGTAATTATGCTCTTCTCTACTCCAGCCTATCAATATATTGCAACAATATATTGCTGTTCCGGTTCTGTCTCCGTCTGAGCCCAGCGGCCCGGAGGCGGTGGTGTTTTAGAAACCTCTAAAGTCGTAAATCAGAAGAAACGGGTCACATCTTTCACCCCTCCAACATCTGGAAAAGAGAACCGAGTCGTCAAACATTGTCAATGATTTTATAAAATGACCACGACAATTATAGGCAATTTGGGACACAGCTTGTTAAATAAAGCTTTCACTCCGACGCTGTAATTATGTGTAATTTGCAGACAGGGGAATATCCCTCCGCCATGGGCTAGGGAGTAGTGGATTACATGTAACTGGATTACAGTCGGATAATCCGTTTACTACAAATTGTTAACGATAATCCGTCACATGAATATTACAAAAAGGTTATAGATAATCCGGTTATTGATAGGCTCGTTTTCAGTGAAGATGTTGACTACTTGGTGGAATATTATTCTTTAATTATTATTTTACTTAAAACAAAGATGTGATGGAACACTAACGAAAGATGCTAAAAAATATATATATTCCTAATAGTGTGTCTGCACTAATCAATAGTGAGTTTATCGTACTTCATGGTGTTTTTAGTATTATTAGGCTATAATATAAATGTAGGATGTTTAGTTTGTTACATATAAAATGTATTATAGGACTACTATAGTTCATTTCCGTAAGGGTAACACAATTCAATTGTCCGTTTAACTTCATATTGTTTTGGTTGTGGAGGAGTAAGGAAAGTAGTTAGATTACATTCTGGTGTGAGAGTAATCCAGGTTACTGGTTCGAGGGTCAGACGGGGCGAGCGGACATTTGGCCAAATTACTTTCAGGTGTGGCAGCGCGAGCTCGACAAGAAAGGCCACGATGGTATGACGGTGTGTGTGCGTGTGTCGGGGGTCAATTTCCAGATTAACACACACACACACACACACACACACACACACACACACACCATTCATAAGACAACCACTTCCAAACCCATTCAGACTGCTGAAAAAACTTTCTCTTCCTTTCTATCTCTCTTTCTCTCCCTCTCTCTCCCTCTTCCTCCCCAATCTTTCTTTCTGTCCAACTTAAACACTCCAATCAGAGTCGTGGCGAACACAACGTGTTGCAGTAATCAGTTCCACCGTGGCAAAACACTCAGTAGCCGCTGAGAAACTGATCCGGTTCAACTCAGCAGGATAACAAACCCGAGCACACAGTGGGGAAACGGTTTCCATTGTATTTTACACTTTATCTGACGCTCTTACCCAGATCGACTTCCAGCTTTAATTCCTAGATCACAAACATGACACACAACCAACTGAGCCGTAGCACCCAGACAACAGACTTCAGACAACAGACGTTATGTGATAGAAAAGTGCTTGAAAAAGAAAGAAGCCCAATAATAAAAGAAAGGTAGGAAGATATTTTTAACATAGTCATTTTAAAGTAATAATCAATTACATTTATATCTAAATAAATGTTCATTTTACTCCCTGTTGTCCATTGATATAATTCAACAGTGATCAAATTCTAGTGAGTCCATAAATCTTTTCCATTGGCGGTTCTAAACCCCCGGTGTCTTGCCTTGGTACAAATCCTCTGATGCAACGGGAAGTGATGCGTTTTCCAGTTTGTTTGGAATAAACAGAACTGGGTAGTTAGCATGAGCAGCGATAGCCACCGTGGCTGAACAGACAAAGAAAAGAGCGCCACCTACAGGAACTCAAACTCCATCAACAGGAAATCCAAGGAGAAAGACGTCACAGTACTGGACACACTGTTTGATTGACAGGTGATCTCTGGGAAGAGCAGTGAAGAACACCACAGTGAGGAACACCACAGTGAGGAACAACACAGTGAGGGACACCACAGTGAAGGACACCACAGTGAGGAACACCACAGTGAAGGACACCACAGTGAGGAACACTACAGTGAGGAACATCACAGTGAAGGACACCACAGTGAAGAACACCACAGTGAAGGACACCACAGTGAGGAACACCACAGTGAGGAACACCACAGTGAAGGACACCACAGTGAGGAACACCACAGTGAGGAACACCACAGTGAAGGACACCACAGTGAGGGACACCACAGTGAAGGACACCACAGTGAGGAACACCACAGTGAAGGACACCACAGTGAAGGACACCACAGTGAGGGACACCACAGTGAGGAGGCTAGTGTTGTGTTGCTGCTCCTTCACTTTTCCTTTAAGCTCCTGTGATTATGAGAGTCACAGTTATTTCTCTTTTCTACTGTTGCTCTCTAAGCTGCTGTGGATGAAGGTTCCAGCTAAACGCCTAAACTGTTCGGAAAAAGTTTTGGTGTAATAATGGAACCATTTATTCACAGTCGGCCTCACATGGGAAAGTTCCTTCCTCTTCCTCTTAAGGCCGAGAGCAGATGAGGGGAGTCCTTTTAAAGGGGAAGGCATCGTGGGGAACCTGGACGTTCTGCCACAAAACCGACGCACCACCAAAAGCTTTTTTCCATTCATTTAAACTCTGGCCAGCCCTGCTGCTTTGAAGCAGCACGACTTGATTCATGCAATGATGATTTACAAAAAGAAGTTCTACCTTCAAACTGTGTAACAGGGATCCATGTTTCTACATTTATTTAGTACTAAATGAAGAGTCCTATTCCAAAACACTACATGAATATCCAGCATTTTACAGAGAAACTGAAAGTGGGATATGAAAGTTTTTCATATCCCTCATAATTCACTTGGTGGATATTTTATTTTGAAATACAACTTTTCTGTCTTTTCTTTTCTTTTCTTTTCTTTTCTTTTCTTTTCTTTTCTTTTCTTTTCTGTTCTGTTCTTTTAAGAAGCCTCTGACTTACTTAATGTGCAACGGGGAGCAGCATCCTGCCGCCCCCGGTGTACTTCACACCTTCTAGTTTTATGGAAGAGCGTTGTTCACAGACTCAGACGCGCCGTTTTGTCCTAATGAACTGATGCTACCCTGCCTGGGGCTGGAGGCACATAGCAACACAACCAGCCTGCTGATGAGGAGAGAGAGAGAGAGAGAGAGAGAGCGAGAGAGAGAGAGAGAGAGTGTTAGAAAGCAAAAGGCCACACACAGAGTACACTGCTCAGGTAACAGAAGAGTGGTGCTGAATTTAGCTTTAAAGCCGCATGAGGCCACTTTGCACGTTGGCGGCCCCAAATGGCGGCGAGAGGTAACTGAACTTTAACTTAAATAACCCAGAAATCCCATAAGGTGACGTCAGTGTTTAGCAAAGGATACCAAAGGAATGAGAGAGGGAAAAGATCCAGCTTCCTCTGGGCGGAGCCTCGCTGATAATCCACTCTATAAAACTTTAACACTTAAAAACTATTGGTGACGTACGTTGCATTTCTGGGTCCATTTTGTTGTTTGGTGTTTTTCTTGTTCCTTGATATTGGGTAAACAAATATCTTCTTAAATAACTTAGTTCTTGCTCTTCCATTCACAAATATATCCATTACTGTGGTTTTACTTGTTTGCTTTAACAAGTTATTGAAGGTGAAACGATAACTATCCACAGAAAAGAACAGCATCCAATACCAAGCTAACTTCACTCCGGTCACAGCTAAATGAAACAAGTTCACGCTGGTTCTCTGGAGGTTGTCGAAAGGCATTCTGGGAAATGTAGGAAATCACTAACTGAGAGAGTGAGCGCAGCAAAAAGGTCAATTACAACGCTTCATTACAAAATATACTCCTGGGATACGATATATGATGATACATAAGAGTGTAAGAGGAGCTTTGATTTGTCGAAGAAAAAACGTGACCATACCTGACACCAGAATTTATGAATCTAAGAGGTCTAAACTGGGGGTGTGGGGAGGGTGCATGACCAATCCTACAGTTTATCAGTGAGAGAAAGGTTACGGTCACTTTGCAAAAAATAATGTTTGATTTTTCCACCAAAACTCAATGGAGGTCTATAATCCATACAGAGTAAACTAGGAGTAAACGTCCATTTGAATGTATTTTCTTCACACATCCAGGCTGAGAACGAGGACGACCTGGTTAAAACAGCAGCGGCACATTTCATTTCAGACACAACAACAGTAAAAACGTTCACCGGGCCGTCCTAGGGAGCCCGTCGGTTAAGGCGTGTATCATAAAATCATGACATCCTGGTTTGAATCCTGCCTGGGACCTTTGTTGTCATCCCTCTCTCTCTCCCTCTCTCTCTCTCTCTCTCTCCCTAAATCTTTCCTGTTTCTCTTCACTTGTAAATACCAATAATAGAACAAAACAACACGAACAAGCCAGAGAACTAAATGCCCGAAAAATCTTGAATGCTGTTTTAAGGTGAATTTGGTTTTAAGGCGGTTCATCTGATTATTGGGTGTGAGGATATGAGGGGAAATAAACAGGAAATGGAAGAGCGAACCTGGAGACGTCCTCGCTCCAGGACAAGAACGGTAAAAACTAAGAAACCCCAGAGTTCAAAACCTGCTGCTGCCCAGAAGACGACCTGCAACAGCATGGAGAGAGAGAGAGAGAGAGAGAGAGAGAGAGAGAGAGAGAGAGAGAGGAAAACACATTAATTAAAACAAGTCCTAACCAGCGGGGGTCACTTTATATTTGCTTGTTAATCCTGACCCATGCGGTGCACCAACACACACACACTTAGTTGGAAGTGCAACTGAGATACTGCAGAAACACGTCCTTATGTGTGTGTGTGTGTGTGTGTGTGTGTGTGTGTGTGTGTGCACATGCTCGTATGGGGGTTAGTGGGGTGTAGTCAGGTTGCACAGATACATTGTGTCGATATTGGACTTTTATTTAATATCGGCGATGCGCTCCACCGCGACATAAAAAACCCAAAAACCTGCAATGAAATTTTATTTTATCGTCACATTTTATTTTTTCTGTAATGTTTTCTGTGAGTTAATTGTTCGTTTAAAGGCAGGAAGTGAGTTTCATCCAATAACTTCATAGTGTCTCATGATCTTAATGCTGTTTGAGAGGAGAGAGCAGAATAACATACTGAGGTAAACTCTGAATACTGGAGATTCATTTGGCATGAAAATAGTTCAACTGAAACAGGTTGAAAATATCGTCAGTTTGGATCCTGAGATATCGGTCAGACCCGTATCGGTCAGACCCGTATCGCTCAGACCCGTATCGGTCAGACCCGTATCGGTCAGACCCGTATCGGTCGCACCGCGTGGCCGGAGGCAGGGGAAGGAAAGGAAACGTCAGCGCCTGATCTTTCATGACATCGTTACAATGTTTCCTTCCGCTGCTGATGTCACAACAGGTGATGTCATCGCCTCGTCTCCAGGCCGGAGAGCAGGGACGTAGTGGAGGGGAAGCCCAGCTCACCTCAGCTCACCTCCCACACTTATTCCACCTTCTCATTCCCTCCTTTTCCTCTACAAACTCAATCCTCCTCGGGGTCACGGGGGACTGCAGAAAAATAAAAAACACACAAAATATATCCAGTATAAAAACTCCTTTAGTGTTGAGTCTGAAGATCTTCATGAAACAAGAGTCTTTCCTGAGTTACCAGTGGAAAACATCTTGATCCATGGACGAGCTTTCCATCTACAAGACCTTCATGACTCTGATGTTTCTCAGTATAAAACAACATATTGACATATTGTCTGACATGTTTATGTGTGTATGAATGTGCCGACCCTCCCAGCTTCACGTCTAGACGTTGTTCTTCTTCATAAAGCTCCACGGCCGTCTACCCGGAGACGGTAGCTTTGGTGGAAATGGTTTTTCCCTGCTGGTGTCCTCCACAGGTCGCTACACGTCCCTGTCTGCCCTCTGCTTCTGCTTCCCTGTGATGTTGAGGTGCGTTGAGCTGCATTCTTCTCTGACACCTGGAAGCTGAGGGCTCAGCACAGGAAGCCAGGAGCCTAGACACCTCTGGAAAACAAACATGGAAGGATCCTAGTGGATCCGTGGTTTGACAATGTGGGTTCAGGTTCATGTGTATGTGTTCTTCCACCCATGTCCCTTTCTGTCTGTCGCTTCTTTCCAGACCCTGTTTTTTTTTTGGTGCCCCGCTGCCCTTCTGTAGCCTGTGGGCCCGCAAGTGTTTGGCAGCTTCAGAGTAAAAGCTTGCCTGTGTTGTTCAGTAGAAACACCAAGATGGCGTCCAGTTGATCACTGTGCTTCATCAACACTTCAGCAGTCACTACTGATCGTATGCAACTAGCTTTAAGTAAGACGACTGAGCTTTTGGTAATAAAACAATGTTAGTGGTTTTTACTACATAAATAAATCAAAAATAAAACATAATTAACTCAATATATCTGATGTAGCCGGTGTATTAGAGGAACTGTTTCAGGTAAGCTGCTCAACCTCTGCTAGTTCAAAACCTTATTTGTTTTAATATAATTAGTGGGATTGCTGTTACACAGCAAACCCACTATTGTAATCCGACCTATTTATTATTATTCTTCCGTGCGCTTTTGCATTGATTCCTATGGGGTTTTTTTGCTCATAGTGATAGTACATAATGAGCTCAGATGTCAGATTTGCAGAATTTCACACGATTCACGATTTATCGCAGAAAAACAAGTTTTTTAAAAACGCAGTCGCTGCACTACTTGTCCCACAGTTTTGAGCGACATGCACGTGTCATATGTCAAACTGTCCGGAATTATTGGAGGAGATGTGCTACGACTTTTCTAAGAGATACT
>JAXDDW010000053.1:1837500-1960000 GCA_034670385.1 Hoplostethus mediterraneus
TGTCCCAGCACATGTCGGTGACGTGATGTTCTGGCGGGATGACGGCGTCTCCTCCGAATACCAAGTCAAGTCTCCGTTCGCATCGCTGTGTGTCGTCGCGACCCCGGTCTCAGGTCGACCAGGAGGTGTACTTATTACCACGGCGACGTAGACTGCGTGCCTCAGGGTCCCATTTTTGCACCACGTGTCCTTGTGGTCCACGTTGTAACTGCAAAAATTGCGACTAAGTTTTTTGCCGATTTGGAAACATCAGATCTGCGTCACGTGTTCAGTTAGGTTAGGTAGTCTCTACTTTCATCGGCGCTGTGCTTTAGGGAAACAAAGGCCTTGATAAAAACAAACAGATAAATGGATGTAAACAACTGAGCGGCACCATAAAGGTTTGGATCTGAGCGCCGGTTTCCCCCAGAGGATCATTCTCAGCGTGATGGAGAAGCCTCTGAATCAGCTGTTCTGTCGTCTCATCCCTTTCATTTCTCAACCAGGTTTTCTTCATTGATTCTTCATTTTAAGGTCTAATGGATCCCAGGGGTTCTGGTCACCTGACATCAAAACCTAACCTCACCCTAAAACATGACATTAGTCTGGTTTCAGATGATGAGACTTTCCCACCCTGACAGGAACACACCTCTGGGGGAAACACTTGAAATATGAAAATGTTGATATTTAAAGATATTGAACATCAGTCTGAACATCAGTCTCAACATAGTGGTGTCTGTATGGGTCTTCAGAAGAATCCACGTTACAACAGATGACCGGACAGGTTCTCCGGTCCTGACTCTCACTGCCAGGTTGTTTCTGGTCGGACCACCAGTCCGGATCATCCAAAGGTCCCTGGTGGTAAAGCCCAGGACTCCGGTCCGGCGGTCCGGCGGTCCTTGCCGGGTCTTACGGTCAGTAGACGGCGCCCATGCTCTGCGAGGACGCCGGCGCCGCTGGCGGTGCGTGGTGACCCGTCTGCTGCAGACCTAAAAGTGCGCCCTGTTGCTGGTACCAGTTCTGGTGTGTGTACTCCCCCATGTAGGCTGCCGAGGAATCGACCGGAGGCTGGTAAGGACCCTGCCCCCTACTGGCAGGGTCCAGTACTGCATTATTTTTGTTGTTGCTGTTGCTACTGCTGGAGTTTGTGTTACTGTTGTTGTTGTTGTTGTTGTTGTTGTTGCTGCTGCTGCTGCCGGTGTTGCTTTTGTTGTCCCAAACGGCCGGGGACGGGGGCGAGTTGCACGCCATGGAGTCGCTGGCGTCGGGGCTGTGGTCCAGCGGGACGTCGCCCAGCGGGAACTCGCCGTTCTTGTAGAGCTTCTTGAACTTGGAGCGTCGGTTCTGGAACCAGATCTTAACCTGGAGGGGAGAGCATGGTGTTGAGGAGACCTGCAGAGGATCACAACACCTCACAACGCCTTCGCTGTCACAAGACTACATCACTACAACACTAAGTTCCTAAGTTATTCTTCAAATGTTAAAAACGTATAGAAGCTCTGTGCTCTAAAAAGTCATCATAGTTGTCTCCATCTCTACTGTAACTCAAGGGGAAGGGAGGCGGATAAGGCTGTTCACACTAAACACAATATAAACTAAACATAAAAGACTAGATGTATAGATCTGTGTTTTGAGTTCAATTGGACTGGACTTGTATTTTTCACTGGTTTCAAGTGGAAGACAGAAACCCTCCTGACAGGCGAACGCTTGCCAACCGTCGGACGGAAACAACAGGAAACAACGCCGAGCGCCTCAGAGGGCGGGACGACTTGTCATCACGCTGAAAACATCAATCACGACGCCGAGCCGTGATTCGCTGCCGCTCTTGTAAAACACCTCGGCGTGCAGGTTGAGTTTTACTGCTCACGTCCAATAAATCATGTGGCAGTAATTCATTATTAGGGCAGGAAGCCAGACTGTCAGAACAGAAGCACCATAAGGATCTACTGTAGACGACGTTTACATTCCCCTTATTGTCTTCTATTGTATTCTATTCTGTTTTAGGATAATAGTACTCTATAATCTAGATGATATAGTATAATCTAGATTATATAGTATAATCTAGATGATATAGTATAATCTAGTATGCTTTTCATTTCCCTGATGCTGGCAAACAATTCTATTCTGTTCCGTTCTCTTCTATTCAATTTATTGTATTATCTTCTCTTCTCTTCTCTTCTATTCTGTTCTGTTCTGTTCTACCATAATGTAATACATTTGAGTATATAATATTTTAGTATTGTATATTCTCTTCTCTTCTCTTCTCCTCTCCTCTCCTCTAGTATCCTGAGTACTTTGTGCTGTACTGGTCTCACCTGTGTCTGGGTGAGGCCCAGCTGTGCGGCCAGCTCGGCCCGCTCCGGCAGGGCCAGGTACTGGGCGGACTGGAAACGCCTCTGCAGGGCGGCCAGCTGGTAGCTGGAGTAGATGGTCCGGGGCTTGCGCACCTTCTTGGGCTTCCCGTTGACCATCCGAACCTCCACTTCCGGTTCCTCTTTAACTGTGTTGAGGGGGGGTGGAGGGAAGAAAAGTGAAGGTTACATGGATTACTAACTCTGGTCGCTTCTCATTTATCACTCAAAAAATAATATTATCTAATATTCTTGTAGGGACATGCAGTGAGACTGTGATGCCCAATGGTAATAGCTTGTAGCCTCATGGTGCTTTATGGTCCTTTTGATCTCCTGTAGTGTCACTATAACGTTTCTTTAGTATTCCTATCATGAATGAAGAAACTTCCATTTGTTTGTTTGTCCACCAAACAATGAACTCCAACGTCTATTAGGTCCATGCGTGTATTTTGTGCAGGGATGCTGCAGCACAGAAATAGACCCGGCTGCTGCAAACCCCAAAGTTTCAAAGAAATTCCGACAGCGCTCCGAACTTATAATTTTGGTCGGAGTTTCTCCCACAGACATGGAGAGACAGAGATTTATAGGTGCTTTTCATGTAGCCTGGAGGCCTGCTTGTATATATCTCTCTCCTGTCTCCTGCCATTGGTTATTCTTATATCAGATCACACAGAATGTATATATGGAAAAAAGCATGTATCTTTTAACCATTTATGTACAAGACATGGAGGGAATTACAGTATTACAAAAATAGGCACTTTTCTATATTTTCTACATGCATTCACCTACATGCATGGTACAGAAATACTACAGTCCAGATGGAATACATTTATCTGATCCCAGGATACATTATTAATAAGTATATTTGCTGATTGATATTTTTTTATTTTAAAATATAGCATCCCAAGATGCATTGCACATAAACATGATTACCTATATTCTGAAACAGCTTATATATTATTTAGAAATATAGTTTTCATTATCTTATATATTATATATCTATCTACCTATTTTTACTTATTTATATTTAGCTATTAATTAATGTATTTATCTATTCATTTAAGAATTTATTTATCAATGTATCTATTTAATTTGGTATTTATTTATGCATTTATATTTTATCTATTTATGAATGTATTTATCTATCTTTTCATTTATTTATGAATCTGTTTTCTATACTCATTGCATCAGCGGTGTCCGGGCCAGCAGACATCGCGTGCTAAGCAGCCGTGGGGTTTGTGATGATTCAAAGAGCGAGACTGACTGACATGCCGTGACACCTGACGCGCGTGGCCGTGGGCCAAATCCCCTGGGCCGTTTCCAGGAGTCAACTCCCAACCGGAATGTCAAAAACGGTACACCAGTCTGTCAAGTTTGTTTTTGTAGTGTTGTTCATACCGAGACAGAAAAACTAAACAGTCTCACTGCAGAAAATGAAGGACTGAATGAAAAGAATAAAGTTTGTTGGAATCACTATAGTATTCCTATATATTACTATAGAGACTTTTACTGTGGCTGGCACTCAGTACGGAGTTCATAGTGACCTTATGGTACTTTAGGGTTATAGCTATAATATCCCTATAATATTCCTATAATATCCCTAAAGCGACTTCTAGTTTTGTTGATATTTCTAAAATCCAAAGTAAATGTAGTCTGCTTGTTGATGGCGTTCCGTTTACCCCGGATATAAACGTGACACAAAGTCACCATTACAACCATAAACGGACGGATTCATCTCGATCAACCTTCATTTACTTTCTCCCTAAACTTGCCTCTCTAAACTCTTCAGGAATGATCTCATGTCTCCTTCTCCTCCATGAATCACATCCCCCTCTCCTGCTCTTCTGATGTTGAAGTGGAAAAAACACATAATAATATCGCCAGGCTGTTATAAATCTGACCCTTGCACTCCTTACTTTCGGCTCATTTAATGATGGAGATGTAGATACTGAGCATCAGATAAATATGTAAACGTAAAACCTACTAAATCGAGACGCGCTGACATTTTCAGGGAATAAACCACTTCAGAGCACGTCACGGGAGAGCTTAGGGAGCAGTGGAAAACTCTGACCACTGGCACAAAAGGAAACAACATCATTTTCCCGTGCGTAAAAAAAAAACCCCAGAGCGTCACTTGGGTACACAAGGGAGTCCGAACCCGATCCTGTGGGTTTTGTCATCATGATGGAGAGCAAAGACCAAGCACACTGAGTTGAAATCCAATTCTAAACAAAAATAAGAGACACACCAGGACCTCTGTGCGTCTGCGCGTGATATTTTGGCGTCTAATAATTGATCACATTTACTCAATAATATGAATATCTTGTCAGCGTCTTCTCGTCCCCGTGCAGAAGTTACATGACCGGTTTTGGTGGCAAAGAACATCCGCTTCTGGGACTTTGCCTTCAGGGTTTAGTGGGCTGACGCTCCTGCTGAAACTTACCGACGTCTTGTAGAGTCGCCTCCCTGCTAAAGGGAGCGGGCTGCCTGTACCCGGCGTGGGGGTACGAGTACTCTGCCTTGCCAACGGGGTAGGCGCCCCCTGGCCCCATCCCGTTCAGGTTATAGTGGTGGTACGTGTACGGGTTCATGGGTTGGGTTGAATAGGGCTGCTGGTGCTGGTAGAAATCCTGCGTGCCGTGGTGCGCCGCCTGGCCGCTGTAGAAGCCCGGGTCGGTGCAAGAAGACTCGGGCAGGGTCGGGGAGTCTTTGGCGGCCGAGATAGACCCCCCAGCCGCGGGGAGGGAAGGCTTCTTCTCCTCGAAGACCGGTGCCGGTTGTCCATTCATGTTCAGGCTCCCTGAGGGCTTAATTACACCGAGTGGTAATGCTTGACAACGCGGCTCAATCCAAAACCCCGACAGGAATGCGTTCAGCAGGTTCTCGGCGCGCAGAAATCCTCAAAGTGCGTATAGCCGGAGAAGCCAAAGTCCCTTGACGCAGCAGCCAGGCTGTCCACCGTGGCGGCGCCCAGCCCAACTAGAGCTCCTAATTACAGGGCGCGCCGAGCCGAGCCAAGCCGGGCAGGACAGAGGGAGTGGATGTCTCTTCCTCATTGGCTCGTCTGTTTGCTCCCTGCCTCTGCCCTGGGGCCAAGACAGCCCTGACTGTCGCCTGTCTGGCTCCCCTCTTCTCCCCACAGAAACCTCCGCTGAAACCTCTCCTCTGGCAGAGCGCATAAACAGCCAGCCAGCCTGTAAAGTCTCTAACTTTACCCTGAGGTAATTCCACATTTTCTAGACTTGCACCAGGGACGCACGATTCACACAGAAGTGGAGTTTAAAGATTGAACGTCGGCGTGCGTGTGAGGCAGGGCCAGCCGCGCATACTGGTGCGGTGGTAAGGAGTGTTTAAGCTGCGGCTTTGCGGTGCGGACCCACATTCAAATGCAGATCCAGGCTGCTGTCCACCTACACTGTCCAATGTTTACAGTCAATCAGGGCTCATTTAAAGAGGATTTTCTCTCTTTACATGTGTTAGAGACTTGCCCCAGGCCCCAGGAACTATAGTGATCCTATAATGGATTTTAGATGGGCACTAATTATATCTCAGAAATCACTAGAATACTATTACAATACTACTATAATAGTCAATAGTGAGTTTATAGTGATCTTAAAGTACTTTATGGTAGTTGGCAGCCCTTTTGGATGATATATATTTATAGGAATAGCATTGATACCATAGGAGATTAAACTACCATAAAGTACTTTAAAGCCACCATAAACCAGACTCTATAAATCCATATATGAGGTACTTAGTTGTCTATTTCCCTTTGGGTTGAGGGGAGTGACTCAAGTTGAACTTTGATTGAGCTCTCCATATTATCAGTTTCATGTAGGTTTTATATTTTCTAAAGACAGAGAAGCTATCTTGTTATAAATAAGATAATAAAAAAGTGAACTAGAAAGATAGACTTCCCACAGACACTGTGGGTTGGGTGAAAGCATCTGTTAGACTGCTTGCCTCTGACTGGTCAGAAAGTTGGTTTCTTTTAAAACCGTTCACAAGTTCACCACCAGATGGCGCTGGCCACTCTCCATTAAAATAGAAACGGCCAAGAGTAGAAAAGTTTAAAAATATCCGCACTTCTCAAGTACCACAACATTTTAAAGTATCTAGTGTAAAGTATGTATGTATAGTTAAAGTTCACAACATACTTTATATTATTTTACCATCTTTTTTCGCCAGAACGGCCAAAAAGGGAACCGATTTCAAAACGTCAGGTGGTATTAAACACCTTAATAAACCGAATCCAAGAGAAAAAAACATGAGACATTTCCATGATCCTTAAAATCACAACTTCAGGTTTCAGTTTTTTTTATTAGCATTTGTCTTTCTCTATGTCATATATGGTAAACCCTTGAATCCTTGCAAAATTAAATCCCCAAAACATACAGCTTGATTTTCTCCAGCAGAACCTGCCCCCCCCCCCCCCCTCCTTTCTACACAGCAACACTTCCCACAATGCAAAGAGTTCTCTCCAGTCACGTCCCATACAAACAGAGCATCAAAAGCACTTTGTGTGACTGACCGAGCTCTCCCGGCGGGGGGGTTTATTCTGTTCTTTAGCTTTATAAAAAAAGGGGACAGTGTGAATACATCGGGCCTTGGATGAACACAGGCGCTTGGCAACATTATATACAAACAGGAAGTGGGAGGGGCTTGGGGGCGGGGGAGGGGGGAAGGGGTGTAGACGGCGTTACACGTCTTCGAACCCAACATGGTGACGAATGTCCTCCTCTTCTTGTGGCGTGTTTCCCGGGGGAGTGGTGGGGGGGACAGACAGGCCCCTCCATGTCCGCTCCACAAATCCCAGAATGCCTTGGGAGTGACTGCTGGAGGCGAAGGGGTGAGAGGGAAAAGTTCACAATGAGGAAGTGGTGAGTAGGAGAAGGGGGCGGGGCAGGGCGGGGTTGATGGCGGGTGTTTTCAAAACCGTTCTTCAGGGTGAGCTGGTTAACCTTAGGGTGGGGGGGGGGGGGGGGGGGGGGGGGGGGGGGCAGGGGGGCGGGGCTAGTCAGGTCTTCTTCACAACCACAGTAAAACAGAAAGTTAGCACATGAAAGGTTCAGGGAGGTTAAAGAGAAACAGAGTTCAGTGAGAGAGAGACGGACCGACCGACCCACCTTCACCCCCAGATCCACTCTGAGAACAGACATGTGTTTGGTGTTCTTTATCATACAGGTATGTATAAGTACTGCAGTACTGTATATGTATTCTTTACTGTTATTTTACAAGATTCCCTGATGGCCAGCGCAGAGAGAAACAGAAAAAAAAGAGAGGAAGGGAGGCTGCCCAGTTTTTACACAGAAACCAGTGGTGGGAGGAGAGAGGAGCGCAGTGCCTGGATTTGTCCATAGGGAGGAGCACTTTGTGTGTCGAGAGCAAAACCCAGTCAGATCTGAAGGGAGGGGGGGGAGGATGAGAGGGGGGAGGGAGGGAGAGCAGAGGGACGAAGGAGGAGCTTGTTGTTCCGTCGGGTCGTTTTTCAATAGATCAGCTGGTTTTATTTGCTTGCTGGGTTGTTAAGAGTCTGTCATCCCGACGTTCCTCCTCCTCCCTCCCTCCCTCCCCTCTTCCCTCCCCTCCTCCCTCCCAGGTTGGTGTGGGCGATCAACAGGAGTCTGACTGGCCCACGGCGCTCCGGACAGGCGGACTGATGGTCAGCTCTCTCTGAGGGGGAAGACCAAGATAAATCAGCATCCGATATTAAAGAAATAAACTCTTTCCACATAAATGTCCATTTTTCAAACAGCATCATCGTCGTTTCTGTCCGGGCTGACCTATGTTAGCTTCTTGGCTTTGTTGTAGAGCGAGTCCACCACTTTGCTCATGTTCTGGATGGTCTCCAGGGCTGCCTCGTACGTCTTGTCCACCAGCGGCTCGTCGAAGATGATCAGCACACCTTCGCCTTGGTCCAAAATACCTGAGGAGGAAGAGGTGGGGAGGCCGGAGGGAGGCTAGGTTACTGAAGGACCGCCAACCAACACCAAGCATGTGTGAAGAGACGTGTGAATGTGTATTCAGACAGGCCTAGCAGGGCGAACCGCGGGCGGGACGGATGCTCATACTCTGATAGTTCTTGATGTGTCGTTAACTCGTACGAACGCCAGGGAAGGGAATTTACAGCAAAGAGCGCAGACAAGTCAAGTCACAAGTCACTGGAATCACATTTGTTTACCCTTACAATATGACAGGTTACCAAAGCCAAGTCCTAAACGTACCAAAGACGTTTCCACTACGAGTCAGATGAAGGAAAACTAAACTGTGGGTGTGATGGCACCCGAAGAAAGAGCTCGAGTCAAGATGTTGGACAGACTCGGGCGGTTACAGGTCGAGTTGTGCCTCTAAACTAAAGACGAGGAGCGTCATGATCACCTACCGTGAAACTTCTTGTCCAGGATCATCTGTGACAGTTTTCTCTCCACATCTCCCTGCAAGGCAGAGACAGTCAGATATCTCAGGTCTTTCATTCTGAATACGTCCTGACACAAGCTCCTATCTGCAGCTTAAAAACACTGAACAGAATCTCACCGTGGAGAGTTTGATGAGGGTGGAGATGTGTGCTATCTGGTTGGAGAGAAGGGGAGACGAGAAACACGATCAGAGACAAAAGGAAGTATTGAGATGCTTCCGTGTTAGGATGCAGTATACAGTAACCACAGAACAACAAACTACTGCAATTACTACAACTGATAAAAGTCATTTCACTTAATTGTTGACTCAATGGACCAACAGCCAATAAATTCCTACTCCAGGGTGTGTATCTCCCACATGTCTGCTACACACCAGTGTAATTTAGGAGCGCAAATGTTCAATAAATCTCTTTTCAATCCGTAACAATTAAATGTTCATCTTCTGCCAAGCAAAACAACTCCTGAACACTCCTGAGCGTGACTCAGCCGAGCGGCGCCGAGGCCCGGAGCGATCCCGTCGGTAACCCTGCCCAGACGACAGATGTTTGTCAGTCAGTCGGACCGTCTGCCTTACTTCCTGTTACCCGCCCAGACCGAGCGTGGTGTGTGTCTGAGGGGTTTACCTGGACCCTGGAGAAAGGCTCGATGACCCTGATGAGGTTCTGCTCCAGCAGGTTGTCGTACAGCTTGGTCAGGTGGTTGCTGATGATGGGGTCGTCCCTCAGCTCTGCTTTGTACTCTGTTAGCGCCTTGGGGAGGGAGGGAGCAGGAGGTTTTCATTACAAAAGGAAGGAAGAGTGGATGATGTGAACGGCAAGATGAAGTTAAATATGAAATATGCAGTAGAGAGACAGACTAAATGGAAAATACTAGCTGCAGGAAACGCACCTTTTCAAAGTCGGCAAGCGACCGGTTCTTGCTAGCTTGCGCCACGCATTTCAGCGAGTCTGTCTGTAGCAAGAGAGACGAGTGATATTAAAGGAGAGGGTGATGAGGAGGGCACTTTTTAAAGCAACATATAGACTGGTAGTTTGTACTACGTGACCAAAAACACAACCCAGGCCATACAGGCTAACCAGAACATGAGTTTATGTCTCAGTTTTCCTCAGCAGTATTAGTGTCCTTATCGGGAAATGAGGATAGATACCTGTCGGCCGGCATACCGCAGGGCTAGCTTCCCGCTGGTCAGAGACTGGACGTCCTCTGGCCTGAAGAAGAGAAACAAGATGAACCAGCTACAGCGGTGAAAAGGCCTGTGACCCATTTTGGGTCCTGACCCAAAAATGAAGAAGGCCCCTCTAAAACATGACTTTTTGTAGATACCAGCTTTCTGAAGGACATTTTGTATTATCAGTCTAAATAAAAAGCAACATAGTAGTAGCGTTGTGAATGATCTTGCAGAGCAGCATGTACTAGTAGTTGAGTGGTACTCGGCTTACGCGTTGAGCATGATTTTGCAGAGCAGCATGTATTTGAGAGCGGTGATGGCTCGGGGGCTGTCGATGGAGTTGTAGCCCTCGAAGGCCTCGTAGAAGTAGGAGTAGGCCGTCTTCCAGTCCTTCTCCTCCGCTGCGTGGATGATCCCTGCCAACACACGCCCATTGTAATTGTGGAGGAAACCAGAACACAGCAACTTAAACTTCCTCCAGCTGTATAGAGGGAGAGCAGGGGGGTGTATACTACCGGTGTGTATACTACCGGTGTGTATACTACCGGTGTGTATACTACCGGTGTGTATACTACCGGTACGCTCTACAGCACAACTGACTAGGCTCACAGGTTCCTAACGCTGCACTAGGCAACTCTGCACGTTGGCGGCCCCAAGTGGCAACGAGAGGTAACCACCTGAACTTCAACACCCAATAATATCAATGTAAACAGCCGCACTCCTTTGAATTTTTTTTTTCTTCGTAGTGGGTGGAGGTGGTGAAGAGGTTCAGACATCACTGGTGAGTCCAGAGTCCATGTCGTTTAGGATTAAGTTTTGTATTTCACTCTCAAGTTTTGATTTATCACTTCCTGTGTGAGAGGATTTCCCGCCAGTGACCATACCTGACACCACAACAACAATAATAAAATCTACAGCATCTGAATCAGGGGGGATGAGACGCTCTTACACAACTAAGATGGTTTATTTTGATATAAAGATCTTGTCAACGGGTCCTGGTGGCTGGATGTTTGGTGGTTTGGTGTGTGTCCTCTGCCCTACCTGACTGCATGTCTAGTGCTGCCTGTAGTTTGGGCGGGCAGTAGATGGCGTTGGCGGTGGTCCTGGCGGAGGTGAGGGCGGCGCGGGCCTTGGGCAGGTTGCTGAGGCCGTGGTACGTCTTGCTCTCCAGCAGCTGGACCTCCACCAGCAGGGCTTTGTCGTCCATCTTCTTCAGCTCCTGCAGCAACTGAGTGCCTGGAGAGGGGGAGGAGGGAGGAGGGAGGGAAGGAAGCAACACCATGTTTACCCTTCATTCTGGTGGAAATCCATAGGGCTAATGTTTAAATTCTTCCTTATTTCATAATATAAAACATCCAAATATATTTTTTTCACTTTATTGAAAGTGAAAGCACTAGAACTGGAAATGGGATGGCAACTAAGTTTGATAGCACATCTGCAAAAACTTCAAAAAGGTAAATGTAAAAAAGGAAATAACAAAATTGCTTTATCTGCTATTGTCTATCTACTATTCTTGATGTCCTCTGCACTCTGAAGACGCCGTAACTGGCAAGCAGCCCACAGAAATCGAACAACTCCGGATCGTGTGACACTCACCAAGTTGTAGCGCCTCCTGGTATCGCTTTGTGTCGAAATACAGCGAGATGAGACGAGCCTGGGGAGTCGGAGAGCATCAGTTACCACGGGGCCACAGACAAGGAGACGCACTTAGCTTGTTCATAGACCCGCTAACCCTGCTGACCCCAGAGCAGCTTCACCGGAGCGCCTGGAGGTGAGGGTCCCCACAAACCCTCCAAACTGTCATGCACAATATTTTGTTTTTCTGGCCTAAGGCCGAAGAATGAGCCATCAGCTATTGGCGCTGTTGGGATTCACTCCCGATTTAGGATTTTACCAATTCCAATACCATTTTCGATTCTCCTAATCAATTTGACTCGTTCTCTAGTCCCCTATCGATTCCTGTTAGATGAATTGTTGAGGGGGAAAAAATGACAGACAGCTTTAACGGGGTGCCCCGACGCTGAAAAACATCGTTTGCAATCAATGGCACACCCGTCGGCCCAGCAGCCTGTTGCAGAGCTGTCGGACCAAACACCATCCAGATAAGGAACCGTCCGATTAGAGGAATTGATAAGACAGGAGCTTATTGATTCCAAGGAATTGTGCAATTTGGAACTGGGACTGAAAATGCCATGACACTCAGACGCTCCTCTTCCTCCTCATCTGTACTAAGGTCCTCCTCTCTGCCTCGACCCACTAGTCTATATACTGTATCCTCTGTGTGGCGTCACCTCCTGGTACTGTTACTATGCAGCTATCAGCTATCAGCTTCCTCTGCTCGTTTTTGGCAAGCTCAAAACATTCCAGGCGAAGATATCCTCCGACTGCTTTTTATTTATCCAGGGAAAACCGACTGAGCACGCACGCACGCACGCGCACGCACGCACACACACACACTCTTTCCAACAACACCTTGCTGCAAAATTCTTTCAGTTACATTGAGACCCGAGAGCTGCCTGGTACCATCAGTGGTTTGGCCAGCAGCTACACAGCAGGGGTTAAGTGCCTTGATTCATACAGCCACCTGCCCCTTCTCTTCCTCCACCTCTTCATGATCCTCCTAACTACAGCGCCCTAGTGACTATCTAAAGAAAGTCCTCCTCTCACCCTCAGCCCACTCAACACACTCTGAACAGAGCGTTGACTCTTCCTCCTCCTCCACACTACAGCTCCCTTCTACTGCCTGTCTGATGAAGGTCCTCTCCTCAGCCTCAGGGTGCGATCACACCTTCCCTTTCCCAGTCGGCGTAACTTTAGCTAAGCTTGATGGACTCGCCTGCGCTCTTTGTTGTAGTCTACCAACTCTCGTGTTCATACCAGTTAACACATGAAGCTGAATACGACCATCGTTCCAGACTGCGGTTGGCGCTCAGTTCATTTTGCTAAGCTAGGCTTTCCAAGCAGGAGTAACTGCTGGCTATCAGATGTCAACATTTGTTTCCTTATACCCATGAACCTTGCGTTTAGGAGTAGTTTCCTCTAATTGGCTTGGCTTATGCCGCCGCTCCGAACGAACGGCACCACAGTTCACTTGGACGAGAACTGAGACCTGAATTTTCAGGCGTCTGGGTGCGGTTATTTGGTGCGGCGCCAAGCCAGTTCGGATGGCGTTGTTCTCAGATGGCCAGACAAACTGAACCAAATGAGTAAACACTCCAGAGTTCAAATAAACCACTTCAAAACATGCAACTTGAGACAACTCTGTAAGCGCTCCTCATCGTCGACCTCACCTCTAACGCCTGTCTGAGGAAGGTCCTCTTCTCAACCTTGGCCCACTCTATACACTCCAGACAGAGCTCCACCTCCTGACCCGTGGCAGCCTCCATGTCCAGGAAGAGGTCCAGCAGGGAGCGGACCAGCCGGGCCGCCTTGGCCTTGGAGATGGAGTTGAGGAACGGGCGCACATACTTCAGCAGACCCCCGAGCTCTGGGAGGGAGGAAGAGAAACAAGGGAGGAAGAGAGGATGGTATAGAGGGAAAACGGTTGACTGGTGGTAGCAAGTTGGGTTGACCAGCATACAACAGATCTTCTGAAGAAACCGTCCGTTCCAAGGCAACATTTTAAAAGCCTTAATTTCATGGTTAGTTCAAAAGAGCCTATTAAAAACGACTCCAGAGAACGTCGGCCATGCTGCAGCCCTCACCAGGGAGTAGCACACCAAGCTGCATGAACAACCGAGTCCTGGACGAAGGCCACAGCACGACCAAAACACGCTGGAAGCTGTTTTTAATATGTTGTTTTGAACTTTGAGATTTCTACCAACTTTCTACCAACCCGGGTTGGTAGAAAAAAATGTTTAAGAAACAAAGAAAAGAACACACCTATGGTAAAGTGGGACGAGCGGAAAATAAACTAGGAAAAAGTAAATGAAAGTCACACACTATTCTCGCCCCGCAGTGATTTAACGTTTCAGCGTTTTCATCACCCTGGTGAAGAAAAGTCAATACATCACCTGCTTATTTCTAGACACATTCCTGAGACAAAAGGTAACAGTCCAGGCAGCTTCCTCCCGTCACGAGGAGTATGTCTCAATTTGAGTTCCCATGCTGCAACTCCATGCAGACACCTTTGAGTCTGGTTTGCAGCATGACTCAGAGGCAGCTGACATGGGACCTGCACTCCAGTGCCAGTTCATTTGATGGGGTTGTGTTTTCTTTCTGTTCTACCGCTATGATAAAATCACAGCCTGGCGGGGCAGGAAACTAACTCAGCGTCTACAGGACACTCCAGCGTTCACCAGACACTTTCACTCTTTTCCTGGCAAGCTTCTTTTTTTTTTTTAGGTGACATTTTTATAAGCCCCTTGGTTTTCATATCCCACTGTCACAAATTAATAATTGCATCTCTTCTTTCTGTGTTTACCATTGTATTTATCAATGTGTGTATTTTATATCACTCCAGTTACATATTGTAACACTATACCAATAAATAAACTACATTATTAAAGTAGAACAGGACCTCCAAACCATGGTTGGTTACAGGAGGAATAATGGTGATGTTTTGGTTCTCACTGAAGAACTTACTCATCATTGCTGTCAAACATATTTAACTGTCTTCTCCTCGGTATGGTGAGTAAGGAATCAAGTCCCTACTGTGTCTACATATCGTATTTTCTTCAAAGATTGAGCTTCATGAAAAACTGGTTGGATAAACACTGTTGCATGCAACAGTGGCAGATGGTGTCCAGTCCATTCAGAGTTGAACAATATCAATGTAAGTCACGATTCCTTGATTGAAAACACTGAACTATTTTCCCCAGACGCTCTGGTAGGACCAGGTAGGCATCATGACCTCCTTCAACCTGAAGCCCAAACCTAGGGCAGGTGATTTACCCAGGGGGCTTCACGTCAGCCCCGGGTGACCCCACGTCCAACTGAAGCTCGGGACATTACATGATGTTATAGTTACCTGCAGCCTGCCCCGTCTTGGCAAGCAGCCCGCCCAGCTCCAGGATGCTCTGCTCTTTAACACGCACGGCCTCCTCATCACTCTCCTGGATGTCCCGCTTCACTACAGAACATACACACACACACAAGCACGTAATTTGATCCACGCTGACAGAAATCACAGCGACATCTAAAATACTGAAACTGCTAGTGTTTTACTTTCACTATCGCGCGCACACTCTCTTTCTCTTTGGGCTCGAGACAGGCTTAAAATCAAGTTGTGTCAAGGCTACGCAGGGGTGGCTGGCAAGCAGCCAAGTGGCTAGCGAAGTGATGGAATATTTGACTTGTCAAACAGAACAATAAGCTATGATGACAACCAGCTAGCTGATAAATAAACATTACCAATCAATACGACCCGTCATATGGCGCGTTAGCTAAATGTGGTGGATTGGTAGTTCGTGTTAGACAGCTAAATAATGTTAACATTAATTTCCTTGTCGGCCTGGCAAGACGAGGAATAGCCGCTCGACACTGCCTGCATGCTAACGTTAACTAGCCAACTGTCAACCAAATTCCTGTCAATGAATGAGCCAGGCTAGCTAACGTTAGCTTGGCTGGCTAGCCGGTGCGCTGCTAGCCGGCTAGCCCACTGCTGCTGACTCACTGTGCAAGCAAGGAGAAAGAGACGGACCAGCCCGGGCTAGCTAACTTAGCTGCTAACTGGCTAACAGCAAAAACTGGCTAACGTTACCTCAACTGCTCTACACCTGATGGAGAGGTTTCAGAGTGCCTGCGCGTCAAGCTCATTTCTCTAGTACGATACAGTTCCGACCATATTTACCTATTGAATGTAAGATATCAATAGAGGCATTCCGATCTGTTCCGAGAAGAGACTGTGCTCTTTGAAACTCAGCCACTGCCGCGGCTGCCATCTTTCCTCTGCCTGGCTCCTGTGCCTCCACTCTCTCTGCCTGCGTTTTCCGGTCAGGTCGTTCACGGGGCCGGAGCAACGCTGCCACCTGCTGTTGCTTCGGCGTAACTGCACCTGGTACTAGTACGTACTAGTACTCTCTGTGTGCTTGGGGGCGTTTTTGTTACTCTTTAACTTTTAAATCTACATTCTTGTACACTTTTTTTCAAGCCCGGAAGTTAATTCTGTGATATTTCAGCACGCCACATTGAACCATGTCACTGACAGACAGGAACAATTACTGCTTATGTAGTTTTACACCACAACGACTCGGACATGCCAGGGTTAAACCAGTAAAGTCACCATGTTCTCCTTGATTTGCTCAAGTACCCCAATTAAGATGCGTATTATCACAATGTGGCTAATATATAATATATATATATTTATATATATTTAATCTTGGTGGTTTTTATCCTGCTGCAAATTAATTGGCACTAATTGGAATAACAAAGCATTAGTCAACATAGTGCAGTGTTAAAGCACCAAACACACAATTAACTTCCAAGTCCTCTAGGTCTCTTCATGTGAAGTGTTACATGTGTTTTAACTGCCACTGAAACATATGAAGGCTATGAGTGATTCATGCAGAAACAATCACTGATAGTCCATAACAGGAAGTCAGTAATATTTGTCTATAAAAGCATTTAATAAACCAGTCAGGATCTAAAGATACAATCCATCCATTACTGCCCTTTATGAATTTCTTGTCACTTTTAATCTCAGTTGGGCAGAACATTAATTAACCATGTCAATGAAGGTCAAATTTTAAATGCAGCTTTAGAGACTGTAGCACCGGCTGTGTGCCATTTAACATGTATTAAATCAAACAAGTCACAGAAACTTTGACTTGAATTCATGTGGATCATTAGTTTCATTATCAATATATCGCGATAGTGTAATGGTTTATGTACAAAGCATTGCTGAGATTATGCCGGCTCCACTATGACCACCAGTATGAAATGAAAACAATATAAAGAATATGGACACATAAAATATAAAAATAGCTTTTATTTCACAAAACACACAGAAAACTTAAATAAGACAAGACAACTGAAATCTCCCACGATGGCAGCACCGTTTCTCACAGGACGATGGACAGGTAGTCACAGGCCTGAAACCAGAGACAAACATGTGTCACCACAATAAACATGTTACAGCAAAAGAAGCATTTTATTGACCAAGTACACACAGATACCGACTGACGCAGCAAAGAACACAACATAGATAAGACAGCATATAGAGAATGAGATAATACAGCAGACAGTTACAACAAAAACATGTTGAGTATAAAACCACTGTACATGACGGTGGTCTGTACACGTGACCTTGACGATGAAATATTATTAAGTAAGAAGTAATAATACCCAACATGCAACAGTCCAGGCAGTTTTCCCCAAGTCATAGGTCACCATTTCTCAGTTTTAGTTTACATGCTGTGATGCAACGAGGACACAGTTTTTATAATGATTATTCAGGAAGAGATTACAGCCGACATGGGAGCTGCGCTGTCTTGACTATGGAGTTATAGTCCAAGTAGTAAACTACATCATAACACTTTGATATAAATGTCTGTTTTGCTCTTCATCCCTGATTGATATAAACACAATAGTGATCCAAACTAAACCCAGTTCATTAAAGCTTTTACATCTGCTGTTCTACCCGGTGTCAGGTAGGTCAGGGGAGAAGAAGAACTGGGTAGTTAGCATGAGCAGCGATAGCCACCGTGGCTGAACAGAGAGAGAGAAGAGCGCCACCTACAGGAACTCAAACTCCATCAACAGGAAATCCAAGGAGGAAGACGTCACAGTACTGGACACACTGTTTGATTGACAGGTGATCTCTGGGAAGGGCAGTGAGGGACACCACAGTGAGGGACACCACCGTGAGGGACACCACCGTGAGGGACACCACCGTGAGGGACACCACAGTGAGGGACACCACAGTGAGGGACACCACAGTGAGGCTGAGAGACAAAGATGCCTCCAAAATAAAAGACGGGGAACTTGTGGATTATCACTTTAATGGTACGTTCCAAGTCCAGGGTCAGATGTAGTCAGGTGTACAGACGACCTGAAGCCTCTCAACTGACCCGACAGTGTTGAGTCCTACCTTGCAGCTCATCATCAGGTTGGGAGAGCCGTCTGTGTTGGCGGTTGTGGAGAAGACGGGGTTGTGGAGACAGTCCTCCATGTGCTCCGAGACCCTCGACTCCAGGAGACACCGCAGGACCTCCGGAGTGACGTTCCGCTGCTGAACACAAGACAGAACAGAACACTAGAACAATAGAACACTAGAACAATAGAACACCAGAACACTAGAACACCAGGGCTGGGCAGATATTGGCCTTTTATTGAATATCGGATATTGGTCAGTCATGCGGTCCACCTCTGATATGATGGAGGTTCCTCCCTGACCACAGCTACAGTAAAAGTGTCTGGAAAACCTGATTTTCTTAGCACATTTTATTAATTAATTTAATTGTTCAGTAAGGTATTTTGTAAATTAATTCTTTATTTAAAAGACGTATGATGTATCCCAGAGTTAGGGAGCTGCTACCCCACCCGACAGAAGAAAATTCTGCAGGATAAAATGGTCAAATTTAAAGATACTGAATATTGGTGCAAAATGTTGGTATCTGCATCAGCAACAACCCCTATTGGTCAAACCCTACATGCTACATCACTTTATTAGTTATGGTTTGGGCTCCAAAATGGGTTGCATATCTATTTGTGTGGGTTCCTGCATGACACACAAATACGAGGCAGTTGAATGAGTCCAAGGGTGAAACTACCGAACTACTGAATCAGCACATGATTACTATAATAAAAATAATAATAATAATAATATTGTCTAGTGGCAAAATGAAAGCCGACATTGAACCAAAGGCCTGTGTTAAAACAAACCCTTGTGTTGATGTACAGTCCGCAGCGGCAGGAGGTGAAATGGCTGTTGATGTTCAGGTTGTTCCTGAAAGACACAAGTCAGTAAGTTAAATATGTTTGTCCTGTCTGGCTTCCAGTACGGTGCCAGGTTTCTATTCGCAGGCATACAAGACAGCGTTCTGTACAAATGCTATAACAAATATATCAGTCAGTCAGTCTGTCTGTCTGCTGGTTTTCAACATCCTAACTGTATACAGAGCAGCTAGAAGTCACCTGTCATGTAGATCCACTCAGAGATCCACTACATTTGTCAACACCCTCAGCTGTGGCAGTAGATTCGTCAGAGTCAGACTCACATGTGACATACGGGACAGATAATTTGCGTCTCCTCCTCTTCCATCCCTTCAACAACAGACGATATGTACTGCTCCTCAAACTGCAGGTTCCTCTCGTACTCGTCGATGATGGACAGCTCTAAAGCAGGAGAAACCAAACGGCTCTTTATTCAGGGCTTGAATCGATGAGCTCACACACCCAGAGCATCTGTGTGTTGTGCCAAAACGAGAACACACCACCAGGGGAAACACATTTTCAGGGGATACAAATTTTGGCACAACACCGTTTCCAAACAGTGCAACGTCCCGGTGATCAGGATGAAAATCATGTTCAATGTGACAATCGTTACCTTGAGACATGAGCTCCTGTTGGATTTCCTCAAGCACCGCCAGCTCATCGTACTCCTTCTTGACAACGAGCATCTGTAAAGAAAAGCAAGATGCAACCTCATCCCTTCATCTGCTGTCAAAGAGGGAATTTTACTGAGATCTAACATTGGGGGGAAATGAATAGGAAAAGATGGCAAAAGTGACTAGATGAGCATCCACGGTGTTTTCTGGGGATGAGGGGCGTTTCAAGCTCAGGAATGAAAAAAGTATAAAATAAAACTAGTTTGGGAATAAATCTAAAATGACCTATTCAAAAATCAGTCTCCTGTTCTGTCCTGACACCATTACACCTGATGACATCACAGGTTTGAGTCTTCCTTCTGATTCGTGGCTTTGTGCTGTTCACATTTCAACTGGACCAAACAATGATGACAAATCAATTCTGAAACAGTGATTTTATTGTGTGGGTGCGCATCTATAACATTTGTAATTGCAAGTGTGTGTGTGCACTGTACATTGTCATTGTTTACTTAATTGGACGTTGTCTCCACTTTCCAGACAGCTAAAGAGACAGAGACACAGAGACAGAGACAGAGACAGAGAGAGACACACTATATGTGAAGCCGACCTCTCCGATGCCGTGTGCCCCCCACAGGGAGGGCAGCCCCCGGTCCTGTGCCTGCAGGGCGGTCCACTCCTCCTCCATCACCTCCTGGACGAGAAAGGAGCCATGACACTGCTGGCCCTCTCCCATCTGGCGATACTTCTCCAACAACCGTGAACGACTGTTTTTCAACCTGTCCACGCATCGCTAACAAATAGATAAATAAGAGAAAAACACGATGATGGACGTTGTTTCTGTCCGTCAAGTACGTCAACATAACATGCTAGCTAACGTTAGCTAACTAGCAAACTTTCTATTTACATTCCTCACCTTTCGGTACGTTTCCTTCCATGGCGGCGTCGTTCCCTTATAAAGAGAACGGTGTCTGTGCAAAGCGTCCATTATAAAGTCCTAATAGTGAAGCATATATGTACAAACTACTTGTAAAAACAAGCTCGCTAAGATTTGACAAGCTGACAGTGCAACGAAAACATTTCAGCTTTTAACCCCGCGTACCGGAAGTTGTGAGCGCCGCGCCAGATTGCATGATGGGTTATGTAGTTTAGCGCTTCCGGGTGGGTAAAGATAAATGTACTGGGGAAAAATAACAGTTCCTCAGAGGTATGGAGGACAGAATTATATATAAATAAATAGATAAATGTAAAAAATAAATGAGTTAAACAATGGGCTCCTTGATTCATGAAAATAGAGCCCATAGTGCCTGATCAAGAAATGAAAAAGTACTACACTTCAACTTCTTTGTATGAGATGAGGCACAGTCCTCAGGGGACGACCTCTGTGTCGGTAACAGCAGCAGACTGAACTTATTATTGTCTGTACAGGGAACAGCAGCGAATCAGGGGAAGCATCCTCGTCCTCTGCGGTGTGATTTGGGGAGTAAAAAACGTACGAGATTGGGAAAAAGAGATAAAAATAAATAAAAACAACACATTCTAGCACAGAAGGATCAAAATAAATCAAAAGAAAACCGTAGACACAGGATGAAAGTAATCAAACAGTTTCCAGAATAATTGGAATCAAGTAAAAGCAAGTTGTTGTTTTTTAAGTGTTTTTACGAGATATTTAAAAGATGAGACAGCGCTGGATTACCTGATCTCCTCGTGGAGGTCGGTCCAAAGTTAGAGGGCCTGACGGCAAGAGCTCAGTCACCCTTAGTCTTTACTTTTCATTAGAAGGGCTCAGCTGGTTATTGGATCCATTCTACCTCTAGGGTAACCCCATCTAAACTTTACCCACCATTTAATTTGTGAAGTGGAATTGACTGACGTCTTAAAGCTGATGTTTATAAAAGGGGGAGGTGGTAGTCTGAAGGTCAGAAATGAAGGCTCACTAGTTCAAATCCCCAGACTGGCAGGAGAAATTTGGGCAGGAAAAGTGAGTGAGGAATGTTCTCCTCTCCTCCCTCAATAAATACCAGTGAAATCCCTTTAAGCCAAGTGTTTAACCACCAAATACACCAGTGGAGCCGCTCAGTGACCACTAGCAGAAGGCTGTGGTTGTACTGGTCAACTCTCAGGTGTGAGTGAGTCCAGTCTCAAAGAGCATGTGTGCTCAGCCAACGTCCCCTGGATAAATAAAGGTTATTACAGTACGTGGTGTCAGACTGATTTAAATAATAAATAGTATTCTGAAATGATAATTGTTGTATGTTATTGTTTGTATTGGGGATTGTTCCCTGGTAATCTGGATACTTCATATTTTACTCGCCCGTTTATTAGCTAGGACATCACTGGCTACCAAAGCATCAAACCCACCCCAATTAAAGGCGTAGATCAACTGATCATTATGGTGCATCTCTTGGTCTATAGTATTATATATAGAGCACACAGTCACAGGTTTATTTTATTTTGTCATTAACAGGCCATTGCATATCTGCTCTTTCTGTCACACAGTCCAACCAGGTGACTCCAGGTGGAAGCTGTGACTCCTGATTTCACCTAATAAATCCACTTCAGTCATGAAATGGAGATGAAGGTGAGGAGACGTTAAAGAGGTTTTTAGTCCTCTTGACAATCACGGACGTAGATTGTGCAGAATGGGGTGCAGCTCAACAGTAGGAGGGTGGCCCTGATATTTTGTACACTCAGTGTACTTTGTAAAAGTTGTAGATTCAGCACATGGAGCCGAGTGGAGCTACAAACGCAAAATCCACCGCCTCTGTAAACGGCCGAGGTGAGGCATAGGCTGTCAAAGTACCAACTCAGCACGTCAGGCTTGCTAGTGGCTTCAGCACCATAGGAACGGACCTAGTCTGAAAATGGACCTTATTGCAGAACTTAGATCAGAATCAGAATCAGTTTTATTGCCAACTATGTTTTCACATACAAGGAATTTGACTTGGTGTTTTGGTGCAGAACAATAAACATAGAATAAAAAAAACAAGACTAAAAGCAAGTACTGTAAAAGGCAAAGAATACAATAGAAAATAGAAAATTTGATACTAAAATATATTAAAATATATTATAAGAGATAAGAAAAATAATAATAACAATAAAATAATGTGAATATCAGGGTCTCCATAACATGTTCTTGTTACACATCCTGCAGACAGGTTTAAGTGTTTGGATAGACATAGACATTTCATCTTGATACAAATTCATTCATTCATTCATTTTGCCTTCATTTGATAGTTCACAGTAGAAAGAGAAGATTGGGGGCGAGAGAGGAGGAGGTGACAGGTGACAGTGGTCCTATATGTGGTATTTGAAGCCCAGGACATTGCAGGTGTATGCACCTGAGTCAACTGGGCCACAGGGATGCTTCTACTGCTAATCCCTAGTCTTTACCTGTTTACCAGATAACCCTGGGAGTCCAGGATCCCCACTATCAAGATCAGTGGAACTGAAATGAGCTGGTGTGGTGTTGAAAACCTGCAGACTTCAGCTTTGGGGTGGCACACTGGATGAAACCCTTTCACATCAAATCACAATATGGGCATGGTAGTAGCCTAAATGCAATTTGTTTTCCATCAATTCATGAGCAAGATTTAGACAAGTATACACATATCCAGGACAAAAGTCTTTAGGTATGAGAGAGAGAGAGTGAGGAAAGGGCAAACATTAATCAAAATACCAACATAGCAGTCAAATGTGTTGTTGAAATGCCTTTGGAGGCACCTAAAGGAGATTCAAACAACTGGGGGAACGGCTCTGTTTTCTTGTGTCAAAAGCAGATCACCAAATGTGCTTCAGTAAACTGCTTTAAAAACACAATGCGAGTAAAAATGTCCTTGACTCTCCCCCTACATCTATGCCATGCCTATGCTTGACCCTCCGGAGACCATGACTGGACACCGCTGGCCTGTAGATGCACAAGCTGTCAAAATAATAACTCAAAGAGAAAGAAAAGAAAATCCCGGCACACTGGAATGATGCTCCTGTGGTGTTTTTGCTGCAGCTCAACACATCTGGCTGCAGGTGGATTCAGCACCACGGGAAGACTGCGTGGAGGTATGGGCATATTCAGACCGATTCATAAAATCTCCTGCCTCGAGGCTCGACAGCATCCTACATTGCCACAGCCGCATGGCCTGGGCGTATAGGCTGTCACACCAGCAACTGCACACATCTGGCTGGCTGGCGGATTCAGCACCACGGACAGCGGGGCCTCCGATAGGCTGGAGCCCGACGGCGGCCAATGGGTTCTCCGGTGAGGCTGCGACAGAGAGCAGCGGCAGCATCCGGGCAGCAGCCAATAAGAAGGCGTCGTTTCTCTCCCCACAACCAACCCGAGTAACTGCAGATGCCCGCATCAACGGGGTTTTTCTCTCCCGCAGGTTTGCTTAGCTAAGGGTATAAGCTGCGGTCTATTTTTGGAATCGTAGTAGCCATTTTTTTCTCGGCATTCCTCTCCTTTGTGTTGATCTCCGTGTTCCGTTGATGTGCTGTTTTATTTATGTGTGAGAGAGGCTCGTGCAAACTGTCAGCATCACAGCGGGAACGGGCATTAACAGCCGTGGTCGTATAGATTTTCGTTTCTCAATGGAAGACATCTTCCCACTCACTGCGAGTGAAGCACATTTCGCATCTCTCCTGCATCTGTATTGCCACCGACGAGCGAGAGACTTGCGCTATTCATAAATGAAGATTTAAACACGCGCAGGCCCGTCGTCAGGCTTCTCCCCGGTGCTTTTGGGCCGAACCGTCTTCACGCCCAGGACCCTGGACAGCTCCAAGCACCACGCGTGTGTCAGCGACCGTGGTGTGAAACCCAACCAGACCAGGTTCACCAGGTTCACAGACCAGATCACATTTTGACCACATTTGCGCAGCAGCAAGGGGTCAAGGTGTGATTCTACATGGATTTGACAAGAAGACTCAATTGATTTAAAGGTACGTGGTCTGAAAGCATGGCGAACTGTTCTGCTGCATGTGGCAAACAGCATAATTAGGCTTTACAGACAACAGAGATATCCTCAAATACTGAGCAGGCTTCACCAAATGATTTTCGAAAGTCGCCAATATAGACCCGCGGTCACTTGCAGGTCTATTCTTATTTCGCATCCATTCTTACAGACTTCAGCTGGTTTTGATTCATCATTGTGCTCACTAATCAAACAGGTTTTAATGGCAGCATCATGCACGCCTCATATTAATCTGCGGTGCCGCTCGGTCACAGGCTGTATGTCTGAGAGCATACAGGCCCCTATCAGTTGATGACTGAAGCTGCCTGGTGTTGAGGGGGGTGGTGTTTTCAAGGCTTCCATTTTGAAGCTAAGATGGATGCTTGCGCACATTTCTTTCTCATGGCTCTGTGGCCTGATCTTGGTCCTTATATAACACTGGTGAGAACAGCGGGGAGGCCGGAGCGGTCCGTTTCACGGTCAGGTGAATACCGACGAGGTAAATACAGCCTGTGCAGAACGAGAGATATGAAGGATTTGAATTGATTGGAGACACCGAGTCGCGACTGGAGGATTTCATTAACTCGTGTTCGAGTCCTTCCTCCGTTTTATTACCCGACACGGCGGAGTAATCTGTCCTTATCTGCGTTATGAAAACAAACCGACAGGCCTCGTATGTGGTCATCTGTCAGCACGTCTTGCACAGGTTGCTCGTTCAAACATCCATTTGCTACCAGATACACAATGGCTGTGAAGGAATGCCATTGGATTGAATGGCAGCTGTAGAGAAGGATTACAGTAGATCTGTTTCCAGTCATGTTGAGGTGTTTTAGACATGTTGATCATTTCATGGCTGACCTGAACTGAGGATTTGAGCTGTTCTCGCCTCATTTTCTCCTCTAAAATAATTTGTTCAAATCTCACATTTAACTCACCTTTGCCATAAATCATGACTGTTTCAACAAGGCGTCCTGAGTACACGCTGTCTTTAACGCTGCTCCTCATCTTTCCTTACAGGTTAGGCTTCCTCCTTCCTCCTTCAAAGTCAGACACCTTGGTTCTTCCAAAGCTCTTTGTTTTGAGTCAAAGAGCCTCCCACCGCTCCCCACTCCACCCCGCCTCCATCCTTCTGGTCCCACCTACCAGGCATCATGGGCACAGTACTGTCGCTGTCCCCCAGCTACCGTAAGGCGGCTCTGTTTGAGGACGGCCCGGCCACCGTCGGCCACTACACGGCCGTCCAGAACAGCAAGAACGCCAAGGATGCCGCCGCTGCCAAGAGCCTCAAACGCCCATCCATCATCAACGTGCTGCCATGGAAACGCATCGCGGCCGTGTCAGCAAAGAGGAAGGGCTCCAAGAAGCTGCCGTCGGACGGAGGCGACGGGGGCAAGGGGAGCTCGCCGGACGGCCACACGGCGGCCACCGGCAACTCGGCCTCCAACAGCCTGAAGCTGAAGAAGTCTCAGTCCTGCGCCAACCTGTCGTCTTACACCTCCGGCCAAGACCCCTCGGCCACCAGCACCACTACCTCCTCCCACCTGCCCATCTCCAAGACCCTGGCCAACGTAGCTACCATCGCCACCAAGAAGAACTCCCTCACGGGCTCGGGGATCCAGCCGTCTAACGCAGCCGGCACACCAAAACGCGTCATCGTCCAAGTAATGTGGTGTTTGTTTTTAAACCAAGAAGATACAGTCGCTGAATTAACACTTCAGTAAATGTGTTTCATGTCTCTCTCTCCATTTGATGTTCTGTATTTTCCCGTCTACCCTCCATCCCTCCCTCTCTCGTACCAACCCTCCGCCCAGGCCTCCACCAGCGAGCTGATGCGCAGCCTGGGCGAGTTCCTGTGCCGCCGGTGTTACCGCCTGAAGCGCTTATCCCCGACGGACCCGGTGCTGTGGCTGCGCAGCGTGGACCGCTCCCTCCTCCTCCAGGGCTGGCAGGACCAGGGCTTCATCACGCCGGCCAACGTGGTCTTCCTCTACATGCTGTGCCGCGACGTGGTGTCCTCCGAGGTGGCGTCGGAGCGCGAGCTGCAGGCCTCGCTGCTCACCTGCCTCTACCTGTCCTACTCCTACATGGGCAACGAGATCTCCTACCCGCTCAAGCCCTTCCTGGTGGAGGCGGAGAAGGAGGCCTTCTGGGACCGCTGCCTGGAGATCATCAACCGCATGAGCGGCAAGATGCTCCAGATCAACACCGACCCGCACTTCTTCACCCAGGTGTTCGCCGACCTGAAGAACGAGAGCAAGAAAGAGGAGGAGAAGACCAGGCTCCTCATAGGTCTAGACCGATAAGAGGGAGCTGGGATGGGGGTGGGGGTGGGGGGTTTGATGGGGTTAATAGATCGACAGGTGGATGGGTAGGTGGTTGTGGAACAGCACTGTTGTCTGGCGTCTCTAATGGTTTAGGAGTAATCATATTTCCTGTTGATAGGTTGTTTGTCTGGGATGAAACGCGGCATCGATATCGTTTGGGTTGGGAAGCACTGAGGCACTAACAGGCAGTAACCCGTCTCCGGTGTCTCGCCCCGAGGCAGCAATTAAACAGGAGCGTTGTTTTCCCTGTAGATCAAAGTCCTGGGTTGGTGTGGCGCTGGACAGACCAGCAGCCACATGATGTGACATGGCTAGATCTGATTAGATTACAGGGTACTTGTTGCCGTTAACCGCCCGGTCTGCTCGGCTCAGGATGTGACGATAACAGGCTTTTGGAGAGAGATGCGATCACAGGGTTTCTCCAGACTGACGTAAGTGACAATAAAGACGGAGGAGGTCGCTTGTCGTTATCGCAAAGCCTGGTCGGATCAGGGAGACGATAAGTAGACTGAAGAGGTGGCTCGTTGTTAACAACCCGTCTGGTTCATGATGTGACAATAACTGGCTTTAGGAAAGAGATATGATCCTTATTAAGCCATGAGACGCCTCAGCCCGACCTGCTCCAAGTTCTCGTGAGATATCCCCCAATATCAAGTAGCAAGTATTTTTCTACCTTTGAATGAAAAGAGGTTGGACACGCCAGACAACATGGCTGTGAACTGCTCATGTACATATTTAGGGGGAGTATAATAAATATAGAGAAACAGGAAATGAAGACAGCAGCAGCCAGTTGCAGTGTGATGGGATCTGAAATGTCAGGGAGGCGGAGTGATGCTGATAACCACGTCACGAGACCGCTTCATATGTCCTTGCATACTGAAGTCTGCACATGATCACCTGCATATTGCCAACTCCCCTTTTCCTTACTCCTGTTGTCCTGCCCAAGCTTATTGCACTCACACAACACTGGCTACCGGGTGCACAGCTGAATCGTAAAAACATTTAGGGAACGTTGTGGAAAAGGGTTAACCCAAGGACGCAGGGGACCGCCTCGAATTGGGACACCAGTCTTTTATTTTTAGAGTACGACATTATAATCCTTTGGGCACTGATTCAGAGTCAGTAAACCAGCCCTGAGCTGTTTACATTCACAAAAAAGATGGGAAAATGCAATACTGACCGCAGGCCAGATCTTCAATGTGAAATATTTCATTCCTTTTCTGTTCCCAGCAGTCCATATTGGTGCTGTGACTGTGAGAAAGAGAGAGAGAAGAAGAAAGAAAGAAAGAAAGAAAGAAAGAAGAAAGAAAGGTTTTGCTTTGAAATGAAGTGAAACATGAGCGACTTCACACCCGAATTTCCTTTGCGGTTTGCAATATCACTGAGAGTGCTGATTCTCTCCGTGCTCACATTGTGTTGCTTCACGCTGAATGAATGGTGAGTGGCGGTGAGACGTGGAGGACGGGCGTCATGTGACCTCTCCTGACCAATGGCTGCACACGAGTCCGAGTGACAGAAAAATGTGATTATATTTCAGGTGTAAGAGACTACAGACTACTGGAGGCGATAGCAGATAGGCCTGACGACGCAACACTGTGATGTTGCTGTCACGTGACTCGAGGGACCACTGTTGCTTTTTGAAATATCAACACCCCCCCCCGCGCCCCCCCCCCCCCCCCCCCCCCAACCACCGCCCTCCTCATCACTACTTTCTACAGCAAACTGAACAAAAAAAAAAGGATTCTCTCTCCATCCTGTCCGGTCCAACCCGGTCCAACACGTCCAGTCATCCCATGTTAGTGACTCTCTGGTCCGCTGATCTGGTGGCTTACTTATTCTCCGAGTTGTGTTGACATGCATGTGTGCTTCTATCGGTTTTCCTAGCATGCTGCTTTGTGTCGGGCGCGCCACGCCACGTTACAGAAGAGACTCAACGCTCAAAGCTAGACTCGGCGATGTGGCGTCCCGACGACATCAGAGTTGGGCAAAAAAAGCCTCCTCGCTCCCGCGGACTCGTGCTCGCTTTCGCTGCCTCGAGCAAAGGACTCTCTTGGAAAGTCTTTGTTGTTGACCTCGCTGTGAGCGGCAAGTAGAAAAAGTCCAACTCTGTTAGCGCTGATGGGTTTCCAAATGGTAATCTTCTAACTGCTCTTGGTTCCATGGTGCTCCCCCCTCCCCCCCCCTTTGCTTTGGCAGAAACCACCTTTACCAAAAGTCAGTCAGGGCGTGCAGCTCATAAAAACTCCTGCACCCAAACCCATCATGACCTGCAGCAGCTCTGTGACGCAAAGCTGCAAGAAGTTAGACAGGTCCCAGGTCTGAAGTCAAAGAAATACTTCAAAAACATGTCCCAATGGAAACACTGCTGTTATGGGATCAAAATATTACACAGGCAGACTCAATTCCACGCCCGCACAAATCATGAGCAGGGATGGGAATATTCGCCCACCAGCTCAGACCGTGTCATTTTTAACCCTAGCTGTTCTCAGCAGTTTGACCAGGAAAATGAAATGGAGTTAAAAGGCAAATTGGCTTAGTGCCAGGACAAACCTGGTGGTCCTGCAGAGCTCGATGAGCAGAGCATGGTGGCGCCATAGTAGAAACGTAAGCAGTCTTCTTACTATGGCTGAAAAACGACGGCGTCCATCAAATGGCATATACGCCTAAGATTGTTCAGCTCCTTCCCTGCTCATGAGCGTAGTACTGTTGTCAGGTCAAAACCTCAAACCTCCCGTTTTGATGACTCATGTTTTTACTTGAAATGAAGGATTACATGGTCCTCCGTGGGTTGAGGAAATGTCTATGACACGTGGACTCATGAAACCCTTTGAAAACCCATTGGATAAAGTCAAAGATTGATGGTTCTCAACCTGAAACAAAGGCTGTTTTTCTTAACCCTGTTGAAAGTTGTCGTTTTGTAGATACAAGGTTTTCACCAGACAGCAGCAGCAGCAGCGCTCTATGAGATGTTTCCTCTGGAGGGATCCCTTGCCTTCACGATGTCACATCACTTAGTCTACCTGTAACCAATGAACTGTCTTTTAATTTTAGAAAAGTCCCGCCCACTCGAAGGGGGCGGGGATTCTGTGCCATATCGTTTTAAAGACTCAGTTTTTTAAAATAGAAACCAACGAAACAAAACGAGGCTACACTAAAAGTCTCTGACTGCTCAACAAGAAAAACTATGAAGCACTCGCGCATACACGTTTTCACTACGTTGCTACGTCACGTGGAGGACAGAGGACAGAAACAGAGGACGTGCTGATATATGATATGACAAGAACACGGATGGCCCGAGTAACGATGGAAAGCTCGTGAAAATTATTACACAACGAGCGCGTGCGTCACTTTGCGAAACCAAAAGTGGAGTCACTTCAATGCTGGAGGCGTCATCCACATTCTGTCAGCGACTTCTTCACTTTCCTCCATTACCTTTGTCTTTCACGACGGGTAACGTCATTTTAACGATTTAACAGCTGACGTAATTGAATGGCACGCGCGTCTCCAGCGACGACCAGGTGTCTCCAAAATGCGGGTGACGTATGTTAACTCTGGTTGCGTTTGATGTGTACATGATGACCGCTCGGGCTGCAGCGGGTGCTGTGCTGTGAAAAAAAATGTAGCCTTGAACCAGAGTCAGACCTCACGAGACCAATATGCACACAACAAGCTCGTTTACATGTCCTTCCTCCTAGCTGTTGCTGATGGGTCAGTAGACAAGTAGCACTTATTTCAATGGCATTCACGCGACGACTGCTGGAAAATCAAAATATAGTTTTTTTTTTGTTTTTTTGTTTTTTTTTGCTCATCCAAATTGTGAGGATTCAAATCAACGACTCAAAAACCTGACAAGGATCATTCAGCTCACAAAGCGACTTTTTGAGTCTCATTCACTGCCTGTACAAAAGACAGTGGTCGTTTCCATGACAACGTTATCCAGACATGTCAGGTGTGCTGAAAGAGACTACCATGATAAACAAGCAAGCCTGTTCCACGTCCATTTACTAGCTACTGCAACTACATTGGGCTGAATGGGAGCATTTCTATATTATTGTTGAATACGTTGTTGAATTACAATTTGGGGTAGCTATTAAATTTCGGGGAGCAGGTTCTTCTTGCTACTTCTGCTAAATCAAACCTCTACACACTCTCCTGGGATTGCCATGACTAGAGAACACACACACACACACACACACACACACACACACACACACACTATTTTGATCATTCAGTGTCCAGCGTCGCGTGGGTGCCATGTCACATAGCAGAGCGGCCCGCAAACAGCTTTTTGACCGACATACTCAAAGGAAGAAGTGTGAACGATGTATTTCTCTGTGAAGCAAAAGGACTGCCGAGTAAAAGTTCCCTCCCGGTTTCCACTATTTGTTGCTTCCGCCCCTGTTCCGGTCCGTTCAGCTGTGCAGAGACGGCGAGGAGAGGAAGCGAGGAGAGGAAGCGAGGAGAGGAAGCTCGTCTTCAGAATGGGACTTAACGGGTTTCTAGAACTAGAGGGACATACGTGCTCTCACCTTTGATCAACTCATGACTACGTGCCATATTTTATCTTGCAACACATACAAGACAAAAAACTATTGTGTAACATACGAAGCTTATGATGATGATGATGATGATGATGACGATGATGATGATGATGATGACGATGACGTTATTACAGTTTTCCTTCCTTTTCATTTGTGAATCATATTGTGTAAACAAAATACTTTGTCGAACAAAAGTCAAGGCTACTAGTGTTACTAGAGTACCGATGCTGCAGTCTGTGACTATGTGGGTGTATGACTATGTATGTGAGAAGTAAGAAGAATTTGATCAACTGTTACAATTACTTTATATAAAAACCTTTGCAAGCATGTTGGTCTCTTTGTTTTGTAGGTCATGTGATTTCATAGATAGATGATTTGAAGTTTTTTATAAGTAGTATTATGGTACTACTATGGAGGTAACTGTGGCAAATGAAAACATCCATACCAATAAGGAACATAAATAATGAAAACTACTGAGGGCCCCATCATGTTTCCCTGAGGGCCCTGGGACTCCTGGATTACTCAACATGCTCTATCAATCAGCGGTGATCATTGCATTTTCGTTTTCTCTTACAGCAGGTAATCATGTTTCAAGGAGTCCCGAGAGTCTGCAGGTTTTTATTCTTATGTCTGGAGTGAAAACCTGCAGACTTGTGGCCCTCCGTGGCATTTGGTTGCCCATCTCTGATCTCCAGAGGCAGTACCGAGTCTGACCACTGTGAGGCAGCAGAGAGTTTTTCCACAACAGCTTTGCAGGAGTAAGGCTGGTAAAAGAGAGGATTTGGAAAAGGGATGAAGTGCTGTTTGTGTCTTTTGACAGCTTCAAATGAAATGGCTTTAAAGGAAACAGGAGGCAACGCAATTAATGTTTGCCGACTCTCGTCATAGAGAGGGTGTAGTGTTGGCAGATGGTGTTAAGGGGCTCCAAAACAGCAGACAAGGGTGGATGTCATACAGGCTGTGGTGCTTTTAATGTGCAGGAGAGAGGCGAGGACTAAATGGGAATGACTTATTCTGGTAAACACACTAATACTCACAATATAATATAGTTTCTTGTTGGATATATCTCCAAAATCAATAGTAGGGAAGGAATTTTATAAACATCCTACAGCCTATTCATTTAAAAGTAGTTGGAAAAAAAGAAATGTAGCATAGATATACAACAATAATGTCATCTGGCTGGAAAGGAGGGACCAGGCTGGTTTTCTCATCCGGGGTTGGTCACTGTGTCGCCTTCAGCTCAGCCCGGGTGGGCGGTGCTCTCCATGGTGCTGAAACGGTGAAGGCTGATGCTACAGCGGAAGTGTCATTTTGAACACGTCCATATGTCCAGTTTGCGTGTATGTTACTTTTCTTTTACTTATGTTAGCAACTACTCATATTAAGACAGCATGTGTCACTTCACATGACACATGGATGTGCTGAGAAGGTTTAGGTTCATTATTCTAGAAGTATAATGTACCAGACACCAGACAGCAGCAGCAGCATCATTATTATTAAGATGTTGTATGACGCATTCGCTTCACATTAGTCCACAAATATGACACTTGTCTTGTTCCATTTTTTTGACATACATATATTTATATATACTTATACTTATATTTATGGCAAATTAACATCTGAATAAAACTAACAACTGGAAATACAGCAACTAAATCCATTCAAAACACGTAGCTGAAATAGCACAAAATGAATCAATATATTGCAAATAGAAACCACAGACCAGACCAGACCAGACCAGACCAGACCAGACCATCGACCAGAGGGGCTAATCAGTTAAAAACCTGCATACTCTCCTCCTCCGTGGCACGTGGCTGCCCGTCCCTCTGTCGGCCGTGCGAGGCGCTGTCCACGGTGCTGAAGCAAAGGAACACAGGGAAAAAAACATGGAGAGACTGCCCACCTTCCCCTCCCCTCAAATCACATCCTGAAAAACAGAGAGATGAAAATGGTTTTGGGATGAAATGATTTTGAGATTAAATGCTTTTGAGATGAGATGAGATGAGATGAGATGAGATGAGATGAGATGAGATGAGATGAGATGAGATGAGAACTGAAGCCTAAGACAGCAAAAAAGTGTAGAGCTGGATATAGGGAGTAATAATATTAAGAATTATATAAAACTAATAATAATACTAATACAAATAATAATAATATATATAATATAACCAATACAGGTAAGCAGCATCTTGCCAATAAGAATTTTACAGATACAATTTGTCATCATATTTCCATTTTATTTATGTAACCAGGCAAGTCAAGTAAGAACCAATTCTTATTTGGGGAATTGGGGTAAAGAGGGGAAAAATAAAATAAAATAAAATAAAATAAAATAAAATAAAGTATTGAGGAGACAAGATAGGTAGGTAGTAGTTTACAGAAGGCAACAATAAAAACAATGCAACATCAACAACAAGGACACCACTAAAAGCTAGGGCAATCAGATATCGGGCATCAGGTATACAGCAGGTATCCAATGTTTACTATGGTAATGACAACATCAACATCAACAATAATATAAATATATTATTCAACATATATACAAATATGAAAATAAAGCAGTATAATAATTGTAATAATAAATAGAATTTGTGATTTATTATTTATTTAGTCTCTTTATTTTTGACTCATATTCATAAATCGCCTCTGCCACGTGAGTGTTCCGCATGGCAGAGGATTATGGAGCGAGGGCTCTTCATCACGCACGCGAGCTAATCGGTGAGGTCCATATGCGCACGCTTCCGCTCGAATCAGCCAATCAGAGCTGGGTGCGCTGCTGCCGCGCCGTCGCTGCTGAGCGCTGCAGCTTATAAACCCGTCCGCTGCTCCGCTTTCCGCTCACCGTCCCACTGCCCTATGCATTATCCTACCGAGCTAAATCTCTGAGCTACCGCAAACACGAAGATGGCGGCCCGGGTAAGATCTATATTTATTTTATTCTAACATTTCTACTAATATATATTAATTCCCCGTCCATCAAAAGAGGGGAAAAAACAACCGGGGCGATTATGTTGGACATTTGGCTGCCTTCAAACGGCTAGCGGTCCCGGTAATGATGGCACCTGAATGTCACAGCGACTGAATCGTCCCGAGTGCAGAATCGGGTGTTAGTTTCTCATGGCGCTGCAGCCCCGCTAACCGCGGCATCGCACAATCACTCCAGCATCCTCCAGCATCCTCCAGCTCCTCCTGCTAACCGCTGCCTGTTAGCCCGGGAGCAAGCGTCGTTGATCCAGGGCTCTGCGTGCCCTTGAGCCGCCGAGGGGCTACGCAGACGAGGGCTGCTGAAACCCGCTACAAGCTGTGCATGTAAATAGCGGGGTTGGGAAAAGGCGTATAGGGGGTGGTCTTCACGTCAGATCGACGCGCCGCACCGTGTGCATCCCCACCCCTCAACCAAGCATGGCTCGGCCCCACATTTTTTTTTTTTTTGTTGTTGCGTTGGTGAGAAATGTTGCGGTGCGCTGATTTAGCCGGTGAGCAGCTGACTGGGCTGTGTACAACCTGTCAGTGTGCAGGGAGGATGATGTCGGGTGCGTGTAGCAACACAACCAGTCTCATCCATCATGCCCCACTGTGCAGAAGGGTTGGTGGTTTCAGATTGAACAAAGAGGCTTTGTTTCTGTGTGTGTCATCTTAAAATGTCATCTTAACCTGCATGATAACAGATGCTACTAAGGAGGATGAAATCACCCGTCATCCCCTCCCAAACGGCCCCCTGGAGTGAGGCAGCAGGACCATATGATCCCAGGCAGGGTTTCCCAAAAGCATTACGGCACCTATGTCTGTCGTCACGTGTTATAACAGACATCCACTGACTCGTCAGGACGAGGGCAGCGCAGTGCAATGTAGCGTCAGGAATGCACACTGCAGCATAACCACTAACATTTCACCCAATGAACCAAAGAGTGTCCAAACAGAGGAGCTGGGGTTGCAGGGCTTGTGTTTGAAGCCGTGTCTGTAGCGGCCGTTCATGTTGGCAACGCGAAAGAACATCCTATCTCATGTTTTGGATTTAAAAATGATCTGTACACGGGTGCAAATGACTATTATAGCTTTAAATACAGGGCTGGGCCATCACTTAGGCTGATGCAGGGTGGCGCTGGCTCATTTTTCCTCATCAGTAAGTGACCAGACCCGTAGTTACACCATGAAATAAACACGGTCTCCACGTACAACCACGCTGCAGCTGTAGCATTACCCAGCAGGCCTCTCTCCTCTCCAACTTGTGATTGTGCCAACGTGGCGCTCGTGTCTCACATCTCACAGCCCCGCGGATCGTCGCTGGCCGGGTGATATGGAGTGGAGCTCGTATCGACAGGCACCCCGGCCAGTCGCTTACGGTGATCTGAAAAGCGAAACAGATTCCACGCTGCTCCGAGACGCTTGATAAATATCGACTTGTGAACGGTTGGTTTAGACGCATTTTTCCACCGTTATATAAATACATTAGGCTGATGCTTTTATCCAGAGAGCCTCAGTGGGAATGGGACTGTTAGTGTCTTGCTCTACCCACTGAGCTACACAGGAAACGCGTGGCCTCACTCTGGTAATGTCAGTGTCACTCTCTACCCTCCTTTTGACGAGTCCTGTTGAAAAATAATGCACTAAAGAACGTGTAGGAGCTGCAGGTTTTCATGACGCAGACGTCAGAAACAGACTTACGACGGCAGCGGTTTGTTGAACAGTCTGATTTTATGGACAACGCTCCAGGGAGCTTGGTCAATAAATACCGCAATGGGTGACCATGCATTTTCATTTGAGTGTTTTCAAATGAGAAGCAGGCGGTCTACGTTCCCTCTTAAGAGGAATGGAAAAATGAAAACATGCTTCGGCTGTAATAGTCTGGACTGCAGGCGTAGTCCTACACGCCTGAGTCATTCCTTTGGCTCTTTCTGATTCTTGTATCTTGGAGGAGCTGCAAGGTTGCGATGGATTTTTTTGTATGAGAGTGTGTTTGAAGATAGTATCACATCGCATTTGAGCGTCGTATCCCAGCGAAAATAACCCAGATTATCTCACAAATCTGAACAGGATAGCCGGGATATACGGACATTAGGGTACTGTGGCATATACAAACCCCTCATAATGTTTATTTTTGAATTTAGCAGTCTGTCATTTTTGCTTCCACAGTCATATTTAGAATATGTGCAGGTGAATCATACATGCAGGGATATTTGTAATAGGGAATCAAGGATAGCACAACCTCACAAAGAGGCGATGTCAGACATACTGCAGCTAGGACAGTAAACACATCACACTTCATATTCTCTGTTCTTACTCTCTGTCGTGTTGGCAGTGGAAGCTGCTGTAGATTGAGTTGGTTTCGTTTGTATTTCCATGTCCACGCTAATGCACTCTGACAGGTGCATTTCCCCTCTTGGTCATCGAACATGAGTCAACAGTGTCCACTGGCGTGTCGGTCACAAACTCACACACACACACACACACACACACACACACACACACACACACACACACGCGCGCGCTTCACCCTCACGAGCCCAGCAGACCAAGCACTGTTGCTGGGCATACTGTAGCTTGTCAGAGGGGGTACAGGGAATAACAACAGACTGACGGCTCGGTGGACTCAGTCCAGCATCAAACCCAAAAGAGAGAAAAAGCTCAAAAGCTTGACAGCAGCATCCTAACCATACAAACACCATCGCCTAGAAGACTGTGGTCTTAATTTTGAGTAGTAGTCCCTCCTTGACAAGTAGGAGATGAGTGCGCCCACTTTCAACAGCCGTGTTGAAAGAAACGTGTCCAGCCCAGCATTCCTCGGCAAAAGTCATTAATGGATTATTGATCTCTTAACCGGTCCGGGGATTCACAGGGATTTGGTTCCTTCACCTGTGATCCTGAGGCAAACACAATATCCCCCCCAAGCAAACAGAGGAGTCGGAGCAGGAGGTCAGACAGAGTCCAGCTGTGGAGAGAGACTGGGTGATCTCTGAGACCACCAGGCCACCACCCTTCAACCCAGCAGGACTCTGTTAAGAGAGCAGCAGTAAGATGTTTATGTTTACATGCACAGAAACCTCTGTTCTTCTTAACCCGGTTACTCCGGTAAAGTGGGTCAGTGCATCGTGTAAACATTATAGCTGGGTTAGAATAACCCGGTTCGAGGACCGCTCCGATGTCGAGTTTTTGCTTGTTTCTTTACATTTTCCTTCCATGTAATGTTCATTTTTACTGTTTTTAAACGTATATGCCACAATTGAAGACCTTTTTGAATCATAGTCGTAGTGATTTCCCACGTAGCTAGAAATAATAACACGATCATACCTCTCATTTTGCTCCCATTCTATTCCAATTCTAACTCGGTCAGTAAAGGTCAATCACTGTGAATGACCAGCCGACCATCGCGATTCGCAAAGTTGCATCAGAGCGCTAATATTACACATTTAGAAAGAAAAATGAGTTACGGCTTTAATGTGCTGCCATCTTCTTTACTATTTGGACAGCGTTGGTTTCAAAATATTTATTAGCACATATAAATAAAATAGCACACACTGTATGTCAAAATATGATGAAAGCACCGGAAACCCATCTACAGTGATGTGCAACAGTAAGGAAATGCAGGAAATGAGCAAAAAACTACAATCACACTGGAACCATTATGGAACCAACCAGTAAAGACGCCTGGTTTCTGAGCCATGGACACATCATCTTACTCCTTTCACGTTTGGTTTCTTCGGCATCTGTGCAAGAAAAAGCAAGGTGTGCCTACTAGTGATATTACTACTGGGATCATCATTTCTTTCCCCTGTAGTAGAAGAAACCAAATGCTCAGTCGAAGAGGGAGGCGGCAGCTGGAGGCCAAACCCCTTCATACTCTCTATCTGCGGACGGGGATATTCTGTGTATCGGTTCATTCATGCCAACAAGGAGACTCAGTCGCAGGGTATCAAAGGCTTGTGTAAACAGCTTAACCTGGATGAGAGCTTAACCAGAGCACGGCTGTACAGCTGGCCAGGGACACGCCAATGTTTTGGCTTTGTGCACCTATTATATTAGATGTGAAAAGGCAGGGTGACTCTGAAGGTGACGTACCGGTGGCCAGATTTGATTTGACAAATACTGGAAGAAGTGTTGAAGAGCTACAGTCAGTTTAATACGTGGTAGCCGATCCCAGGGGGCCCAGCAGACCCAGGTTCAGTTATTGATTTGAAATCCTCATAATTGCTTGGAATGCTTGCTTAGTCTCCCGAGAGCACGGAGCAGGTTCGTCTGTTTTTCACTTCAAGGGCAATCTGATTGATTCGATCGTTTGAGACAAGATCAATTCAGAAAAGTGGTTGAATCCATTTTAAACAGCAATTAAATCAAGGTGGTCTTCAGACGCAGCCATGGCAGGAGACCCACTTATCGCACCCGCACTCTGTCTATCTGTCTGTCTGCCTGTCTGTCTGCCTGCCTGTCTGTCTGTCTGTCTGTCTGTCTGCCTGTCTGTCTGTCTGCTGATGCGAGGTGTATGCATGACCAACATTCGGCAGATTAGACGACCTAGTAGACGGCGATTGCTGTAACGCGTCGATGTTCAGAAAAGCCCTGTGAATGTTTTTCCAGAGCGCGAACCGAACCTGACGCCCACCTAGTTACCGAGCGATGGAACAAGTGGGTGGGCGTTAAAAGATGAAAGCTTCAGGTCTCTCTCTCTCTCTCTCTCTCTCTCTCACCCTCACTCTTCAACAGAGAGAGAGTGGCGTATTCCCCTCTCGGTTTTCCTTGTCTTCCATTAATCTTGCCATCTGTCTCCCAGGTGTCTGTTCTTTGATTCTCCCTTTTTAGCTTCCTGCACCAAATTACATCTGCATCACCGAAATATTCCCCCTCACATTTCAGGATTTGATATGCGCCCCTCCAAAAATAGCAGGAGTGCTTCTGATTCCTGATCAAACAACAAAGTCATGCCATGCACCAACACATGCATTTTCTCTATCTCTATTCTCTATTTCTCTCTCTCTCTTTCTCACTTTCTTTAATATTTATGTTCCCTTTCCATCCTGACAAATTCCTATCCTCTGGATATGAACATGAAGAGAGTATCTGTGTGTGCAGATATATGTTTGTATGTGCATCGTATGTGCCTGCGTGTGTGTTTAGGAATGTGTGTGTGTGGTGGACTGCAAGTGTGTGTGTGTGTGTGTGTGTGTGTGTGTGTGTGTGTCTGTGTGGGGGAGTGTAATCTGTAATCCCTCGCTGTCTCGATGCAGGGCCTTCCTCTGTGAGCTCTGAGCCGTGGCTATATTTAGAGACCTGCTATCTGCTGAGGGGCAGACAGCTAACACAACACACACGCACACAGAAACACACTTGAAGCAAACAGCAGATAAACGGACACATACAGTGCACAAAGAGATGGAGACAAACACACACACACACACACACACACACACACACACACAAGCAGTGCAGGCGTAGTAAGTCTTCTGACAGCAGTATGAAATGTTTCTCAGATGGTGTGAGGCCTCTGAGATTGATCCATCCAGTTGAAGGTCACATCCAAGGTCACATCCAAGGAGATAATATTTTCTTCTAGGCTGTTCTCTCTTTCCTCCCCTCCCCCCATTTGCTTTTTTTTTTGCATTTGCTTTATAAGAAGCCCATTCATTATTTAGACAACATTTTTGCTTTTGATCCAATGCAGTACTTTTGATTTAATGCTTATTAGCCGATAATGAATATTAGTATTAAATCTATTTTTTTTTAAGATTTAGTTTTAACTTTCTGTTTGAAGTGTCTAAGTGCCTCAGCTGTTACAGACACTCAGTTATAACCGTTTAAATCTGATGAGTTAGCACAATCAATCCTGTGAAGAAACAGTAGCATTCGCCCTGAACCTCCCTGATGTAGCTCCGCCTCCAGCAGGGAAGACAGCCAAGCAGTTACTTACTGTGATTTACCTACATGCAGAAATTTATTGGCTCCTATAGTCAATAATGTGTTCAGGCAGCACCAGGGTTGATGCTAAAAGTATGACTGTCGTCTTGATGGGCCTTGATGTTGTTTCCCCATCTTTTATTATGTTTCATGCTTTCAACAATCAACATGCCAGTGGAAGAGCTGTTTGCTTTGAGGCAGTGTTGTTGCTTGAAAATGCCCACAGAGCCTTGTATGAAAATGCAAGCTGATCCAATAACTGCTGCACTTGGCTCAGATTTCATTCACTTGGTGGGAGAGGTTTGGCTACAGCGTCTTCAAATTGAATTCCAACGAAGTGAATGTCCTAAATTTGTTTGGCATTGATTTTCTTGATATCCTGTCGCAAGATCTCAAGGTACAACTGGCAACTTTGGATTTTAATTGAATAATATGTCTTCTCTCTGCCTGTCTGAATTAAAAAGTGAGCGGCCTGCCCACAGAAATTCACAAATACCTATTGTTGTTCTTTGACACGCACTAGATCTAAAGGTCATTTTGCATCATTGCATGTATTTGTACAGGAGCCATCATCAGTGCCCTGACAACATCCCTATGACCTGAGAACAATCATGTAAGAGATAATATTAGGAAAAGAAAAACAAGCACTAAGAAGAGAGGAGGTAGAAGGGATTCTTTTTTTAACTTCAAAATAAGAGCGAGTTGGCGAGGACGATATGGGCGAGGGGATGTGACTCGTTAGGGAGAGGATGTGCTGACGCGAGGTACTCTCATATCTTCATTGCGTATGTAGAGCACTGACTGCTTCAAGGACTTTTTGATAAGTCAAGAAAAAAAGTAGACTGGGGATTTCTTTCAGGGCTGCACCAGCATTTCTTTTGTCAGTCCAGCTCAACCACCCCCTCCCTGTGTCGGTGACTGAGACCCACGGCTGCGATGCTTACCCATCGATTATGAAGGCTGGCAACTCACAGGATATGCCGCCTGAGACCCTGCATCATGAATAATTTAATGGGATACTGTGGAAAATGGGGATATTCAGAGCTAGAGGAGTACCGGGGAGTGGTTCAGAGCTAGCCAGAGCAGTACCGGGGAGTGGTTCGGAGCTAGCCAGAGCAGTACCGGGGAGTGGTTCGGAGCTAGGTAGAGGAGTACCGGGGAGTGGTTCAGGAGCTAGCTAGAGGAGTACCGGGGAGTGGTTCGGAGCTAGCTAGAGGAGTACTGGGGAGTGGTTCGGAGCTAGCTAGAGGAGTACTGGGGAGTGGTTCGGAGCTAGCTAGAGGAGTACCGGGGAGTGGTTCGGAGCTAGCTAGAGGAGTATTGGGGAGTGGTTCGGAGCTAGCCAGAGGAGTAGCGGGGAGTGGTTCAGAGCTAGCTAGAGAAGTATTGGGGAGTGGTTCGGAGCTAGGTAGAGGAGTACCGGGGAGTGGTTCGGAGCTAGCTAGAGGAGTACCGGGGAGTGGTTCGGAGCTAGCTAGAGGAGTACCGGGGAGTGGTTCGGAGCTAGCTAGAGGAGTACCGGGGAGTGGTTCGGAGCTAGCTAGAGGAGTATTGGGGAGTGGTTCGGAGCTAGCTAGAGGAGTATTGGGGAGTGGTTCGGAGCTAGCTAGAGGAGTATTGGGGGGTGGTTCGGAGCTAGGTAGAGGAGTACCGGGGAGTGGTTCGGAGCTAGCTAGAGGAGTACCGGGGAGTGGTTCAGAGCTAGCTAGAGGAGTACCGGGGAGTGGTTCAGAGCTAGCTAGAGGAGTATTGGGGAGTGGTTCGGAGCTAGCCAGAGGAGTACCGGGGAGTGGTTCGGAGCTAGGTAGAGGAGTACCGGGGAGTGGTTCAGAGCTAGCTAGAGGAGTATTGGGGAGTGGTTCGGAGCTAGCCAGAGGAGTACCGGGGAGTGGTTCAGACCTAGCTAGAGGAGTACCATGGAGTGGTTCAGAGCTAGCTAGAGCAGTACCATGGAGTGGTTCAGAGCTAGCCAGAGCAGTACCGGGGAGTGGTTTGGAGCTAGCTAGAGGACTACCAGGGAGTAGTTCATTATCAGGGCAGGATGCTGAAGTCACTGACAAAACAAAATGCATAGTATATTAAAATACTTTAACAGGATGACTCTTTTCAGACTGCAGCTGAAGATAATGGAAGCAGTTGGGATAGTCCTTTCTGTTTTAAGCACAGTTAACTGTAAACATGAGGGAGACTGTTTATTTAAACACTTATAACTACAGAGGGAACAGAGAGGGAGTGCTACAGAGAGACACAGACACATAAGAAACACCTGAGTAACTAATGGAGATAACAACAACAACTCACCTCAAACAGAGAGGCACAGAAAACGGCTGAAACTATTCCCTCAAAGTAAAGAGAGGCTGAAGCCTTTCATCATCTGAAATATACTGGTCCTCAGTCACACCAGTCCTATTATAAATGTTTTCTTGACGCGTTAGATTGAAGGAAGGAAGAGAAGAAAGAAGGAAGGGAGGAAAGAGGAACAAATAGGGAGACCAAAGAAGGGAGGAGCTAAACATCAGGCGTGAACCTAAAGAGAGACGTGCAGCTGGATGTCACGTGGTAATCCCAATGCCACCAAGGTCCTGGGATTATTTGGGCCATTCATTTGTAGCATGGAGATTTCTAAATATGGGATCTATGTCATTCCATGAATTCAGTTGGTCCTTGGATGAAAGAGGCAAGACAAATGGCTAAACTACATGCATTCACATTTTTAATAAAAAATGTAATATAATTATAAAACTTCTTGGTCTTGGCCTGGAAATGATAAACAAGTTGCATATTGCGCCACAGTGAGGTGACACAGTGAAGTCTGGTCTGCAGTGACAGCAGCGGTGCGATGTTTAGTGCCGGATTGCAAATTGTCAAGTTATTTTTGGCTTGACCCGACAAACCTGGCCAGTTTATCTAGGCCAGCAGAAAATATAGCATGCCAAGCTACGCTGCTCTGCATGTTCAGATCTGTAACGATGTAAAAATCATCATCCTTGAAGAAGGAAACTATTTAGCCTTATTAAATAGCCTAATTATTTACTCAGTTCTGGGTTCTGTGATTGGACAGGCAGTTGCTATGGAAACCGAAAATAGTACATCAAATTAACATGTTTCTTGGTAACAATGGAAATTCAAAAATGAGTGCTAGTCCTCATGGATGGTGCAGAATGGGGTGCAACTCGACAGGAAGGTGGCCCTGATATTTGGTCTACTCAGTGTATATGCGCTACAATGATTTGGAAAGTCGGTGTTGCCAAGTGTAAGTGGATTGGTTGCAATTTCAATTTCACCTACAGATTGTGTATTGTTTATTGTTTGACCAGCAGTATTAGCCATGCTTTCTACTGAATAACTGTGTCTTGTTGTTGTCTGGAGGCTCCTGGGAGGTTTTAGGGTTTAGAGGTCTAATAAACTACTCAGAGCATTTGGAGGTTTTCAGGCCACTGAAGCTGACAGCTGGGATTGTACATGAATGTGGGGAGGGCACAATTAATATGTTAACTAAGAGGCTCCACTACCCTGAATGCCTTCTGTCTTCTCAACTAAACTCTTTCGCAGGATTTGTTCAAAATGAATGCGACACACACACATTCACACATCCCTCACACCCCATTCACATCATCCCCATGTTCTTTAAAGGACTTTTTATCCTACTGCTAGTCACCTTGAGATTAAAGACGTAGCTCAATGCTTCCTCAAGGGGAAACGAGCTGCGGCTCTGCACTGACATTGTGGAGGGAAAGCAAAGTATTTGACAGAAAATTCATAAACCCGCTGTTACCAACATGAGCATTTGGTAAAAGGTTTGTTCATGCATTTTCACATCCTTCCAATACTTGTGATGTTTTGCCCGTTAAGCATGTCAGCTAGTGCTAATGGACCAGCAGCCTCTTGCACCAGTTAAAAGCTCAAATGTTGACTAGTGTGTTCAATTGGCCGGTAGTTTTACTAGTTGCTAGTGAATTCCCACTAAGTCTGAAGCGGTTACACCAACTGGAACAGCTCTAAAGTAGAAATGAACTCCAACTGATGAATGAAATTTCCGCTAACTAACAATAAAATAAATGTTTTATTAGTGATAGGGTAGGGTGGGATAAGTTGAAAGTCCCAGTTGAAACAGAAGGTGAAACCGTCACCGTCTACGTCAGTGTTGTGGTTATTTTTCCCATGATGCCCCACTAGATAACGATGTACCTTAATGGTACAACAAGTTTCATCGTGATGTTTAGACTTTACACTACATGCTCAACTGGTGCAACAGGATGACAGATAAAACCTCTATCCTACACATTAATAATGGAGCTAAAATCAATAACAATGAATGGATGCTTAAAAGTTATTATCCTATTGATTGATTGATTGATTGATTGAATGTTAAATGTGAAGTAAAATCACAAGCATACAAGCACATCTCATTGAAAAGAATGTGAAATATTGTTCTCCCACCTTGATGATATCTTTCATTCATCCATTAACAATTAACTCACCAGACCATAACAGCTGATTCATATGGCCTTATAGATATATGGCCTTATGGATGATGGACGTAAGACCGTATGCTGGCATGGCACTGTATATGGTTGACATAATTAGAGCAGATTTGGGGTCTGTTATAGAACTGGAATCCACGTATATTTGGACAATCTGGCAGTAAAACGTTTATACCAAATATCTTCTAAAGCAGTTTTCTGTTCCTAAATGGTTTGAATCCAGGCAGAAAATAGATTCATTATTAAAACCCCAACTCTGCCCTGCATGCGCTTGGCACCGTCCCAGCTGGCCCATATATATGTGAGTGCGTGTGTGTGTGGGCGTGCACGAGCATGCATGAAGGCACCTGCTCTGAGTCACCACAGCTTTGCTCTGCAGCCTCAGCGAGTCCCCCCGTCTCAAACTCTGTCTTCTGTCCTCTCCCCCTCCCTCTCTGCTTGCCTCCGTTGGCCCCTCAAGGTCGTAATATTTTTCAAGGTATGTATGTATGTACATCTGCTAATCTCTCACAACGAGCCGCCATCTTTTTCCTCATGTATAGTATATCTGACACTATGCGCTCCCCTACTGTCTGCGGCTCTCTGATTGGATAGTTCTATACAGGAAGTAGACACTAACTGTTAGCAACAACCTGCTGCTGGCTACCTGGTTAGCATCTTGTACACGTAGTGTCAACACTACAGTGTCTGACATCATTGCAACCAAGGGACTGAGTTGCAGTCTAGCTGGTGCCCCCCCCCCCCCCACCATACTGCAGTCCATACAGAATGCTTACTTCAAAAGCTTCAACAAAATTGTTTAATTTGAGTATCGCCAGGCTTTGCTAACATCTACGGTCCTACATTTGAGATGAAAGCTTGAAAGGTTTTTGATAAATACGCCATTTTAGCTAACAAGAAAACTAATGACAGCAGTTTAAACAATCAGAGATTTAAGAGATTTTTTGGCACTGTGATACCTGAATCTGTTTCTGCAGCTTCTCCAGAAAACATTACTCAGTTTCGACGGTAGCACAAATGAAATATTGGAATCATCAGCAGATGTAGATTATGGGCACGACATTAACAGGATACAGATTAAGATGTTTTCTGATTTCAGATTAAATGGAAAGTAAATCCACTTAGTTTGAACAGTTAACAGGAAGTGTCCGTCAACTTTTCCTTCACTTTCCTTATTCTGCAGTTGGTCTATAATTCCACGTTGAGCCAAGTCTCATTAACTAATGCTTATATACTTACATGTCGGCACTGAAGTCTTTCAAGAGGGATTAAAGACAAGATACAGACAAGATTTTGGAAAACAGACATGAAATGGCACCGTCAGTATAATGAGGAGAGAGATGATGTCACATCCTGACTTTGATCTCTGGCAGAAAAAGACTTGAAAGACTCAAAAGATATATTACTGCAGAGTTGAACAGAAAAAAACCGACTAGATCTGCTTTGGCTTTTAGAGAAACCACGTCATGAACATTCAAGGTTTTTCCAGGACACGGGGTTGATCTCCAAGCTGAGACAGTTTAAAAACAGTTTAAAGTTTGCAGACAATCCTGAACAACAATATTCGTAACAGTATTTCACGGTGCTTTCGTTCCGTACAGCCCTCTTCATCACCCACCTCCATTTGGTGCCAGCTTCCTGTCCCTGCTAGAGGCAATATTGCGCAACTCCATTACCACCAAATATTTGCAGGTTTCATCATGCAGTGCTGTTAGAGCTGCAGCTGGAGTCTGGCCCAGCTTTCCATCCATCAGCTGGTAGCGGGGAGAAATGCTTTTCTGTTGTAGAGACGATCAGACCAGGACAGACCGAGCCACATTTCCTCAGATTGTTTTCTATGTGTTGCTTTGGAGTGGTGGTGATGAAGAGGTGATGAAGAGATGCTTTAAGGAGCAGCAGAGATGTACAGGACAGACTGGAGAGAGAGAGGGAAGGGGTGTTCAGGGTGTTCAGGGTGTTCAGGGTGTTCAGGGGGTTCAGGGTGTTCAGGGGGTTCAGGGGGTTCAGGGTGCCCACCTAGCTGCAAATCAAGCTGATTCATGTTGTGCCCTGGGTGATGTCGTGGGTGAGGACGGGCATTCAGCTCGTTCAGGTCACTGAAATTAGGAAAATGAAAAATAAATAGCTTGAAGCCCACTGGAGGTTTAAAATAAAACCTGGTCTGGATCTTGTTTTTGAAGTGCTTTCAGGTGAATGGAGCTTTTAAGGAATACAGAAACATAACAGAGCATTCAAACCAAATCATCATCGTTCATCATCATTAAGTGCCTTGGGGACCTCCTAAATCAAAGTTATTATTATTATTATTATTATTATTATTATTATTATAATTATCCATTATTATCCATTATTTTCAATAATAATAATAAATAATCAATACAGATGTAACTAAAGATCATTTCAGACGTGTTATGTGTGAAATGCCCCTTTAAGGCCCTCCAGACATCGTGGTCATGCTGTTTCACCTCTGTCAGGCCAGACGACAGGTGAGGACGTGATACGGGCAGAATGCCAGTACTGCAGTGCTTTCTACTCGCCTCTCTCTCTCTCTCTCTGGCTCTCTCTCTCTGGCTCTCTCTGTCTCTCTCTCTCTCTCTCTCTGTCTCTCTCTCTCTCTCTCTCTCTCTCTGGCTCTCTCTCTCTCTCTCTGTCTCTCTCTGTCTCTCTCTCTCTCTCTCTCTCTCTCTCTCTCTCCCCCCCTCCCTACTTTGTCCTCTCTTCTTTGCTCAGATGACACAGCCGAGGCATTCCTCCACACCCAAACAAACACACCCAAACACAAACCACCTTCAACCCGACACACTCCACCCGGCTCCATACATGTCAGACAGCAGCTAAACCGATCAATACATGTGAGCGTGAGCTGCTGTCTCAGACTGTCAGGGAGTTTCTGGGTGTTGTATGGGCCAGTATTGGGAACATGTGTACAGTATTGGGAACATGTGTACAGTATTGGGAACGTGTACTCACAACATTCTCAGATATTGCAGCACACACAGTGATAAAACCAGTGAACCAGCCTCATCCACAAACACGAGGGTGTGAGGGATGTCACTTCCTCCCAGCTCCATTATTCTCTGATACAATAAACTACATATCAGTTTTACTGTAGGATCAATACAGTCACAGCAAAGTAAACGTGTTCTTCTCTGCAACTTCACTAAGTATATACAGGCCATAATGAAGGAAAACAACAGTGTACTGCACACCACTGCTTTACCTGTACATACTGGTACCTCCTCCAGGTGGTCCCTTGTTGTTTCATGGTCATCTGATGTCTTTTCAACTCTCTACTGTAGAGATGCTGACAGAGTTGATATGTTGACAGACCCCGTTGTCCTCCAAGGTTTCACTCTGGGTCTGGAGCATTAATAGCTACCACCATGTTGCAGATCTCTTGTTGAGGTTTAAAAAATGCTCTTCTGCCACCAGCACAAGGTAGTCGTCTAGTCCTGTATAGATGATATTACTGTATATGTACTGTATATGTACTGTACTGTACCGTACTGTCCTGTACTGTGTGCCTCATGTATTTCTTACAGCATTTCAGAGTTTCAGACGTGCATTGACTTTTATTCTGACTTTTATTGATTTTATAATAATTCTACTGTATTTTTTCACTTTAATTCCACTGTATTGCTACAACTAGAATACTGTAACATGAGTATTTCCAGTACTGACTGAGTACCTGACACTGTAGCACGGTCCACATCAGGCTGCACTCGGCGGCCATGGTTAGTTACATGGTCCACAGCTCTGTGTCTTTGTGCTCTTCCTCTATCCTGCTGTCTTCCCCTCACTACACCCCCACGGATCCTTGCTCCTCTTCCTCTTCCTCTTCCTCTTCCTCTTCCTCTTCCTCTTCCTCTTCCTCTTGCTGTTCGTCATTTACCTGGCCAGGTTCCTCCATGTTCAGAAGTGTAGTGCTTCTGTTGTGGTCAAGCTCTATCAATATGTCTGACAGTATCCATCCTCATGAACACCTGTCAGCTGTCAGACATGACGTGTGATTGGTTGATCTTTAGTGAAGTTCACGTTTCACCTGACAGGCAAATCACCAATTTAGCGGACTTTACAAAACATCCATATTACTGTGATGATGTTCATGGTATACAGTATGTGCCTGAAGGATTTTGACAATTGAATGGACTATTCAGCTTACTCAATGGAAGAATTCATAAATGTGGAGAGTAAAACTATTCAACTGAGACAGTTTTGATCAGCCAGATATATTCACTTGGTCATTTGGAGGTTTTCATGTTGTTTTGTGCCGAAGAAAGTAAACAGGATGTCAGGAAGACAGAATACCTTTACTTTACTTCGGAGGTGAAGGATGATAAACTTGAGGTACTTGTGTGAATTGTGTGCAAAGTGTTTCAGGATAGAAATACTTCACATAGTTTTTATGGTTTGTTTGTGCCCATTTAGATGCCAGATGGTTTGTGAGGTGCCAGAAAGTTCAGACAATCACAGGGAAGTATTTGACAGTCGAGACCTTTCTGTGACTCGACGAGTTACCCGACTCTGAATCTGTATCAGGTCAAGAGGACGGTTTCAATTTCTCAAGACAGATGCAGGGTGGGGCTAACACTGTATAGCCGCTCATGAAAATATAAGTTACAGTATGATAACATAAAAGTAGTATCATAATAGTCTTGAATTCATGATAGTAGTCAGTGAGTAGTACTAGTAGTATTGCTTCGTCATTGACACTAGAGTTCGACAGATATTCGACCGGCTTCTTTTGAAGGCTGTTACTGATACGATACCATTTTCATGCTCAAACTATTACAAAGACTCAGAGATTTTCATTCTTGGATGGAAAATCTTGGAGGGTGGAAATCCTGTCAGACTGCAACAGACTAATGAAATCTTCTCGTTTCACTGAGCGTCGCCGCCCCTGAAGCTGCTGAATAAAACACTCCAGCATCACGCGGGAACCTCCATCTCGGCGGTGGGCAACATTGATTTTTCATGAAATATTATCTGAACGTATCAGCCGTTATATATGCAGAAGCACACGGTAAATAGCGAGCGGCGTTGATCGCCTGCTGGGAAACCACAGCAAGACACCGACGCCGTTCCAACTCCCTCGTGGTCACCCTGAAGCCTCGCTGCTTCGGGATGACCTTTCCTGCCTGTGAGGGCCGGGCAGCAATAAAGGCTGATTCATCGCCCGAGGCCCTCCCTGATTGCTGAAGTCACGCTGTTGCCATGGTTACCGCTGCATGTGCTCCGGCTGCAGTGATGTGCATTGGAAATCCTTTATCTGCTGCAGAGGAGGTGGTTCTCCTCCTCTTCTCCAAAGGCATTGAGAATCTGACGCCGTGCCTCTCGGGACTAAATTCACTGTTTGAAATTGAGAGATTCAACGCCTCTCTCTCAGCTGGGTTAATGTGTAAGTAAGACAGAGGTACAAATCTAATGAAAACTGAAAGACAATTAGACAATCACAGCTTCCTCCAGGGTTGAGATGTGACCAAGCCTCGGTGTGGAGGTTGGTTGGAGAGAAAGAGCAGTCGCACATAATACTTTTTCATGGCTGCTGCTCTGAACATGCCTGCAGAATACAGGCGGAAGTGACACTGTGCAACATGTGTGCAGATGATCATGGAGATGTAGTACTGGTCAACATCTTCACCAATCTCTCTGACTTTCTGGTGAAGGTTTGCGTACGTTTAAAACGATATTCTGACGTATATACATTTACAGCATCGATTCAAACCCAACCCCAGGCTGTCGGCCATAGCCCCGTCCTCTCTTTAACATTCCCCTTAGGTAACGCTGAAAGCTTGCCAGCGTATCGATCTGTAGCCGTGTGTGTGATGCATCTCTCTCCTGGTGTTGTCGGTTCTATTTTTACTGCAGATGTTGAGGTTTGTTAAGGCGTGTCAGAGGCCCGGATGTTGGTCTGATACCTCGTAATGTTGTTTTATCCTTCAATACTATTATCAAACCATGAAATCCCCTTTAAATCATTTGCACAGTTAATACACTGACTGTTATAGACAACGCAAGTAGGTTGAAATTCCTGCTGGGAGCAAGATTCAGCGTGCAGCATCCATTGTTCAGATGAGATGTTTTGACCACGTGGGATGGAAAGTATCAGTCAGATTGGTGGGAGTTGAGGGTACAGCAGCAGGCTTGTGAAATGAAGGCTGACCGTTTCAATCCCCTGACCGGCTACGAACAACCGGCTGGGGGAAGCGAGTGAGACTAGTTTCTTCAAAAGCTTGAGCAAGGCACTTAAACCCCCCCCGACCCCAGTGGAGGTACTCAGCAGCCAACAGGAGAAGATGGTGGTTGTACTGGGCAGCTTGTGGACAAATGTGAACATGAGGCGGGGCATCGGTGAAGAAGGCCATGCACGCTTCATCGCTGTTCTCCGGATAAATGAAGCAATCAAAAATAAAAAGCTGTGTGTGATGTCACTTCCTGGAACGGCCCTCTTGTATTTTTGTCCTTCTGGAGAAGTATTTGGAAAAACTCTGCCCTGACAATAAAATACCATTTTGACATATTTCTCTTCTCTTTTTTATCACCCGTCCTCCTCTTCTTCTCCTTCCTCCTCCTCCTCCTCCTCCTCTTCTCCTTCCTCCTCCTCCTCTTCTTCTTCCTCCTCCTCCTCCTCTCTGTATCCTCTGCAGACCATGCAAGCGGCGCGATGCCCGACCGACGAGCTGTCGCTGACTAACTGCGCCGTGGTGAGCGAGAAGGATCTGCAGTCAGGACAGTGAGTGGACCTTATCGCCTCGTCATCCTCCCATTTGTCAACACAGTCAAACACCCACCCACCCACTCATCCATCATCAGTCATGTGATGAGAGGCTGCATGACTGTGACTACACCTGATGTTATTAGACAGAATCACAAAGTGGTTTCCATAGCTCCGCCCGATTTGTCCAAATGTATTTCTGGTATCGTGTTTGGAAAACTCGGTGTGCAGGAAGTGATGAACTGAAACTCTAGAGAGAAATTCAAAACTGTCTCCCTAAACAGCAACTGCACCTCTTCATCACCTCTTCATCACCCACTCCAAAAAGCCAGTAAGAAGAAGAAATGTAGAAGAAAGTCAAGTCAAGTTTATATATTTATATGTATATCAGGAACAAGCCTCAAAGGGCTTCACAGGCCCGACTAGCCAGACTGATACAGTTGATGCACAACCAACCAGTTACCATAATAACAATCAAGACTCTTGATGATTTGAGGAACAAAGATATTTTACTGTTGTTGTCACCCACACCAGGCGCGCTAAATGAAACGAAGTGTCTCAATATTACTGATTCTTGGATCATTAACTGTGGAAATAATTTGATGCAACCATCAAGTTACTATGAGAACCATTTCACTTCATCTTCAGGGATTTATTGGCCTCGTCTGGTCTCCTCGTCTAGGAACCTTTTGTCTTTCCCTCAATAAAAATGAATTAAATGAAGTATGCAGTCTGCAGATGACGCAGCAACTAAATCTACAGGAGCATCAAGAAAGCAGTACAATCCTAGGCTGCATGTTTTCCTCTTCCATCACCATTTACTATAGTGAGTACATCAATAATCCTGTTACAGTTACAGACGGTAGAGTTTTACCTCAACACGGTCAGGTGGGTTTCCTCTGAGTGGCTGCAGCTCCTTCATCCCTCTTCAGTTCCTTGTCATGAATCTGCCCACAGCAGGGGACCAAACCACTGGGAACTTAGTCTGGGTAATTTGAGATTAGCTGGCAGGGGAATCCACTTGAACGTACAGTGGGGGAGGGCAGTGTACAATGGGGGAGGTGTGTGTGTGTGTGTGTGTGTGTGTGTGTGTGTGTGTGTGTGTGTGTGTGTGTGTGTGTGTGTGTGTGTGTGTGTGTGTGTGTGTGTGTGTGTGTGTGTGTGTGTGTGTGTGTGTGTGTGTGTGTGTGTGTGTGTGCGTGCGTGCGTGTGTGTGTGTGTGTGTTTTGAGGGTAGCATTGGGAGGTGGGTTTGATCATTTCAGTCTTTCCATTTCATTCTTGGTTCAGGCACTTGCACGCTTACACACACACACACACACACACACTTTTCTGAATTCATGGACAATCGTTCAGCCAAAGCCTCCCTGGTCCGTCAGACGTCATCTTATTCCCTTTTGTGTCTTTGTGTTGCTACTGAAGGACACCGTTGTGGTTGTGCTGCTGTCTTGTCTTGATCGGTTCATCCAGATCGGTTTTAGATTGCGAGGAAAAAAACTGTGAAAATGATGAAAACAGCTACTGAGGGTGTAGTGGTGTCGATAATACTGTCCTTTAGAAACTAGACTTCCTCTGGTGTCATAAATATTAGATTAGCATCAGGCTGAAACGTCTCCACGGTCCTGAAACGACAAAACGTTTGATTAAATATATTTTAATTTTTAACATTTTCAGTGAATTGAAAACAACACGTACATTGAGAGTGAATGCTGCTGGATTTTCTACGTATCAAACAGCATTTAGTGGAGGCAGTATCTCAGTTTATCCTACTTTTTTTATTGCCATGGCAACTGCAGCCTGTTCCTTTCCAGTCAGCGTTGCCACGTTGACAAGAATCCAACAGGTAGACGGAGCGTTGGCCCGGTCAGCTGATCGCCGGATCACTTTTACGCCGTCTGACAGCCGACAGGAGAAAATAACGGTTTCCAGTTTTTCAGACCGTAACTCTTGGAGGCGGAGCTACGACGGTTATGTAACAGCAGACGACCAAATGAGTTACCTCACCCTGCAGTCACCAGGACGGTTCAATGTCTCTCTCTCTCTCTCTCTCTCTCTCTCTCTCTCTCTCTCTCTCCTGTCGTCTCCCTGCAGACATGTGACGGTGAAGACCACGCCCAACCACAAGTTTGCGTTTACAGTGAAGAGCCACCACACTGTGGTCCCTGGAACCATCGCCTTCAGCCTGCCTCAGGTACACACACACACACACACACACACACACACACACACACACACACACACACACACACACACACACACACACTCACACTCACTCACACATACCATCACACCCAAACACACACTGAATGAATTACTCGTCTTTTGTCTGAGTCTCCATCTCTCTCTCTCTCTCTCTCTCTCTCTCTCTCTTGCAGAGGAAGTGGGCTGGTCTCTCCATCGGTCAGGAGGTGGAAGGTAATTTCCTGTGTTGGACTGATGCTCTTGATGCTGAAGTATCAGATCAAGTACTGTGTCTGTATCTGTCTGTTTAATTAATGAATGATTCACTGTGGTAAAGCAGTCTGAGCCTCAGCCTCCCTTCAGACTGACTCAGGTTAACAGTCATCAGTATTTGTTTCGGCCCTTACAGCTCGTTGAGGTTGAGCCTCGTCAGTTTCCTGATCGGTGCTAACCCCTCCGCTGCCTCGGGTCACCGCCTGTCCGTCATCACCTTTTGCTTATTTAGCCAATAGAGTCTTAAAAATAGATTTTCCTGTGACCATCAAAACAAAACGTTCTATTTAATTCCTTTGTACTCCGGTCTGTTCTGATCTGTGATACAACTCGTTTTATTTTTATTCTATTCTGTGATGTTTGTTATTTCTACATAACGAGCGCCAATTAATATCTTAAATAATAATACAATTTATTTATATAGCACTAATCTACAAAGGGCTTATAACAAAAGGAATAAGAATAAAAATCAAAATAATTAAGTAGATAAAAACAAATAAAGACAAATAAAAAAAAACATTTATGGAAAAACCAATCTATAAAAGATAATCTTAAAGGACGACACCGACTTGTTGGGAATCGTCCCGTTAGTTCACCAACAAGCCAATTCCCCAACAAGTCGGTGTCGTCCTTTAAGAAGGAAGAGATTTAAAGGACGATACTGATTTATTGTATTTATCTATTTAAGGTTTATTTGGCAGGGACACATCAATCAACATTTAAGTTCACACTTCAATGTAAATGTGTCAGAGTTATCCATCAGGCTAATTTACATCTGTAGTCCCCAGGCAGGTCAACAACATAACAATTACGATAAAGTTTAAAAAAATTAAAAGAATAAAAAGAATCAGTAAATGCAGAGTGTTTTTGAACAGTCCGAGGGTAGTGCAGGTCCTTACATTTGCATTTGGATGCCTTGTTCCTCAACCTCTGGGTCCTGATGCTCAACGCTAAAGAGAGAGAGAGAGTAGAGAGACATCAGGACAGAGGAGGAGACAACCGAAGCTTCAACAAGTCAAAGTAAATTCTGCTCCTGCTTCACATCCTCAGTGGCCAACTACAACTTCGACAAGACCAGGCAGTGCATCGGCGCCATGACCATCGAGATCGACTTCCTGCAGAAGAAGAGCACCGACACCTCCCCCTACGACTCGGACAAGATGGCCGCCGAGTTCATCCAGCAGTTCAACAACCAGGCCTTCTCCATCACCCAGCAGGTGAGACACGTCTTGAGACGCGTGGTTCGCCGTTTTGCCTGTTGGCTCACTCCCAGGTTGTTTCACCATCCCCTTGCCTCTCTCTCTCTCTCTCTCCCTGCCCTCTCTCCTTCCCTCCCTCCTCTCTCTCTCTCTCCCTCCCCTCTCTCCTTCCCTCCCTCCCTCCCTCTCTCTCTCCCTCTCTCAGATGGTGTTTAGTTTCTGTGACAAGCTGTTTGGCCTGGTGATAAAGGACATCGAGGCCATGGACTCCAGCATCCTGAGGGGGGAGCCGGCATCTGGGAAGAAACAGAAGGTACTGGACCGCATCCAGACCGCATCCAGACCACATCCAGACCCTCTATCTAGATATCAGCTGACAGAAATCCCACAGTTACACTTCCTGTAACCCCTTTTCACACGACGCATTCGTTGATGCAGCCGTCGTCAGGTCAGCGTGACTCTGACTCTTGGTGGTCTAGGAACTGAAGCTCATTCTACAGTCAGTTTGGACACGTGTGTCAGCTACATGCCTGAAGTAAAGGTTTTAAAATGCTGGTCTGGACTTCAGACTCAGCTTAATCCTGCTCAAAGTTTCCCCATTGAATTCTGATGGGATTCCCGTTGTGACTCGGTCTTCCCCTCGACACTGGTAGGATGTCATGAGAGAGGGAGTTGATGTTATACCTTGTAAAACCAACGAGCGTTTCACCCATCTATAATTCAAATGTTCAATACCTGATACTCAGTACTTCATACCAATACTCATACTTCAATACCTTGTCATAAATCACTAAGAGGGGCTGCAATAGAGAAGAGCGTCCCGCCTCCCCTAGTGTCAGGTAAGGGTACTGCTGCTCCTACTACCCCACACGAGAGTTGGACACAGGAAATGATGAATCGAAACTTAGTGAAGGAATATAAGACCGTCCAACACGATGGTGAACACGAGCAGCACGTTACATGAGTTCTGGGTATTGAAGTTCAAACAGTTGCCTCCTGCTGCCACTTGGGGCCGCCAACGTGCATCCTTACTATCTGAGTCTGGAACAAGACATCCTGGATCGATGCTCCGACAAGACCTGCTGCTGCACACGCTCTGCTTTCCTCTCTGAACATCTGCATGCTTCTGAACACACCACACATGTAAACGGTTTTATTGTGTTTTATTTTATTTTATAAGATACAATAAAATCACAGAAGTTGCAGAAGTTACAAGGAATGGTTTTTTGCTTAACAATAAATGATAGAAAAGATTTGACGTCCTGAATGAAGCAGCTGAATGTTTCTCCTCTCTGACAGATCGACATCGGGCTGATGGTCGGTAACAGCCAGGTGATCTTTGAGAAGGCAGAGAGCTCTTCCCTCACACTAGTTGGTACGTTCCTTATTTCTCCCCACACTAGTTGGTACGTTCCTTGTTTCTCCCTCACACTAGTTGGTAGGCTCCTTGTTTCTCCCTCACACTAGTTGGTAGGCTCCTTGTTTCTCCCTCACACTAGTTGGTAGGCTCCTTGTTTCTCCCTCACACTAGTTGTACGTTCCTTGTTTCTCCCTCACACTAGTTGGTACGTTCCTTGTTTCTCCCTCACTAGTTGGTAGGCTCCTTGTTTCTCCGTCACACTAGTTGTAGGCTACCTTGTTTTCCCCCACTAGTTGTACGTTCTTGTTCTCCCTCACACTATTGGTAAGGGTTCCTTGTTTTCCTCACACTAGTTGGTATTCCTTGTTCTCTCACACTAGTTGGTAGGCTCTGTTTATCCCTAACTAGGGTAGGCTCTTGTTTCTTCCCAACAATAGTTGGTACGTTCCTTGTTTCTCCCCACACTAGTTGTACGTTCCTGTGTTTCTCCCACACTAGATGGTACGTTCCTGTTCTCCCTCAAACTAGTTGGTACGCTCTTGTTTCTCCCCACACTAGTTGTACGTTCTTGTTTCTCCTCACACTAGTTGGTACGTTCCTTGTTTCTCCCTCACACTAGTTGGTACGTTCCTTATTTCTCCCCACACTAGTTGGTACCTTCCTTTTTCTCCTCACACTAGTTGGTACCGTTCCTTGTTTCTCCCTCACACTATTGGTTACGTTCCTTGTTTCTCCCTCACCACTTTCTAGTTGGTACGTTCCTTGTTTTCTCCCACACACTAGTTGGACCTTCCTTATTTCTCCATCACACTAGTTGGTACCTCCTTATTCTCCACATCTAGTTGGTACCTTCCTTATTTCTCCTCACACTAGTTGGTAACTTCCTTATTTCTCCTCACACTAGTTGGTACCTTCCTTATTTCTCCCCACACTGATGAGTGGGCATCATAATTAGTCTTAAAAGATCCATTGGGTTTTAAACAAGCTGCCAAATGAAATGGACACATTTACTTATAATTACTGTTTCCTGGCGTGAGATGTAAAATCTAACAACACTCGTTTGTACAGAAAATTGGTTACTTACTGGATGATTTGTTAAATATCTCCTGTGGACTCTTTGGCCTTTTCTTTCACCCCAGCACTGTTGCAGTACCTATTCCACCCAGAAGGTGGCATCATAAAGACATTGGTCCAGCAGAAAGCCACATTAATTCTGCAGCTCCTCCAATACAAACAGGATCCATAAGAGGAATTACCAAAGCGAGTCTCCTCCCCTTAGCCTTTACACTTTGTAATCTCTTTCACACACAGTTGGCATCGTCTTCCACAAGTCACAAGTTTCCTGTCTGTCATCAAACTAGGCTTTTATTTTGTATTTTTCATACTTTCCCTTAATACCTCACCTTCCTACCTTGACATACTTCTGCTCTACAAATATGATACTGTGACGTAGTGGTAAATAAAAAGGTGGGTGAACTGTGACCTCCAGTGACCTCCAGTCATCATGAGGCAAATAAACACCAATACATTGATTAGATTTTCAGAAAAGTAGTTATGCATAGTCCTTCCATAAAAGACCCCAGAACCTGCATCGGTTTGATAATATATACTATGAATTGAAGTCCTGAAAGGTGGATGAACCTTCGGTGGGTTTCTCTACACTTCACAGGTAAGGCAAAGACCAAGGAGGCCCGGCAGACGATCATCAACCCTGACTGGAACTTTGAGAAGATGGGCATCGGAGGTCTGGACAAGGAGTTCTCCGACATCTTCCGCCGAGCCTTCGCCTCCCGAGTCTTCCCTCCAGACATCGTGGAGCAGATGGGTGAGGAAATACTTCGACCTTCAATACTTCAATACCTTCAATACCGTGACGGAGTGGCTCGTGTTTCTGAAGCAAACCTCCCTTTCATTCTTTCTTTCTTTCTTTCTTTCTTTCTTTCTTTCTTATTATTAATCCTCTGTCCTGATGTTGCCGTTCAGATGCAACTTTCACTTTTCCTACAAACACATCTACTGATATTCTATTGTCCGGATCAACGGTTGTTTGGTAGTATAGCTGTAATACAATGGAGGAACCAGTTGCTGTCTCCCATGTTGTGAACTCCTCCACAATATCTCTCACACACACAATGCTAGATGCTGTTTTGTTTATGAAAGATAAAAAAATGATTTTTTAAATATGTATATTTATTTATTTTCTGGTTTCTTCTTCAACATCATGAGCACATAGAAAATTGGAAAAACATACTAAACATCCTAACATACAATCTTCCTTCCTCTCTCCTCTCTTGACTTCCATCTTCTCTCCTCTATCTTGACAAACGTCTTTGTCATTCTTCATTGCATCTTTCCTTTCTTTTATTTCATGCATCCTTCCTTTCTCTTCTTTCTTGCATCATTCCTTTCTTCTCTTTCTTCCATCTTTCCTTTATTTTCATTGTTTCATCCTTCCTTTCTCTTCTTCATCACTTCTTTCATGCCCTCTTCCTTTCACTCTCTTCCCTCTCTTTGTCGTCCCTCCCCCCCTCCTCCCCCCTCCCCTCTCCCAGGTTGTAAGCATGTGAAGGGCATCTTGCTGTTCGGACCCCCAGGCTGTGGTAAAACTCTGATGGCCCGGCAGATCGGCAAGATGCTCAACGCCCGAGAGCCAAAGATTGTGAACGGCCCAGAGATCCTCAACAAGTATGTAGGAGAGTCTGAGGCCAACATCAGGAAACTGTTCGCAGACGCTGAGGAGGAACAGAAGAGGGTGAGAGAGGGCAGGGTGTTACTACTACTATTAGTACTACTGCTACTACTACTAGTACTATTACTACTACTACTACTACTACTACTACTACTACTGCTGCTACCACTACTACTACTATTACTACTACTACTACTATTACTACTACTACTGCTACTACTACTACTACTACTACTACTACTACCACAACCACACTAGTACTACTACTACTAGTACTACTATTACTACTGCTACTATTACTATTACTACTACTGCTACTACTACTAGTACTATTACTACTACTGCTACTACTACTACTACTACTACTACAACTACTACTATTACTACTACTACTACTACTACTACTACTACTACTACTGCTACTACTACTAGTATTACTAGTACTACCACTGTTACTACAACTGCTACTACTAATTTCTATATTACTTCAAGTCAGTTTGTGGTGTGAAAAAGTGTTTTCCTTGCCATTACTCTGTTTCTCTCTCCTGCTGCACCTCCCCCACTACTCCTCTTCCTCCTCTTCCTCAACACTAACCTCCTCTTCCTCAACACTAACCTCCTCTTCGTCCTCTTCCTCAACACTAACCTCCTCTTCCTCTCTCCAGCTGGGAGCCAACAGCGGTCTCCACATCATCATCTTTGACGAGTTGGATGCCATCTGCAAGCAGAGAGGCACGGGCGCCAGCAGCACGGGCGTGCACGACACCGTGGTCAACCAGCTGCTGTCCAAGATCGACGGCGTTGAGCAACTCAACAACATCCTGGTCATCGGTGAGTTTCAGTCCAGTCGATCACCAGGGTCAGAGTGAGACGTCCTTCTTCAACACAGATGCATAGAAACAGTCTAGAAACCTGGAATGACATTTTTCATTTCCTTTGCACATTTTCTATTAGTTTCTCTTAGTTTGTCAGTAATGTTTTTTTTAAACTTTTTTTTTTTATTCATTTCATTTCATTTAAAGGCCGAAGCAAAAACCCACCTAAAAGAATTTCACTAGTTTGAGTTTGAATGGAGAGTTTTAGTTTCCCATGATGCTTGATGCTGTTTCAGAGGAGTTGGAATTGAAAACAGCATTAAATTATCAACACAAAATATCGTCTTTCAAAAACCTTTATTGAGTTATCACCCCTGAATGCCTTTAAGGGCAGCTTGAGTTGTTGTTGAGAGAACAACTAAATATGACTATGACAAGTAAATATCACTAAAATATGACTTAATATGACTTAATATGAATTAATATGACTTAATATGAATTAATATGACTTAATATGACTTAATATGAATTAATATGACAAACTTTTGAAAGCGACCTCACAGCTCAGGTCATCCTCAGTGATTTATCATCTCTGAGACATTGTGTGTTGATGTGCTTCCTGTTGGGATGACAGAGACAGATCGTGTTGTTGCTGTCGCTCCGCCGTTCAAACATCAAATGATTGAATTAGTCGACATGTTTCAGATTTCACGTCTCCAAATGCAGGTGACACCTGAGTTACACCCGTTCTGCACAAGCCACGTCTGATAATGTGACTCTGCAGCAAGCAAACAACTCTATCTTACCCCTCCCCTGTCTCTCTCTCTCTCTCTCTCTCTCTCTCTCTCTCTCTCTCTCTCTCTCTCTCTCCCTCCCCCCCCAACCCCCCTCCCTCTCCCAGGTATGACCAACAGACCTGACCTGATAGACGATGCTCTGATGAGGCCCGGCAGGTTTGAAGTCAAGATGGAAATCGGTAAATGATGTCTTGGTTATACTGGGTGAAATGTGTGAATGAATCTTATTTTTTATAACATCTTTGCTTGCAGTTTTATATATTTCATCCTCACCTCTGTCTTCTTCTTTTTCAACTCCAACCTCGCCTCCTTTCCTATACCCTCCCTTGTTCCCTTTCTTCCTCCCTCCCACACTCAATGCTTCCCTCACTCTCCCATTTGTACTCCATCACCCCCACTGCCATCCGTACCCCCTGTCACTCTTTTCCTCCCCCCCCTCCCCCCCCTCCCTCTAGGTCTCCCCGATGAGAAGGGGCGTGTCCAGATTCTGACCATCCACACCAACAAGATGCGAGGCTTCGGCTTGCTCGCCCTCGACGTCGACATCAAGGAGCTGGCCGCCGACACCAAGAACTACAGCGGCGCCGAGCTGGAGGGGCTGGTCCGGGCCGCCCAGTCCACCGCCATGAACCGGCACATCAAGGTGAGCCGCCGGCCAATCAGGTCAATCATCAAGTCAGACTAACCAATCACACGGCTAGGTGGAGAGGGGCGGGAGGTGATGTGATTGTGCTGTCCAGAACGTGGGCGTGTCTTCCCCCTGTGGGCCTGAAGGGGGCAGCGTACCTGTAGCGTCACGTCCTCCTGATGTGTGTTTCTTCTTCTTCTGCAGGCGACGTCTACAGTGGAGGTGGACATGGAGCGGGCGGAGAAGCTGCAGGTCAGCAGAGACGACTTCATGGGGTCGCTCAACAACGACATCAAACCGGTACGTACCGGTTCTTTACGCTTTTTTCCACGTCGTCACTTTTACCTGCACGTGTTCACGCATTTGGTACCAAGAAAAGAAAGTTAGAATCTGTCCCCCCCCCCCCCCGTCCTCCAGGCGTTTGGTACGAACCAGGAGGATTACGCCAGCTACATCATGAACGGCATCATCAAGTGGGGCGACCCGGTGACCCACGTCCTGGATGACGGGGAGCTGCTGGTGCAGCAGACCAAGAACAGCGACCGCACACCGCTGGTGGCCGTGTTACTGGAGGGTAGGATGGGGAACACACACGCACACACACACGCGCACACGCACACGCACACGCACACACACACACACACACACACACACACACACACACACACACACACACACACACACACACACACACACACACACAGACTTTTCCATGACCTTCCGTAACCAAGTCAGAGAGCTTCCATGTATTTTCCCTCTTAGTTTGTTGATGTTGTTTTTCAGCTTGGAAAAATACTTTTTTCTGTGGAGAAAAATGCAACAAATGTGTGAAACAAGTTGAAAAATACATTCTGGTGTATTCCTGTAACGTGACCTGTCTGTAAAATTCCCTGATATTCCCTGAATTCATCAAATTCCCTGGAATACAGCTCTCCGGTGGGAACGCTGTGAATTCTCATTTTCGCAGCTTCAAATAGAAATAAATACTTACAAATATAAACATTACATAAATAGTGTTCAAATGCTTATTTCTTATCATGTCCCCCCCCCCCCTCCTCCTCCTCCCCCTCCTCCTCCTCCTCCCCCTCCTCCTCTTCCTCCTCCAGGTCCACCCCACAGTGGGAAGACAGCCCTGGCAGCTAAGATCTCAGAGGACTCCCAGTTCCCCTTCATCAAGATCTGCTCCCCAGACAAGATGATCGGACACTCAGAGATCTCCAAGTGCCAGGCCATCAAAAAGGTACCAACACGTTTTCATCCAGAGCAGTGGCTTGTGGGACGGCCACTTCCTGTTTAGAGCAGTGGCTTGTGGGACGGCCACTTCCTGTTTTACCTTGATGTGATTCAATTTTAAGACATTTTTTTTTCAAATTTAGCAAAGAAATCCATTTAATTAATTAGTTATTATTATAACACTGTAATGGATTTATATACATAAAGATTATATATATGATCCTTCCATCCTTCATCCTCCCTCCCTCCTTCCTTCCTCCCTCTCTCCGTCTCAGGTATTTGATGATGCCTATAAGTCCCAGCTCAGCTGTGTGGTGGTGGACGACATCGAACGCCTGCTGGACTACGTTCCCATCGGCCCTCGCTTCTCCAACCTGGTCCTCCAGGCTCTGCTGGTGCTGCTGAAGAAACCTCCTCCCAAGGTCAGAGTTCAGCAGCTTGTTTTTCAGCTTGTTTTCCCTGCTGGATCCTGTTAGTCTTACTGCTGCAGCGACCTAGCCGAGTCGGTTATTTTACCCTGATCCTGTGAATCCTCAAAGGCAAGGGATAATACAAAAAAAAACAAAAAAAACAAACAAACCCTGAGGAGTTATGTGTTTATGTATCATCTAAACTCTCTCTCTCTCTCTCTCTCTCTCTCTCTCTCTCTCTCTCCCCCTGCAGGGTCGGAAGCTGCTGATCATCGGTACCACCAGTAGGAAGGACGTCCTCCAGGAGATGGAGATGTTAGACGCCTTCAGCACCACCATCCACATCCCCAACATCTCCACTGGGGAGCAGCTAGTCGATGCCCTGGAGGTGAACACACACACACACACACACACACACACACACGCTCAGGTATTAATACCGAACAGGGGTAGAAGTACAACATGGAGAATGTTTTTCATCATGCAGTATCTTCTTTGCACAGTTTTTCTCATACTCCCCACTTACAGTTTGAGAACTTTCATTAGCTGTGTTGAGTTGGAAATAGGCTTCAAAACGCCATGACAACCCCGGTAACCTAGGTAACGTGTCTGTCGTCTGCCTAGCTGCTGGGGAGCTTCACAGACAAGGAGCGGTCCAGCATCGCGCATCAGATGAAAGGAAAGAGAGTCTGGATCGGCATCAAGAAACTCCTCATGCTCATCGAGATGTCACTGCAGGTACAGCGGCAGGCTTACTAGACGGTGACTGTGTTTATTTCAAACCATGTATGAAAATGCAATAAATAATAAATCAACAAGATCCTTGCGGGGTGCACGCTCAGAGATTCCCTTCCAAGCCATGCATTTTTAGATTTCGAAATATACCCACCTACTTTATATATTTTCAGCGGGTCTTGAGGTCTTCTATAGAGGGATTTCAGATGATGTAACACACCCTCTGGCGGCCATATTGGAGGTCTTCATGTCTTGGTCCTCATCCAAGTCAACAGAACTGAATAGGCAGGGTTAATATCTGCTGTTTCTGACTGGGAACTGATCATTTCATCACTGATACATCTGATTGATTTAGTGTTGTAGCTTGTTAGCTAGCTAACCATAGCATCTGGTCAGCTAACCATCACTGTCTTGTTGTTAACATGTGATTTGCACACTAGCTAACGTGTCTAGTCGAAGCTAGCATTAGCAGTGGCTAGTAGTCACATCTTAACATCAGTTGCCTTGGTAAATTAGCCTGCTGGCTAGTTAGCTAGCTACCAGTTTGTTCAGGTTAACTGTTTTGGAGTAGAGACTAGGGCTGAAGACAAGTCAGTTTACCGAGTCACAGTAACCTACATTTGGAGACATGTAGGTTCTTGTGTCGTTTGTCTTTTTCTTGTTCGGTTATTATATATTTAGCCATTATCTGTGTAAAGCCAACGCTCCAGTGGACTATCATGATGGTTGCTAGGAGATTTGTGACACAACTGCAAAGCCTGTATTGACTTTCACCTCTTCGGTTGTTTCCACTGTCAACAGACTGTAAATCTCTCTCTCTCTCTGTCTCTAGATGGACCAGGATTACAGAGTATCCAAGTTTCTGTCTCTGCTCAGAGATGAGGGGGCGTGAGTACAACCAATCACCTCTACTATCATGGCTGCCACCCAACCTCCATGATTCAATACCCTCCCTACCTTCTTTTCTCATCTTAATCCCCATTATTAACCTCTTGTTTCTTTGACCATAGACCCTGCCACATGTCTGCTCACAGTATCTATCACCATTCTCAGAAACACTGAAAATTTGAATTTTAGCTCTGCAAACATTTGTTGGAAGCAGAGGTGCTCCGGAGGCAGAAATAATCTCATTAGTTGAGTTAGACCTCAGTGGGCGGAGCCAAAGAACAACAGTTTTTCAGGCTAAGTAGCATTAGACTGAAGCCCAATGAAACAGGCAAACATTTTGAACCCTAGCTATCTTGCTACTAACTGAAGAAATGCACTCTAGCCATACTAACATATATAGTATCTATCTATCTATCTATCTATCTATCTATCTATCTAGCTAGCTATCTATCTAGCTATCTATCTAGCTATGTAAGCTAGTTAGCTAGCCTGCTGACTTTTCAAGATCATGAATGCCATGGTCATGAATGGATGAATGAAAAAAATAATTTCCATTTATGTTTTTGTTCATATTTTCATTTTTGCAATTCAAGTTTGCCAGTTAGCTAACTTGCACAAATTGTGGTTCTTTGGCTCCGCCCACTGAGGTTTAACTCAACCAATGAGATTATTTCTGCCCTCAGAACAGCTGCGTATACACTTTGCCTCAGTAATGTCCTACAGGGTTACTTTATCATTGTGAAAAAGTCTCATACTTACACATTATACATGTAGATGTGCACACTGTCAAACGGCTAGCTAGTGACCTCTTCTCAGCAAACTGACTCTTGACCTTAACGGCTTTATTTTGCAATCACCAGGTTGAATGAAGGCGATCAAATCCGAATTTAAGCCGTCGGTCACTATCACTGTTCACTGGTAAGGTCAACAACAAAGCCATGAGACTGATTGTAGGTTAGGAGTGAAACACGTGTAGTTAGCTAGTTAGTTTTTAGATTAGCATTTTTAGATTAGCATGGTCACAGTAGCATTGGGGAATCTCTTATTATTATTAATATTATTATTATTATTATTGTTATTATTATTATTATTATTATTATTATAATTATTATTATAATTATTATTTTTCACACAAGAAATTTACACTGAGGGTATAAAATATCAGGACCACTTTCCTCATACTGAGTTGTACATGCTTTTCCATGTTTCACTCACCTTACAAACTCTTCTTTAACCTGCCTCCTCCCTCCTGGCTACATTTTCCTTTCATGACCGAAATGGATTTTGTGATATTTTGTATACTCAGTGTATCTTGTATTGTATAAAAACATCCCTTACCATGATCATCCATTACCTTTTAGCAACTGTTCTGATTTAATACGCCTTTCCTGATTCTTTACCTGACATGACATTGCAGATGCCATGGATTTCTACTAACCCAACCTTTTATTTTACTGTCCCCAGTACCTTTATGAGTCATATGATTATAGTCAATGTGTAGTCAATCACATGTGGGTCAAGCATGATTCTACGTGGTTTTAACATGAAGTATGTTTCCACTAATGACAAGCCTGCCAGTGGCACTACTGTTATGAAAACCTTCTTAAACATTTTTGGACGGCATCAAGGATTAAGACTTGATCATTGCAACAAAGAAAATGTATTGAACACCCCACACACAGGATCAGGAGTGCAATAGTACCGAAGAACAATGAATGGTTGGGTTCCACATCCTGGTTCTCTTCTTGTTTTATAGCCCGTTAAATCCCGCCCGTCGTTTTTTGGGGTTTTTTGGGGTGTCAAGACACTGCCCAGCGTTGTGCTGGCGTTGTGTGAGTACTCTGGGGTCGGCTGGTCGGCTTTCAGGGGAGGGGAGGCGGGACACATCCCACAGTAAACAACAACAACTCTCGTCCTCCTTCCTGTCTTTCCTCTCTCTAGTGACCGCAGCTTCTACGAGTAGAAGGAAGGGAGGAAGCTGTCATCGCACGACCAACAGGCCACCGTGGGACAGAGGGAGGAAGAGGAAGAGAAAGGAAACGAAGGGGGAAATCTTCCTCCTTTCATCTACCCCAACTGTCCATCCATCCTTCTCTCTGTCTATCCACCCATCTATCTATACAACCGGTCAGACAGAGGAATACGTCTCCTCTTTATCACAGCATGTCTCAGTGGCCGATATGATCACCACCTTCCTCCTCCTCCTCTTCATCACGATCAGCGACAACTTACTGACATATCGCAGAAATAAATTGTACTGGAAATCGTACTGTTAAACAATCTGTCGTCCGTAAAGAAATTGCAATAGGGGGAATTGGAAAAAAAAAAGGAAAAAGTGCTGTCTTGTGCATCGTGCGTTAAAAAAAAAGAAAAAATTGCCATGTATGTTTTTAGCTTCGCGTATTTGTTGCATATCTCTCGTCCCGCTCGTGGTAGTAATCGTTATCGTTAGTGCAATATGTATACTCTTATTACACACTACAGTATATATACGTTATACACAGAAATGACACAAATCCTCAAGCTGTTTCAGTATCGAGATGTGACTCTAAGAAAGGCTTTTAGTGTGTAGTGGATGTGGAATAAACTCTGTTCAGTGTGTAAATGTAAACCCTTTAAATGTATGTTATTTATTTTTGTAAATACTATATATAGGAAACAAAATCAGTATATCATGAAAATAATTGAAATATCGGTCTTGATCTATGAAGTACTATATCAGTATGATTGTGATGGTGATAATAAATGTTGGACTGTCGGCCTGTCTGTCTCTGGTGTGTGCAGTGCGGTTCGGTCCTGTAGGCGAGGCAGCGTCAGTGTTCAGAAAACATCCAGAAACCTTTTAGTACTCAACACATCGGTTCATCCATCTTGTGTTCGCTTGCGTGCATGTGTGGGGAACTAAATGCTGTGTGTGTGTGTGTGTGTGTGTGTGTGTGTGTGTGTGTCCAGGTTCAGCCAGTTGGTGCGATTAATTTGTGGGGTTTTCTCATGTCACGTGTTCAGTGATTATATTGTCCAAAGCTGTTTTTTATGTTCTGACCATTGACTGTGTGTATGTGTGTGTGTGTGTGTGTGTGTGTGTGTGTGTGTGTGTGTGTGTGTATCAAAATGAAGATGTATTATTGCAATAAAAAGCACAGATGCACAGGTAAAAGAAACACCCAGCTCTCCATCTGCTCTCATTTATGTCCTGAATGGCTGACAGACTGATGGATGTGTGGATGGATGATATCAGTAAATCGATTGATTGATAGACTGATTGATTTGGGGGAATAAAAGACATCAGTGACATCACATGTTGCCTCACGCCTCACATTGACATTGATGCGCCTCACCATCTATGCTCGTCTTCACTGTGTAAGTGAATGGGCTGCAGTTGCAGGACAACCAGTTGCGGCCCTTCAAGTCACAAGTCGATATAGTTGCAGGCTCCTCTGCATTCACCAAAGCAGAGTGATGATGATGATGATGATGATGAGGAGTGAGTTAATGGGGTCTTGTGGGGAAAAACAAATCACTGCTGGAGACAGCCGAGGATAACGCCACAGGGTCCCTAACTTTATCATAAAAATGACTCATCTGAACAGAGACTTGTTAGCTGAACTGTAGGTGAAAAGGTCTTTTACTGGAGACCCCCTGGAAAGACCCCTGGAGGTCCCAGGACCCAACTTTGGGAACCACTGGTCTAAATTATGCTACACTAGGAGGGTTGGGGGGCGGCGGTGGTGATGATGATGATGGTAATGATGATGATGATGATGAGGGTGTTGGGAGACTAGGGGTTCTGTGGGATCATTTCTATTGAACAATAATACAGTGAGGACTAGTTAAGACGATAGACTAGTTAAACTAGTCCTAATTTTGGCCACTGGGGTCCCCGGGTTCCAAGGCTGTCCAAGTCATTTCCAAGACTAGGTCCAGACGAGTTTGAGTCATGACCAGGTCCAAAAGGGGTCGAGAATATTGACTAGTGACTAAAAAATAACTACTAGTGGCTCATTTTAGTGACTAGTCCACATTCGGCGGGTGGTGCTGACTACCCAGAACCCCAAGCTGAGGCACGGCTGCTGAAGTGTATTCATAAATATCTTCTACTTTTATTTCACACTGCCGTGGTTGTGAAACGGAGTTTGGTTGAAAGCTACAAAACTGGAAACTCTCGAAGTTCTAGTCAGCAACTCTCCGAGTCAAATTCCTAGTGTGTGGAAACGAACTCAGCAAAAATAAACTTATTGTGATTTGGAAAAGATTTGGCTTGTTTTTGGCTTGGGATGGAGATTGTCTTATTAAACTGACATAAAGTGGTGATGACAAAAGTAATAATTTATTTCTCTAATATGTAACTGTAATATTAATACTGAAATTGAAATAGTAGTTTGTTACACTACTCGTTACTGAGGCAAGTAATAATACTACTGTATACTAGTACTAGTTGAACAGTAAATGAATGTGTGGCGGTATTTCAGCTGTAGGGTAAACCTTTAACCACATATGGTACAGTGGTGGAGTGTGGAGAAGGAGGAGGGGGGGGGGCAGAGCCACCTCCAGCGGACTCATAACTCCTAGCTCCGCCCCTGTAGGGGATAAACAGGCAGCACGGGAGCCTCTTCGTCCGGTAGAGGGCGGTGTGGGACCGGATGACGCGCCGCCGCCAGTCCGCGCTCCACTCCTCCTGACCCGCATTCACCCGTACTGTACAAGCAGGGGGTGGAGCGACCGCAGAAACCTACAAATGCTGTAGAGTTTCCCCCCGCCGACCGTGGCCATGGCTGTGGCAGTCCCGGACGTACACGGTGCTCCTATCTCCACGTACCGCGAGCGGATGGAAAGAGGCTACCGGGAAGAGACCCGCACCGTTTAACGCCAAGAAGCGCGGCCACGGTACGGTAAGGCGACAACACGTTCAATCTACGCAGCGGTTTTTTTTTTCTTCTCCCCCCTTCTTCTTCTTCTACTTCTCCTCCTCTCTCTCTTCCGCTCACCTCGCGCTGGGGCTTGTTTACGGCGCTTATTGCGTTGACGGGTCAGGGGCGCGGGCACGGTATTCGTGTCCACCTTGAGCCCTGGCTCGGCGAGAGTGCAACGTACCCCCCCCCCCCCCCCCCCCCCCACCGACGGGGGAAGCTACGGCGGAGACTTGGAGTTCAACGCTGCGGGACGGCGGCGCGAGGTGAGCGCTGTCCTCACGTCAACCCGCCCGCCGCGCCGTACAGTAACGCCGCGGGTCAACGTGCGGCCGCTCGTCTCCGCGGCGGAATAACACCGGTGGCACTTCCACGGTGTGACATTTTGCCGAGCGTGTCATTGCACTTTGGCCTCCCGCCGAGCCATGTGCGTCCCTACCGGGCCTTTGACTTTCGTTACCGCGGGCCCGGATCATAATATGATGTCGTTATGATGCCCGGTTGGAGGTGCACGAGGGAACAGGCGCCACGGGAGGACACGCGGCACTCACTTCCGAGTTGCACTCTCGCCCCTAAAGGTTGTTGTTGTTGTTGTTGTTGTTTGGTGTGTGTGTGTGTGTGTGTGTGTGTGTGTGTGTGTGTGTGTGTGTGTGTGTGTGTGTGTGTGTGTGTGTGAGGTGACACTGGCCGGACCAACACCCGTAGTAAGCCTGGCCCACTTTGTTTTGGCCCGAGCCTCCCCGTGTGTCCGTGGCTCGCGCGGTCACTGTTAACATGCCACTGCCATGACACAACCGTGTTTCCACGCAGCGAGATTTTCTTGTCTTGCAAAAAGTGTGCCCGACATGCTCCGCGAGACTTGACGTGAATCATACATGTACGGGAATGCATCACATAATGAAACGTGGTCGCGAGCCTCCCTGACGCCCCTGACGCCTTATGTAAGTGGACTGGTACTTGGCTGGTGTAAGGCGTTATAGTAGGCTTGTGTGTGTGTGTGTGTGTGTGTGTGTGTGTGTGTGTGTGTGTGTGTGTGTGTGTGCGTGTGTGTGTGTGTGTGTGTGTGTGCGGGGCATTAAAACACATTCCTGCTTTTGTCGTTTGGGGACCCACCAGAAGCGAGCCTATGACCTATGTTGGGTCCAGACTCACAGCTTGAGAAACCAGGCCGCTGTCAGAGGTGATGGGGTTGAGGAAGGGAGGGACTAACACCTGACTAGGGGTCTTTGGGGGTCTGGAGAGTCGGTGAAGCATATGGAGATGGTCATGTCTGCGTCTCGGAGGATTTAGTGAACACACACACGTCTGCCAAACGTGTGGAAACGGCGTCCAGCCCTCAGACGTTTCTCATGGTGTTGGAAGTGAGTCGTAACGCTCAGCTGCAAACTGACATGTTTGATTTGTCATGTCGCTCGGCGCCAAATGGACCAAAATCTCCAAATCCAGTCAAGAAATTGAAGCCTGGAACATTTATGATGTTTCGAAACAGAAAATACAACAAAACAGGACCGACTTTACCTTTTAATATTAAAGGAAGCTGTGTTTGAAATCACAGAGCTTAAGAGTTATTACTACTCCGTTATTACCTTGGCAACCATTCAAAGATTTATTGGATTTTGAGTCTTTCTCTTGGGAAAAGCGGAGAGTTATCTGCAAGATTATTATTATTTATTTGTACATTTTTCTGCAGCTATTTTCAGCAGCAAAACCAAACCAGAAATGAATTGAAAACAGGGATGAAATATATAAATAATAAATCTAATAATAATAAATCTCTAACATAAAGCCTTCAGGCAGACAAGCAGCTCCTCTGGTCCAGTTGGGTGTTGAGCTGAACACCTGATCCATCTGATCCTCATTACTGATTTAGCTGACACTGTTGGATTATAGGATCCTACGTATGGATCGGGCGGACGTCCATATGATGAAGATGATGCACACGCTGTCTCGTGTGGTGTATCCGTAACAGTGTTTTTAGGCATTTCTTCCTCATTTGCTAGTCAACAGTAGAGAGAGAGACAGGAGAGGTGGGTGAGACAGGAGAGACAGACGGGTGATGACGGGTGATGAAGGTCCCAGGCCAGATTCAACCCCAGGATGTTGTGGGTTCCTGGTACGTGTCTTAGCCACCTGAGCTGTCAGGATTACAGGAACACTGCTACTATTATTATTATTAGTAGTAGTAATAATAGTAGTAGTACTTAGTAGTAGTATTAGTAGCAGTATCATCATAATCATTTGTAAAGCATGATTTTAAAAAAGTCAGTTGACATTACGTATAGTTATGTATTGTGTGTATATTGTGTTTTCGCTGTGTCCGATTCAGTTAGGAAATCAGTTAGTTAAGCTAACACCTAACCAAATACACACATGTAATGTACACACTACAGCCTATACATACACAAATGTGTGTGTGTATGTGTATATATATATATATGTACCCGCTTATGCTCGTGGCCAGACGTGACCTCTTTTGACGCCCCCGTCCCCCACCCCCCTTCCCAGCGCTGCAAGGCTGCGTCCTGGTTTCTGAGGTTGAGGCTTAGTGTATAGCTGGTGGGAGGGGGAGGGAGGGAGGGGGAGGGAGGAGGGGGGAAAACTCAGTCTCTCCCTGCCTGCATCGGTCGAGAGAGATCAGTTATGTAACTGGGGCTGCAGAGGCAGCTGATGTCCCAATCCCTGAGGTCCCACAGCAGTGTTGCATCACACAGAGAGAGAGAGAAGGGGGAGGGAGGGAGGGAGGAGGGGGGGAGGGGGTGGAGACAGTGAGCTGGATCCATTCTAGCTGTGAAAAACAGAAAGATGTGAGACAGTTTTTCCCCCAACATCAAAGAAACAGGCGCTGAATTTGGTATCTCCGTCTGTGTTGAGCACCGGCTGAGCCGTGCTGCGTTGAGCTCTGATCCAGGTTAAGCTGTTTAGGTGAACCGCTGATACCCTGAGATCCAGGATCCATGTTGCCACCAAATAAACCGATAAACAGACTCTTCCTGTCCTCAGGTGGAACAGGAAAACGGATGCAAGATCTCAGTAGCAACAGGAATAGGAAGCATCGCTCGCTGTTCTCTGTTGACATCACAATTTACCCATAATGCTGTGTGTGTCTTGAGTTTGTGCAGAAAGTGAAAATTGCGCAGTAACCCGTTTAGTAACACCCATGCATCCTAACCCGCCTGGTCCGCTTCTGCTTCAGGTAGTGATTTCCTACATTTCCCAGAATGCCTTTCAGCGACCCCCCCCCCTCCTCCCCCAAAAGAATGTGCATGAACTTGCTGCTTTCAATCAACGGTAGGCTTATAGATATAACTAGCTAGTCAAATCGTTTGTGAACACTGAGGGCTCCTTACTCAAGATGCTACATGTCTTGCGGCTGCATTGCATTCTGGTCTATCTCCTACTGTCGGTGGAGAAATCTCTCTCCTCTCCGGATAGAGAGAGAGAGAGAACAGGTCATCCATCATGTCTGACTGTTTACATGTAAAACTGGCTATACAGCTCTTAAACACACACACACACACACACACACACACACACACACACACACACACACAGTCTCCGGGTGCCGTCTTGGTTTCCTGGGATGTCCTGTTCTCTCCGTTAAACCCAGAACATCTTCATTTAATGCGACCTATATTAAGTTAGTGCGACACACAGGATCCCGGCATCGTCTCTCTCCCACGTAGGGGAAGAACAAACATCTGTCAGTCGGCCGAGGAACAATCCTCCTCCTCCAGCCTCCTCCGACCGGGAAGCATCTGACACGTGAGGTTGGTCTTAAACAGCGCCGAGGCCCGGACTCGTATTTACCGATCGGCTCAGGATCACTCCTCACGCCGAAGGGTTGACGAGGACTTGAAGTAGTCCCGGCTCAGAGCAGGACGTGAGCAGGACATGGGCAGGACTTGAGGAGGACATGGGCAGGACTTGAGGAGGACATGGGTAGGACATGGGCAGGACTTGAGGAGGACATGGGCAGGACTTGAGGAGGACATGGGTAGGACATGGGCAGGACTTGAGGAGGACATGGGCAGGACTTGAGGAGGACATGGGCAGGACATGAGGAGGACATGAGGCAGGACTTGAGGAGGACATGGGCAGGACATGAGGCAGGACTTGAGGAGGACATGGGTAGGACATGGGCAGGACTTGAGGACATGGGCAGGACATGAGGAGGACATGGGCAGGACGTGAGCAGGACATGGGGTAGGACATGAGGAGGACATGGGTAGGACATGAGGAGGACATGGGCAGGACGTGAGGAGGACATGGGCAGGACTTGAGGAGGACATGGGCAGGACTTGAGGAGGACATGAGGCAGGACTTGAGGAGGACATGGGTAGGACATGGGCAGGACATGAGGAGGACATGGGCAGGACTTGAGGAGGACATGGGCAGGACTTGAGGAGGACATGAGGCAGGACTTGAGGAGGACATGGGCAGGACTTGAGGAGGACATGGGCAGGACTTGAGGAGGACATGGGCAGGACTTGAGGAGGACATGGGAGGTAGTTATGAACCTGAAGAGTAGGGGCAAGGGGCGGGGCCTGGGTAGAGCGTGCGGGAAACAGGATGTGACGCAAAAAGTACGCTGCGGAAATCGCAATGTTTTGTTTACAGCACGAAGATGGCGGACGAAGTGACCGACTCACTCTGAGTGACCGACTCACTCTGAGTGACCGACTCACTCTCAGTGATCGACTCACCCAGTGACCGACTCACTCTCAGTGATCGACTCACTCAGTGACCGACTCACTCTCAGTGGCCCTTTCGGCGTTGATGTCAGTACTAAGTGTAGTTAGACGTATCTGCAGTATCGATGAAAGGGTGGGAAGTGATATACGTTGTATTATCCCATTTCACTCCAGTCCCATGATCAATACGTCATCACCACGCCCACTCGGACTTCAGACGAGGGTGCCCGGGGGGTGAAGTCCGTTTGACTTCCAGACCAACTGATTTGGACTAGTAACGTCTAGATGAGTTCAGGGTTTTGTGTGAAAGAGGCTTTAGTTTTGTTTTGAAGAATCGCTCTACTGTACGACTCAGCAGTGAGTTACCCGCAGCAGAGCGTCTACAATGGGTTCCACTGTACGCAGGATGAAAACACAAAGGGGGATTTGAAAACCGGCCGTGGTCTTCGATTCCAGTTTGAAAAAAAAAATCAAGGTCTGGAATTTTGTCGTGGAAAAACATGAACCCTGGTATCGGCATCAGCTGAGAACAGAGATGGTGTGTGTGTTGTGTGGTAGGGGAACACCCCCTGTTGTTGACTCTGGTGCTGTTGGATGCGCAGCGTAACGCGAGCCCCGACCGGCGGGAACGTTTCCCCTCGGGGCGTGAAAAAAGAAATACGAGAAACCCTTTTGGTGGTTCTCCGGTCTCGACCCAGCTCCGCCTCCTCACCTGTCTCTGTTTTCGCTTGTGCTTTTTTTGGCCCCGCCCACAATGAAACATTCGATGCCGCTGATCTGATTTCGTGAGGGGAGTAACGCCTCTCACTGTTTTGTTTATCGTTGTTATCCTTGTTGGCCGAGACGTGGCTGATCGGCTTCGTGGAGAAACTTGAGGGGATGATGCGTCTCACCGCCGCACGCCGCCATCTTCAAAATGGCGCTGATTGGCCCAAGAGGGGGCGCTGTGGTTAGAGGGAGACGGCATCATTTTGGGAGGACGACTTCACTGTGGAAACCTCACTTTTGTCGTCTGTTTGTTCTCTCTCTCTCTCTCTCTCTCTCTCTCCCTCTCTCTGTTTTCTCTCTCTCTCTCTCTCTCTCTCTCTCTCTCTCTCTCTCTCTCTCTCTCTCTCTCAAGGGGCTTGTATTGTTCTGTGGGATAAGCAGTGAGACAGGAAAACCTGCTTTAGTGTGATGAAGAGAACGACTTCATAACAAGCGCACACACACACGCACACACATACACACACACACACACACACACTCTGACCCAGCTCCCTCTGTCACAGCGAGAAAGGAACTAAGACCGGCGACAGGCGTGACCACAACAGGAAGTGGTCCAGGGATAACATTAAAGGACGGACTCCCCCTGGAGCCAACCTCTATCGGGAGGTCGATGCTTTCGCTCCTCACCTCGGGGGGTTTAATAAAAAGAATATTTTATCGGCGTCTTGCTTTTCCCGACATCTGAGAGCGAAGTGAGAATGAGAGGCGACACAGCTAAAGGTCATATTCCAGATGTGAAGCCACAAGCATGCGCCCCAGCCCGCTGAGCCACCGCAGCACCCAGGGCTCCCGAGGGTGCGTTCACAACCGGCGGTTCAGTTCAAACTCTGCAGCGTTTCCTCTTCAGTTCGGTTCATTTGGCGGCTGAGGTTTGAACGTCTCGGCCGTCCTCCCAGCCGACCTGTGGTGCGGTGCGGTTTGTAGTCGGCGGTTTGACTCCGTACGGTTTCATCGGCGTGAGGGAGATGGATGTGGACATCTGATCGCAGCGGTTTACTCGTGTTCTGGAAAGCCTAGCTTAACAAAATGAAGCGAGGTGGGCAAACCGCAGACTGGACGGATGCTCGTGTGTTCTTTACCCGAACACCGGAGATGGTGCTCAAGTTACAGGGTCTGGAACTGGATCCGGACTCCTCTCCAGGCCGCCGGGGTGACTCGGTGGACCCCGGTTCACTTGTGATTTTGCGGTGTGAAGCTAAACCACACATACAAAAAAATCAATCTCATGTATTTTGTCATTATTATTTCTTAACAGCGTTTCATTGTTTTGACAGCTAAAAAGACGGTTCTCATTGATGTAGACCCTGAACTGATGACTTCCTGACCTGGCCTGTTCTGGCCTGTTCTGGGCCTTTTCCCATACTCAGGCTTTTTCTCACATACAATTTTTAAAGGGCAAATCGAAGGTTTTCTGGTTCAGGTCCATTATCTTCTACCCACCCATCCATTAGGGGTGGGCGATGACTAAAAATCAATATTGTGATTATTTCAAACTTTTACCTCGATTACGATTAATGAACGATTATTTTATTTGTTTTGTTTTATTTTGAAATGTGACGTTACGTCTGATGTGCGTGCACACACACACACACACACACTGGTTGCTTTGCTAACTGGTGCTTCTAGACGTTCCTCGTTCTTGTAGCCTAAATAACAATCTAAATGAACGATTAATTAAATAATTAAATTGTGATTACGATTATAAACGCGATAATCTCCCACCCCTACCATCCCTCCATCCATCCATCCATCCCTCCATCCATCCATCCATCCATCCATCCATCCATCCATCCAAATGGTTTTCTCCTGGCTGCCTGAGATTGTTCCTTTTACTCCCAGATGGTCTTTTACAGCGTTTCTGATGACTTGGTCAAACGGCCTCTGAGTCAAGAGTGTTTTCTGCTTGATGATAAGTAAGTGTGATGGGGGGAAACAGGCAGCTCAGGGAAGTGAAGCCTGTGTGGTGATGATGGGTTGGGTTGGGTTGGGTTGGGTCCACCATACCAGGTCAACGGAGCAGCAGGTAGCCTGGTGGTGTGGTTCAGCTGTGGGTCAGGGTGTGTGTGTGTGTGTGTGTGTGTGTGTGTGTGTGTGTGTGTGTGTGTGTGTGTGTGTGTGTGTGTGTGTGTGTGTGTGTGTGTGTGTGTGTGTGGTGTAACGGCGGCGTCTCGCTCGCTCGTTAGTCGATGAACTCTTCTCGGAGCCCGGGGCCACGTTTAGACCGATGATCCACGTCGGGGGTTTCAGGAAAGCGTCTGAAGGCGGCTGCTGGTTTGAGGAGCAGTGGGATTAGACTTGACCCTTTCATCGTTACTGTCGTCTGAACACTCGCGCTGGAGGTCGCTTTTTTTAGTCCAAATCAGTTAAACATGGTGCACACACACACACACACACACACACAGTGCTTTGTGTATTGTGTTCCTCCTCGGTGGCTGGCGGAGCCGGTCTCTCTCGGGGAGTTTCAAGTGATAACGAGGGTTTTATGGCCGAGACATCAAGGAGCTCGGTAGGAAGCCGCTGAGCATGCTGCTCCGCTATTGGACGACCGCCTGGTTGACGACTGCTTATATGGCACATTCTGACTGTGCCGTTATCACTTATGTGGTTTTGATTATATTTGATCTACATTGGACACTTTCTTTTTTATATATTTGTCTTTATGCTGCATGCTTGCCCTGGTCTTCCTTGACTAGATGTTCTGTTTCCTTATGTTAGCGGCCCAAAACCTACATGGTTGAAAGTGTATTTAGTTTATTGATCGGAAAACTAAACCTTTTTGTGATTGCCGTCTGGCCTCCATCAGGAAATCATGGAATCGTTTATGTTGGTAGGGGCACGGCAACTCTTGAAGGACGTTGAATACTTTGTCCAGAATTTGTAAATTGGATTTGAAGACTTTGGTGGGTGTTTGGCGTTCAGGATGATAGTGGTTGGGATTAACTGTCAGTAACTCCATAACTGAAGACCGTCCAAATATCACAAATACTACAGAAATCGTGTAATCATGTGTCCATCGCCACTGAACAACAATATTTCCCCGAACCTTTGTGTACATTTCCCAAACTTTTCAAGACCACGAAATGATCAAATTCATTTTCCATACTTTTTCAGACTTTCCAGCCCGGCGTAAGAACCTCGTACGACACACGTATATAAGAGGACGCTCAGCCGCCAGACGCTTGAGTCAAAGAAGAAGGCTGGCTTGCTTCCTCGTTGCTCCAGGTTGGTGCCTTCATTTTGATAGCTAGTCAGTCAGTGTGATGCGGAAGTGAAGACGTTGTCCTCTGCTACAACAGTAAATAAACTAATAAAAGAAGTAATTGCTGCACTTCCTGTGATTTGATCAAATGGCGTTCTCACTAGAAAAGAACTGCTTCAGAGTTCAGAGTCCGTCCTTCCCTGAACTTTTATTTTGTAGTTTCCTCACCTCGCCAGATGAAATGACCCGAGTTCGATTCAGAAGCACCAAACAAGTCTGGTGTGAAAGTACCCTTGAACAGGAACAGACCTTAACACACACACACACACACACACACACACACACACACACCCCCGTCCTATTGAATGAGCGTGACCTATAATTGACACGCACAATAAAGTCACATTTTCACAACAGAGATCAGCTAGAGATCAGAGAGGTAGTAAATGTTAGTAAAACAATAATAAAGCATTGTCATTTTCTATTTTGGCTCTCTACTTTAGCCTTCATAAGCTGAAATGACAGCGGACGCGTGGTCATAGCGCCTTCGTTTAGAGATGCCAGAAATCTCAGCGTCTGATGAAGTGATCATTGAGTCACTGGTATCGATGGTATTGATCAACAAGCCTGCTGTCCTGTTAGATATATCACGGTCATCCTGAGCTATTTGGCAGTAAAAATCCTACTTACTTTAACCATAATGGGACTACCTAGTTAAATAAAAACCACAGTACACAGTTACACTCTCTTACTCTCACCCACAGACAAATCAAATTTCTGAAGTTCTTTGCAAATGTCATATGATGCAGAGCTTTTTCTGCCTCCCTGATCCTCTCTTCGTATATCCCCCCCTGACACAGTCCTCTCTCAGACTATTTCGAGCCTCTCTTATAAGTTAAATCAATACCCACCATTTTATTAGTCGGGGGTAATTGTGTTGCGCCTGCAGGGTAGAAGCAGCAGCAACAGCAGCAGGAGGCTCATGACCCAGCAGACAGAGCGCTCCAGGCTTTTGGCTAAAAACGGTCTGAGATTCTTTATGGTTTGATTAGTCGTCATACTTTGATTTAAAACCTTTTATCAACTAGTTTTATTAGCCTCTTGTATTCATGAAGATATGAAGGCTTTTATTTCAAAACACTATTTATTTATTTCAGCCTATTTTAAACTGATATTGCAAATAAGTAAATTGGTATGCTGCTTTGTTGAATACTCAATTCTGATTGGCCAATGAACTCCTTCTGAGGTCTGTCAACAGGAAGCTGTTTCACTACTGCTACTTCAAATCTTATATCACTCTGCAGTCAAGAAGTCGTTTTCATTGATTTCTAATCATATTAGCTAGTGGCGTAACGATGTTACTGCAGACGAACACTTAACTTGGCTACCTGAGTTTAGAAACATTGAAGATTTCCCATTATTTTTTATTTCATTCAGAGAACACAAAACATGTATTTGCTGGTTAGAGGCTGAAGAGAAATCTTGCTGGATTTGTTGATGTTTCTATGGTTCTAAGGATGCTAGCTACAGACGTTGCTATGGTTACAGTGTAGCCTTGGATGCTAGCTACAGATGTTGCTATGGTTACAGTTCTGCTACAGTGTAGCCATGGAAGCTAGCTACAGATGTTGCTATAGTTACAGTTCTGCTACAGTGTAGCCATGGATGCTAGCTACAGATGTTGCTATAGTTACAGTTCTGCTACAGTGTAGCCATGGATGCTAGCTACAGACGTTGCTATGGTTACAGTTCTGCTACAGTGTAGCCATGGATGCTAGCTACAGATGTTGCTATAGTTACAGTTCTGTTACAGTGTAGCCATGCATGCAAGCTACAGATGTTGCTATGGTTACAGTGTAGCCATGGTTGCTAGCTACAGATGTTTCTATGGTTACAGTTCTGCTAAAGTGTAGCCATGGATGCTAGCTACAGACGTTGCTATGGTAGCAAGCTAGTTTTGCCATAATGAGCATCATCCATCAATAACTGATTATATTTTCTAAATTGTTACAAAACAATTGTTAAAAAATTTCATTCCTAATATTAATACTCAGTTTTACCTCATGAGAGCAGTCATTTTTGTTCAGTTGTCACGTGTGTGTGTGTGTGTGTGTGTGTGTGTGTGTGTGTGTGCGTGTGCGTGCGTGCGTGCGTCTGTCTGCTGACTGAAAGTGGTTGCTCCCCCACTGTTGGAAAAATGTACAGACAATGGATAATGGTCATATGCTCTTATCACCCTGCTGAGTGGAGCGAGTGTAAACAGCAGAGATTACCAGTGAGTATCGCAGATGGACCGTCCTCTGATCAGAGCCGCAATCTGATTTGACATGACGTGACATATTGTGACACGGTGGGTGATCTCATCTGATTTGACGTGATTTCATGTTCACATATGGCAAATTATTTTCACACTCGAGTCTCTTTTGATGCAATTTCACAAACACACACACACTGACTCCATGGCTACGCTCACATTGCAGCTGTCAGCGACCCAGTTCACATTTAGATTTTTTGTGATTTTTATCAGTTTGAACAGCAAAAACGTTCATGAAGTCACATTTTTTCAATTCCAATCTGGACCAAATGGATACTTGGTAAAAAAAAAAAAGTGATCCTGGGAACGAAAAACAAAGAAAATAATTCTTGCATTTCTTCTGCTAATGGCGCGAGTATCAATTTTTCTGTCACCAGCTGCCTCGATAAGATTTCGGCCTTATTCACAGTCAGTCTGTCATCCAGTAAATCAGCCAGCCAGCCAATTAGTAACTCGGACAGCAAGCCAGCCAATCAGCCCGTTAATCAGCCAGCCAATCCATCACTCAGCCAGCCAGCCAATCAGGCGGCCAATCAGGCGGCCAGTCGGACAAAGTACTGCATGTAGCGGGATGAGTGTTGATGTGTTGATGGGCCTAATGGTTCCAGGAACGTTCCTCGCCGTCATCCGCAGCGAGAGAACAAACAGTTTTGCTGGACTGAACCCACACATGTTTAACAACAACCTCCCCTAATGGCCCGCTAATGGAGACACTTCCTGTTCAGCACGCGGCTTCCTCCCGATTGGCTTGTCTCCTATGGCTGTGCATTTCTATAATGGTCCATAATGTGCAGCGGCGTAAGGCAGGAGTGTTTTTTTTTTTAGGGTGTTGTCGCCTATTGTGTGGTTCTGGTGTATCTGGAGTATCCCTGTCCCCGGACCCAGGACGCGAGGTGAGTGGCCATGTTTTTAGAGAGGGTAAACCTGTAGTATGGGCATCGAACTGCTAACTGGTTGGTCGTATCTGTGATCAGCCCATTCTTGTTCTGCTCTTGCTGAGAGTCCGATCAATATAAGACAGTTTATTCTCTGATATACCTTCTTCTGTATACTCCATTCACATTCAGTTGGATGAAAATGGAGACGAGGCGGGGGGGTTTTATCCTTCTTGATGGTATTCACTGCTTCTTAAGGGAACCATTTTAAAGCCTACAGAGTGTGTCGGTATTCTGTTCTCTGAATAGAAACCGTCTCCTTTTTTCACCGGGGGATTTCTGGCTGTCACAAAACGCCATTTCATGTTTCAGGATAATGCAGCAATAGAATCTCAGCCTACATGTTCTGCAAAATTAGCCCCGTTATTTCCACGGGGGTTGTAAAATACAGATCCAAAAGGAGAACAACAAATACAAAGTGTTCTATTTATTTCCAGTCTTGTTTTGTGCCACAGATGAGGGCCCCCCGGGGCCCCCCGGCCCCCGGGTAACATCAAAACTGTGTTCTCCTTCAGATGAGGAAACTGATGAATGTTCAATCCCGCAGATGCTCGCTGTGCATCAGAATATCCAGCGTAACGCGGGCAGCCTCGCCGGTTATCCCAGCACGCTGCAGATGAACAGGCGGGGGAAATGACATTGACCGCCAGCCAAGTGGCGGTTTTGGCTGTGAGGCTGGCGAGGTTTCCTACGCCAACCCGCCGTAATCCCTCGTATAAGGCTCTTTTCTGTCCTTCAGTCATGTTCGGCTGGTGGAATAATGAATGGATGGAGAATTGTTGTCCACATCACCTGGGGGATGAGGAGTTCATCCCCGTCCTGCAGGGAAGCTGTTTGGGAGCAGGAAAGGGACAGAAATGCATTTTGGTTTGATGAAGAGTTTAAAAAGACAAAGGCCAAGTGTTGAGCATCTTCTATTTCTGCCGCCCGCTGCTCTCCGGGATAAATCCTCGCTTCCCGTAGTTGTAGACCGGCGGCTGTGATCCCGGTCCAGCCTCGCTGCGGCTCGTGAAACCGGCAACAGCTGACGAACACCATGACCGAGCGGTCCATCTGGCTTCCATATGATCTGAACCCGCTAGAGACTCCAGAACAGAGAACATGAAAGGTCGCTGGCTGTTGCTGTTGGGAAATATCAGAAGGCCTTCTGTTCCTGAACTTGACAGAACTCCAGTTTCAGTAGCTGGGTTCGATTAAGGAGCTGAAGACATTCAGGTTCACAAATTAATCCACTTCAGTTGCACTCCTTTTTAATGATTTTTGATTTAATTTAATTTATTATGTCTGTCTTCCATTAGCTTGCTCAAGTTTTACCATTTTATTCCCATTTTATTGTGAAAAACCTAAAAACCTAAATGGCCAGTAAGCAACATTTCAAAGCACCAACTGGCCATAACGTATCTACCTGTTGATATAGTTGTTAATCAATACCAATGGCTCATTGATTACTTGATTACCTGGCTTTTAAAATGTTACAGATAGATAGATTGTGTGTGTGTGTGTGTGTGTGTGTGTGTGTGTGTGTGTGTGTGTGTGTGTGTGTGTGTGTGTGTGTGTGTGTGCGCGCGCCTCAGGCAGAGAGCTATCCATTACTCTGAAGTCTCTCTGCCATTTGGGTTCCTGACCGAGTCGCAGCACCATCAGATACCAAACTTATCAGCTGCTTGTGTGTGTGGACGTGTCAGGAAAATATCTTCCCAAAGACATATGTGTCTGTTTATGCATGCCTGTATCTGTGTGTGTGTGTGTGTGTGTGTGTGTGTGTGTGATAAAACACTTGCTTTCTGGGACAGGCCCCAGGGGATTCTCAAAACCAAGCGATGGCAGTCCTGACTAACCGGTCTCGCGAAGCTGGTTATCACCCTGTCAACACGGTGTTTTTCAGACCCAGCTACGAACCCCGTCACATCGGGGGGGGGGGGGGGGTTGTAACAAATGGTCCCATGCAATAGGGACAGATGCAGAGCAGCGCGATGAAGACGAGATTAAACTATTGATCCCCGTGGGGAAATTAGGTCGTTGTAGCAGCCGAAGTAAATTGATTCAGCAGGGAAAGGAGATACAAGCACACCTATAGAAGATAAAGAGGCAATAAAAATGGGGAAAAATGAAACCATAAAGGCGATAAACTAGACTATGAACAGTTGCGGGGTTGTATAAACATAATGCTGCCGTCAGTTTCAATACATCAAGTTCGCCGTAGAAGTAAGAAATGGATTAGTAATATTTGTTTTTCTGTCAAGAACGACAAACCGTTATCAGGACTAAATATGAGACAACACAGTGGCTGCAGGAGAAAGGCAGATAATGTTCATGTTGGAGTGAAGAGGCTGCCTCGTCTTCCTCAGGTGGCGGTGGAAGAAGGGTCCAACCTATCACACCTATCCCAATACGTTTCAGCACACCCATCATGCAACAGGAGGTCAACTACTGTAAGCTGCCTGCTGTTTGATAGAAACTCTTTTACAGCCAGAGTGGGAAAATCGCCTGGAAACGCTACAAACATTTATTATATCTTTATATGTTTATTCCATTATTCTATCTCAGTATAATAAACCCTGAGTCAACAGTATCCCTCTGTTCTTTCATCTGAGCTCAGTGTTTTTGTTCATGTCTGGTTTTGTTGAAGGAATGTTTGCTCCGGTGTCCGGTGTTGCCGTATTTCCATCATCTGATTGGTGAGGAGGCTTCTTATCCTCTTTGATCCGATAGCCTGAACATAACCTGCTCCATAGCCTCAGTTACCATGGTGATCTACCCTGCTATAAAGCGAGCCACCTTTAGTGAGAGTGAAAATCCAGGGTTAAACCCTAAGTTAGCCCGCTAACCGCTAACCCCCTGCTGTGATTGGGCGGCTGAAGCCTCTGACAGCACAACAAACAATTCATTCAACAGATCACCAGCCATTAGTGGAGTCACTAACCGCTTCCTGCAGCTTTCATTATCGTTATCTGATGTTGTGTTGGAGGCCTCAATTAACAGAACCATATGGTGCTAGGTTTGGATCATCTGGCGTGAGGCCCGGATAACTCGGGGTGAGGCTGAGACAAGTGAACCCCTGTTCCCCTCCAAGCCCCTCCCCCCCACCACCATGCCTATTCTACTCATTGTTTAATGTATCTTCAATCCCCATCACTCTTTTGTCAACGCTGTGTGATTGATATGAAGGCCAAGCTGCTAGCTGACCATGGGATGAACTCCTCATCAGGTCAGGGTCAGAGCTGGCGTTGCCATGGTGCTGTGACCTCTGGGTGACGACCCAGTTTGAGTCCTCTGAGGTTGTTCTTGCCACCGGGCGACACGGCAATGGCGGCCACGACTAAAGGGGACTATGCAGCGGGAATGTTTTGTGGCAGCGTACAGTACAGGGACGCTTTGTCTTGGCAGGAAAAGGCTGAAGAATCAGAAGAATATCTGATGACGCCGACGTCTAGTTCACATGTACATTTCAATCATCTTGCAATGCTTGTTCTATCGAATTAGATGTAAAAAAAGGTCTCTTTTGAAAAACAAACGTCATGGTGTCAAACCTAGCTTAAAACGAGACGGCCCAAATAAGAAGACGTGGACGTGACGGTAAAGTTTGTGAGGTGACGTGTTATTGACGGACTTCCATTTCCTCCTGTGGCCGTCGGGTGATTGGCAGTAAGCAGAACATGAAGTAATCACAAAGGATGTTACTTCCTGTGTTTACATTGTGACATGCCCGCCCTCTGGCCTCGCTCATCCAGTCAAAGAGCCTGAAATATCCTCTGGTCCAATCAGAGGTTTCTGTATGCACGCAGTGAAATGAAGACGCTCAACTCAGACTCAATGAAATAACAATAAAACAGAGAAACGTTCGGCTTTCGTTCGTTGTTGTTTTTTTTGTGTTTCGCAAGGCTTCTCACGTTTACCTGCGTTTATTCTGCACGTGCGGATCTTAAAAGTTATTTAAGATCTTTATTCTTGTACTGACACCCCAAATAAATAAATAGACACTTTCAGATCACTTTCTATGAAACCCACTGGAATATAAAGCATCTAAATCACCTCGATGGGCGACGGTGATTTAGCCAGGCGAGGAGAGACGATAGCGGTAATCTCTCTCCAGCAGGCGTTGTAACTCGGCTGGCGTCGCGCTGCTGCAGCTGATTTCCCACCTTTTGAATCACACTAGTTTCATCAAAGCGAGGCGTCCGACATGCAGCTGAGACAAGAATCAGACGGGAGTAACAAACAATAGAGCAAGAGACTCGAGACAACGGCCCCTCAAACATCTATTCAATATATCCAAATCTGTACCCACTAAACAAAAACCTTCAAAAATTGCTATGAAGTCACGACGGTGATGTGAACCCGTTCTCCCAGTTCAACACTATTTGGCCGGACGCATCACAAGGTCACACACAAACAACACACACAGTTGTTTGATGTCTCTGTTTTGTCAGCAGGAGTTCAAAGGGAAACTAAGGCTGTCATTCGGTTTCCTGATATGAGCCGTGAATGATCCTGATATGAACAGCGGCCTGCAAAAGACCGATTGATTGCGCCTACGAACAACGTGCCTCGGTAGTAATGTAGCTTTCGAACAAGCTTTCTGTCATCTAATTGGGTTTATTTTGATCTCCTTGTTCATTCTGGTCCTTTTCCACAGTTGCATACCCATACCTGTAAACGTGACTTAACTGATCCGTCTTCGTCATGTCCAGTGTCCAGTTACAGAGTAAGATTCAGCAACCGTGATATCTGCCACAACGTCTTCCTTCACCTTTTTGGATAGTATCAGTTCGTTTTGAATCGTGGGGCTGAGATGGGTAACTTTTTGCTTTTGCTTTCAAGTAAATTTTATCTCAGAAGAAGCTCAATAACAGATCAAATTCACCGATTTGCTCACGGTGCTCCTGTTATCCTTGTTTACATCTACAGCAACACATCCGCTTGCTTTTTCGAATTGAAATCTCTCTTTATCAAAGGTATCGTCGTTCTTCCAGGTGTCGTGCGGCCACCCGATAACGTCTGTCTTCGTGATCTTTGATCTCGCTTCGAGAGGCACCGCGAGTCACTAATGGCCTCAGTCCACGCCGACCGGTGTGACTCTCCGTCACCAAAGGGCCAGTGTGGCTCATCTTGGGTGAATAACAGCCACTTACGGGGGAATCTGACATCCATGTTGTGTCTTTTTGATGTAGGAATCTCTTTGAGAAGCACCTGCCTCTCGTTTCCGTATCTGGGGGTCACCGGACCTGTCTTCACGGCTGCTGCTGCTTTGGCTGCCATCTTCTGGGGCGGGGGGGTGGGGGGGGATGAGGAGGAGGAGGAGGAGGAGGAGGAAATAAACCCTCTGGCTTGGACTTTATCTGTCTGTGTCTCTATTCTCCCGGGGAGGTGGACTAGAAGGAGTAGCAGCGTGGCTACAGCCTGACCTTGACTTGCTAGCTGCCTGCTGCCGTGGGGATTCACCAGCTCCGTCTTCATCTCCGGTTCGTGTCTGGTTTAAATAAAAAGGTGATCTTTAGCAATGTGACGTTTTAAATGGCACAAGTGGAGATATATGTCAGTTTTTTTTCAGTATGTTCTTTCTTCGAGGGGACACTCAACTCCATATTTGCTCCATATGATATTTTCCTTATAGTCTCTCTGTGGGCCTGATTCTGGTTGGTCAGTCTGGATACGAGGATGACTCAGACTTGACTTGGTCCCTTGCTGAAAAGGTTTCAAAGACTCCTGACCTTAAAGTCCTCGTCCTCTGTCTGTCTTTCCAAGCGGTTTCCTTCATTCAATGAGATGAGTAGCTTTTCTTTATGGACAAAGCAACACTATCACCTTCTTCTTCCCTATTTCTTCTGTAATAAAATTCCAAAATTCTACTTTTTTTCATTTTGCCAGGGATTTGCCGGCGGAGACAGCATTAGTCTTTTGTTGTCTCTCCTCACCCATGATCACCTGTCTCTCATAACCAAACATGTGGGTTGTGAACACTTGTGTACTGTATATAAGCACAAGTGCACACACAATGTCAGGTGTGTGTGTCCTGGTATGATGCTTTTCACCCTTGCTCTGGTTGTCATCTATTAAAAAAGGTAATGCAGAAATCAGAAATCACCAAACTTCAGAACGTGAATTTTGGTGACTTCCATGTTTTTACCTAAGTTGAAGTATTATGTAGTCCACAAATGTTTCTGTTCATTGGGTTTATGAAATCCTTCCAACCCCTGTTGTATAACTAGAATAATGCACGGCCAGGGTTTTGGGGAGATCGTCTCATTGGTCAACGTGTTAATTAATGACAACAGACACCAAAATCATCCACGTGTCCCCGGGTAGATCGTTTGCTCCTGTGATCTGTCTGTCTGTCTGTCTGTCTGTCTGTCTGTCTGTCTGTCTGTCTGTCTGTCTGTCTAGACTGTACTAGGATAGCCTTACCCCTAGCTAGTATGTAGGGCGACATATATAGCTTGCAGAATAACATGGGCTAATAAGTAACTGGCTGTCTGCCCAGAACACTGGGTATAGACCTGCTAACTGGGTCACTGGCCGCTTGAAAAGACAGACAAACACTCCACTGTGATCTATTGATCAGTAGGTTGGAGGGGGGGGGGTGGAGAAAGGAGGGAACGACAGACAGTTGACTGAAATGTAGTGCGAGGGAGTGAATGACATGTGAAAGAGAGTGGAGGGCCCAGCATGTTGACTGGTTTTACTGGATCCCAGGTGTGTATGAGTGTGGAAGGTGCAGGTGGAATGTAGTCATCTGTCCCTGGATAAACATTTGAAGGATGACATTTTAGACGATGTTATCTCTAACTGCCTTCGGTTCAAAGGTTAAAACTTTAAAACTCGTCTTTGATCATCAAGAGTCAATATCAAGTATCAGATGCTGCACCCAGGTCACTATTTCAAATCAACTGATCTCCCTTCCTAGTTTATCCTCATGAGCAACCAAAGGCGCATCATTTAAAGATACAAGCCAGAATTCAGTTGAAATATGAATTTGGGGAAAAAATAATCTTTTTGTAAAATTTTATTTGACGGTTTGTGAACATCAACATGCATGTAAACGGCTTGTGTAGCTCTCTCTCTCTTCCCTCGAAAGGTCCAACAGTCAATTTCAGTGTAAATATAAACCAAGCCAGTGATGCAGTAATGGCGTTTCAACAGGGGGCGCCAGACTGCAGTTACACAGTGGGCCTGTGCTGAAGATTTCATCGAGAGGGATTAGTTCACGTTCAATTCACTTGATTCAAAATGAAAATTGAAACTGCGATTGACTGCAGTAATATTGTAGAACATTCATTCTCACTGGTTTTAATAGTTTTGACTCTTTTACACAGCAAAACATTTCCAGTTTTTTACTTTTGACCAAAGAAATCGACTCTATGAATCAACTGAAAGTGGTTGTGCTTGTTGTTTAGCTAGTTTGTTAAACTCGCTGGCTGCCTGGGTCGCTAATAGCAAAAGAAAAAGAACAATGTAGGAACTTTATTGAATAACGCCATTTGCTTTTTATCAGAGATCAAATCATGACATGAGTCTTATTTTTGCAATGATCAACAGAGTCTATAAAAACATGAAACATCGCACATTGATCAGGTCTCTCGCCGTTTTGCACTGAATGGGGAAAAATGTGTGTTTTAAAGTACTTTTACTATTAATACATTTGAAATGAGCTGCTTTTACTTGACCAGTAATGTTTCTTCAGTGTCAGTACTCTGGATATTTGTACTTCACAGCAATAATGAGAGAAACAGAGAAAAGGATGGAAATAGACTGACTGAAGTCCAGCTCTGAGCCGAACGGGAGCGTGCTGTCTTCATTATCAGCTATTTCATTGAAGTTGTGATATGAAGGTTATGATATTTTAAGCAAAAAAAGGGTTTTCCATTTTTGCATTTCTAAAGAAAATCCACTTCCTGGACTGGAAGTGAAGTGTCTGCTTCAAACCTCGGTATTCGGCTGTGATGTGTGCCCTTGGTGGCCTGTCTGATGTATTGAAGTGAGCTGAGCCGTGGGAGGCAGTACTGCACAAAGTTGACTGCCGCACATTCAACTTGCCATTGATTTGAGAAGGTTTAAGCCACATTTCTCAAGGACATTTATTCCCATTAAACCCCCATTTTGACCTGCTTCATTGATTTGAGTTTTTCAAGTTCATTTTCGAAGGACATTTATCTTCTTTCTGTCTGCAGAGGTTCAAAATATCGATTTGAATCAAACTCGAGTGGTCGGATACACACTGGAAGACACAGTCGCCTTTTCAAATCTGGAAGTGTCATGAAAGAAAATGGTCACAAGCTGACTAGGGTGGAGAGAAAGATGCAGCCTCAGCAATGAGTAGCATTGAATGAGGTACAAACTAGCTTCAGTTCTACAAGAAACCAGTAGCAAGGACTACAGAGGTCAGGTGCACGGCATCCTGGCAGTAGGGAACAGTGGAGAACAGTAGGGAACAATGGAGAACAGTAGGGAACAATGGAGAACAGTAGGGAACAGTGGAGAACAGTAGGGAACGGTAGAGAACAGTGGAGAACAGTAGGGAACAATAGAGAACAGTAGGGAACAATAGGGAACAGTGGCGAACAGTAGGGAACAATGGAGAACAGTAGGGAACAGTGGAGAACAGTAGGGAACAATAGGGAACAGTGGAGAACAGTAGGGAACAATAGAGAACAGTAGGGAACAGTGGAGAACAGTAGGGAACAGTGGAGAACAGTAGGGAACAATAGAGAACAGTAGGGAACAGTGGAGAACAGTAGGGAACAATAGAGAACAGTGGAGAACAGTAGGGAACAGTAGGGAACAATAGGGAACAGTGGAGAACAGTAGGGAACAATAGGGAACAGTGGGGAACAATAGAGAACAGTAGGGAACAGTGGAGAACAGTAGGGAACAATAGAGAACAGTAGGGAACAGTGGAGAACAGTAGGGAACAGTGGAGAACAGTAGGGAACAGTGGAGAACAGTAGGGAACAATAGGGAACAGTGGAGAACAGTAGGGAACAATAGGGAACAGTAGGGAACAGTGGGGAACAATAGAGAACAGTAGGGAACAATAGGGAACAATAGAGAACAGTAGGGAACAATAGAGAACAGTGGGGAACAGTAGAGAACAAATGGTGAGCTTGGAGTTCTACAGTTCTACCTGGTAGGACCAGAGCAGTTCTGAGCATCAAAGACGTGACATCACCATCTGTTATGTACTTTCTATCTTTTTAGATCTTGAACCCCCCACGGGCAGAAGGTGACATTCAGGGAACATTCAGGGAACATTCAGGAACATTCAGGAACATTCAGGAACATTCAGGGAACATTCAGGGAACATTCGGGAACATTCAGGGAACATTCAGGAACATTCAGGAACATTCAGGAACATTCAGAAGGTCTGATAGAACTTTTCTAATTCCAGGCTCACTAAATCTCCCCGTGTCCTTGGAACGATCACGTTCACTTAATCACCAGCATTCAGCGTCTTTATCCTCCACCTCCTTTCTTTTTCAACTTCCTTATCCCCGTCCTCCCCCCCCTCCTCCCCCTCCTCCCCCTCCATCCCTCCATCTCATCGTTTCATCTCCCCCGCCGCTAATCGCTCCTCTGTTCCTCATCACTTCTTACCCACTCTCTCTCTGGATCCAGAAGACGTCTAGATTGTCTCTGCTCCTCTGTGTGCGTAGGTAGAGGGGTGTGTGTGTGTGTGTGTGTGTTTGTGCGTGTGTGTGTGTGTGTGTGTGTGTGTGTGTGTGTGCGCGTGTGTGCGTGTGTGCGTGTGTCTCACAAACGGCAACTTTTTTACCGCTGCCTGAAACGCCGAGCGGTGCGTTATTTTGGCAGATAGCACAGGGGTCAGTCGTCATGACTCCTCTGTGGTTGCTTAGCAACCAGCTACGGCGAGGCAAGCTGCAGTTTTGCCAGAAAAAGCGGCCTTCAGCTAATCCATATCCATCGCCTTTTACTCCTCCACTCCCTCCAGCGCCTTCCTCCCCTCCTTCTATCCCTCCTCTCACCTCCTCCCTCCCTCCCTACGTCTCTATCTCTTCCCCCTGCCTCCTCTTCCTCCCCTCTCATCCTCCTCCCATGTTGCCTTTTTCCTTTTCCTTCCCCCCCTCCGCCCACCTTTCTATCTCAGCGGTGTAGCTGGCAAAGCCTATCAGGATTGCACAAGAGAACACACACACACACACGCACACACACACACACACACACACACACACCCTCCGTTACCCTTTTGGATGGTTAGAATAGCATCCAAGGTTAACCATGCTGTACTCTCTGTCTGTCTGCCAAGTGTGTGTGTGTGTGTGTGTGTGTGTGTGTGTGTGCGTGCGTGTGTGTGTGTGTGTGTGTGTGTGTGTGTGTGTGTGTGTCTCCACCCACATATGTAGAAATATGTCACCCTGCCAGTTTCCAGTCTAGAATCAGGTGCTGTGCTTTAACACAATGGATGCTGTTTGTGTTTCATCACAGCAGCAGCAGAGATCAAAGTCTCGACGAGGCGTTCAAATGTCCGTTACCATCCATGTTCAGGGAGGTTGTGTGTGTGTGTGTGTGTGTGTGTGTGTGTGTGTGTGTGTGTGTGTGTGTGTGTGTGTGTGTCCTCGCATGTCCCTGTGTGTCCTGGTGTGGCCTGGTTGCATAACGCCCCCCCCCCCCGAGGTTGTATAGGCGCTAGTATAGGAGGCTTTGTCCTGCGTGTCAGCAGTCACATGGCAGCAGACCTTGTATCTCTGCCGTCTGTACACCACCGCTTCACCCGACAAATATTGACAGTCCTTCTGTCACCGCCGCCGCCTGAACGTCTGAACCGCCGGCCGAGACGAGGCGAGGTCTCACTACGCTTATCAGGATGAATCACAGAGCAGGGCTGCAACAGAGAGAAGACCCGTCCCTCCCCCGTCTCCCCCGTCTCCCCCCGGGTGTCGGGTAACGGCGCCGGAGTGACAACGTGTGTGTTGTCCAGAAGTGTGTTGGTCGCCGGTGCTGGTCAGACACACTCGGTGACCTGCGGTGGATCTCGTGTAACTTCAGAGGAATAATAGCGACCGCAGCGCCGCTGGTACTCGCCAAGTCAACCGTCGTCACGACAACACCAGCGCGTTTCAATTTGCGTTGCGCTTTTGTACCGACTCCCTGGAGAATAACCCCCCACCTGGTGTCAGACCCGTCCTGGTACCCCTCCGTCCGTTACCCTGGTGTCAGACCCGTCCTGGTACCCCTCCGTCCGTTACCCTGGTGTCAGACCCGTCCTGGTACCCCTCCGTCTGTTACCCTGGTGTCAGACCCTTCCTGGTACCCCTCCGTCTGTTACCCTGGTGTCAGACCCGTCCTGGTACCCCTCCGTCTGTTACCCTGGTGTCAGACCCGTCCTGGTACCCCTCCGTCTGTTACCCTGGTGTCAGACCCTTCCTGGTACCCCTCCGTCTGTTACCCTGGTGTCAGACCCGTCCTGGTACCCCTCCGTCTGTTACCCTGGTGTCAAACCCGTCCTGGTACCCCTCCGTCTGTTACCCTGGTGTCAGACCCGTCCTGGTACCCCTCCGTCTGTTACCCTGGTGTCAGACCCGTCCTGGTACCCCTCCGTCTGTTACCCTGGTGTCAGACCCGTCCTGGTACCCCTCCGTCCGTTACCCTGGTGTCAGACCCGTCCTGGTACCCCTCCGTCCGTTACCCTGGTGTCAGACCCGTCCTGGTACCCCTCCGTCTGTTACCCTGGTGTCAGACCCGTCCTGGTACCCCTCCGTCCGTTACCCTGGTGTCAGACCCGTCCTGGTACCCCTCCAGCCTCTCGGCGGTTGTCTTCCTGTTTGTGTATCAAACCTTCCTAATACTTACACTACACCTATAGATCTCCCCCCCTCCTCCCTCCCTCCCTCCCTCCCTCCCCCTCCATACATCCTCCCTTCCTCTTTTGTCACGTTGTTCAGTACATGTCGTCAATCATCTGCGTATTGTTTGAGTTGCTCTCTGGGCTGGTGTTGACTTGGACGTGTAGCCCTGCAATAAAACGCCAACCTTTCCCCCCCGCCACCGTGTACCTGCTCTGGTCTGTCCTCCAGCTCGCTGCAGCACGATGACGATTAGTTCAGTTGAAGTCATTTCCTTTTTGCAGAAAGTCATGTAATGTTTATTGACCCTCTGACCCCGGCGAACCCGCGGGCAGCTCCTGCTGGAGAGAGATCACTGACTGCTTCCTGCTCCGGTGTCGGTCACGTCAGGAAAAATAGACCTAGACATGATTAATGTGTCTTATACATTTAGTTCAGTGTTGTTTCATTCGTCAGGCTGATTTAGTTATAAAAGGATTTCTGCCTGTTTTAGTTATGGGAAGTCACAGTCTGATGAACTGTATTCTCTCCGTTCACGTAGAAAGCTGTTTTCCTGCAGGAGTCTGAGCAACGTCCTGAGGGAGTCATGCACACGTTTTATTCACCATGTTGACATTTCATCACAGATCACTTGATTCCCCGTGCATCAATTCAAAATACGCCAAAGATTACATGTATGTGTGAGCGAGATACTGTTAAAAAAAAAAACAGTAAAAAAAAATAAAAATGACAGTCTCCAGCGACACAGGGGAGCCCTGGATGTTTCCGCTGCCATTTTCAATGATGTCGCAACAATTCCTTCAATCTGGACAAGAGCTTGGTAGCTTGAAAACGCCTGTAGCAGTGGAACAGTGGAACAGTGGTACATGTGGTACAGTGGTTCATGTAGTACTGTGGTACAGTGGTACATGTTGAAGCCCCCATTTCTTTTTTTCAACAGTCATAAGACGTGGATACTGGGGGAAATATTTTTTCGCTTTTCTTTTTTGTTAAATAGATTTTCAAAGAAATTAACTTTCCGTTTTTTTCTTTCTTTATGATTTGAGTCTTTATATCTAGTTTGTTAGTGTCATGTGTCATGTGACCTGCAGTCCTGTAGCCTGGTTGTGATGCGGTGTGAAGTTCATCCCCCAGTGAGCAGAGAGGTGAAACTGTTCTGGGTTCAGAGGGCCAGTTGCTTTGTGTCCAGTCGATTCTGTCTAAACTCACACACACACAGACAGGTGACCTCTGACCCTATAGGCCCCACCCCCCCGCCGCATACTGACATACTGTACATACGCACCGATTGTCTTTCCCTCCAGCCTCCACCAGCTCTGCTCACACCTTACACCCTCACGCTCGTTTACAACCTGATCATGTGTCATGTTGCTCACACACACACACACACACACACACACACACACACATATTATATACTGGCACATATGTGGGCGTGGTTCCAGGGTTGGGGTGGGCCTTAAAGGAGCCGGCAGCCCCGGACCACCCGGAGTGGCGCTGACAGACCGATAGGCTCCATTCAGTCCTTGTATTTTATTTCACTTTGTTACTTCGTTGGGAAAAAAGGCGTCATACAAATAAAGTTTCTCTCCTCCGCCCGGCGCAGGAAGCATCTTCTACATTTGGTGTTTAGTTTAAACTTAATGTTCTTCCAGTCACACACACACACACACACACACACACACACAGAGAGAGAGAGTCATAAAACTTCCCACTAAGCACTAGATGTGATTTCGACATGGCGTCTATCCTTCAACTCTCCTGAAGCCCGGGATCTTTTCTGGCTTAGACCAATCAGATCTCACCAACACACAGCAGAGAGATCCACCCTGGTGATGTGGCAAGAATGGTTCTGTTCTGTTCTGTTCTGTTCTGTTCTGTTCTGTTCTGTAGTGTAGTGTTCTGTTCTGTTCTGTTCTGTAGTGTAGTGTAGTGTAGTGTTCTGTTCTGTTCTGTTCTGTTCTGTAGTGTAGTGTTCTGTTCTGTTCTGTTGTGTTCTGTTGTGTAGTGTTCTGTAGTGTAGTGTAGTGTTCTGTAGTGTTCTGTTCTGTTGTGTTCTGTTCTGTTCTGTTGTGTTCCACCACACCCATCCTCCTCAGTCCTCCACCAGCTCGGTACATTCCTGCATCCTATACTGAAACAGGCTCGCTGCCAGGTTGTGTTGCTCAACCGCCTTATACTGTAGCTGCTGTAACGTCAGTTATCGTCTCCCCGCCAGCGTTCGCTCCATCAGTTAAAGACGCCTCGTTTTCGTGTCCAACTGGAGAAATGTATTTCCAATCATCTTCACAGATCGAGCTCTTCAGTTTTATTTCTTTGCTTACATTTTTGGAGCAAGTGAAGGAGGGAAAGATGGCACCGTGGTGTCCTCAGTAAATACTGTTCACACACACCCCCTTTAGAGTGTGTGTGTGTGTGTGTGTGTGTGTGTGTGTGTGTGTGTGTGTGTGTGTGTGTTCCTGCCTGGTCTAGTTGGCACTCGGTTGCACTCTTAGCCTTCCCTCACTCTGCCAAGGAGGAAAGAGGGCAGACGCTGAGAGGGACACACACACGCACACACATACACACACACACACACACACACACACACACACACACACACACACACCATTTGGCCGAGTACCCGCCTTTGTGTGTGCCGGCGGTGCCGGGAGTCCAGACCGATCTCACTGACAGTTCATATGTGAAGACAGAGACGGAAGATTGGCTGAGGAGACAAATACGCTCTGACATGATGATCGCTACCTGCTGCCAAATAGTGAGACACACACACACACACACACACACACACACACACTCACTCACTCACTCACTCACTCACTCACTCACTCACTCACTCACTCACTCACTCACTCACTCACTCACTCACTCACTCACTCACTCACTCACTCACACACACTCACAAGCGAACACACACACAAGCAAACACACACTTTGTACAAAAAGTGTCCAACGCTGCAAACTTCTATGGAAGTTACAAAGAGCGTGATGTAAAAGTTGTGTTGGTCATATGCCAACTGTCTGGCACACACACACGCACACACACACACACACACACACACACACACACACACACCGGTGAGGCTGTATTATAGGTCAGTGTGCCAGTCTATTAGTGGTACTATCAGTGCAGCAGGTTCAGAGACACCAAACCTGCACAGGAACAGAGATGGAGGCTGGTTCTGTTGTCATGGAGGTCTGAAGATGAAATGAAGACATTACACCCAGCTCTCTCCTCCTCCTCCTCCTCCATCTTCCTCCTGTTATCTCGCTCTCTGCCCACCTCCTCATGCTGCTTGACTTGTCTCATATAGCTCTCTCTCTCTCTCTCTCATCTTCCATCTCTCTCTCTCCCTCTTTTTTTTAATTTCTCATTTGTTTGTCACCTCATCTCGACAGCCCAACGCTGCGCTCGGTCAGTTTTTCTACTTTGGCATCCAGCCAGCCAGCCGTCGTCTGGAGGTCCCTCTGCATCCTGACATCCCTGCCTTGCCTGGTGCAGTCCTGATAGTGGCTGGGGGGGGGGGGGGGGGTACATTTCTATGCATGATACATCTTGTACATGAGGTTTCTCTCTCTCTCTCTCTCTCTCTCCCTAACTAAGTCAGGCTGATAGCCAATCAGATAATGACACTCAGTTGATGCTGAAGTAGAACGCTCACAGGAATGTCTCAGGTGACGTTTCAGGCCTAACCAAGTCAGCTGAAATCAATCAATTATGACAATTAGGATGTTACACCCCCCCCTCGCTCCCCCTATCTCTCCCCCCTCTCTCTCTCCCCCTCTCTCTCTCCCCCTCTCCTTCTTTCTTGTTTACAACATTAGTGTTGAAGTCCCTTTCATCCCGTTCCTGCTGCCGTTTCATTAGCCTCTCTATGGAGGTCTTGTTTGTTTTCCTGGGAGGCGTTTGTTTGTTAGCTGGGAAAAACAAGACTGTGTGTGTGTGTGTGTGTGTGTGTGTGTGTGTGTGTGTGTGTGTGTGTGTGTGTGGACCTTTTGGTACGTACTACCCACTGCATACCGGGAACACCCCACCAGACCTACCTTTGTGGAGATGCTCTGACCCTAGTCGTCTAGCCATCACGATCTGGCCCTTATCAAAGCCTCTCACATCCTCACGCTGGCCCGTTTTCCCTGCTTCCAACACATCAAGTTGAAGAGCCGACTGGTCACTTGCTTCCTGGTACACCCCACCACTCCACAACGAGAGAATCGATGTTATTCACTTCACCTGTCAGTGGTTTGTTGTGTTGTGGCTGATCGGTGTATCTAAGGGGGGAAAGAGTCTGCACAATTTACCACCACTTACTGTGTGTATGTGTGTGTGTGTGTGTGTGTGTGTGTGTGTGTGTGTGTGTGTGTGTGTGTGTGTAGCTGTATTGCCGCACACTTTACGCTTTTGATTACAGGCTCTTTGTCACTATTACGCTGATGGAGCGTAATAGCATAATCACTTCACAGCCACGCACACCATCGCTTTCCTTTTTGCTCCCCTGGGAATGAATCTGTGTAGTGACATAACATGCGTGATATGTGTTTGACAGGTGTAGGCGTCTTTTGATGCAACAGTTACCAAAGCATGTGTATTGATTGAAAAGTTTCCCTTCAAACCGGTAAAACCCTCCAAAGTAACGATCAGCGGCGTTTCCGTCTGAACGTCCTACCTCAATACATTTTACATTAGACAGCATTGTTTCCTACCACCATGTGTGATTAAAGCCCACAGCTGCCAATGTAAATAACCCAATTTATATTCCTCTCACTCCCTCCTCCGACTCCGAGTTGTCAGGTTGGAAAGAGTTAGAAAGGGGAGGGGCTACCGTATGAGTCAGAGCTGAGCTGTAGTCCCACCCAAGTATTCAGTTGATGTAAAGAAGCATCCTCAAGGATCGATCATTGAAAGATGCAACGCGTATATGATGTGTTGTCTGATGGACTGGTGATCGGTGCATGAAGGATGTTTCTATTCCAGGCTGCTGTTGGTTGTTGCTCTTTTCGTGCACAATAAAGTTTTACCTCTCTTGAACCCCCGTGGCGATACTGTCACATCCTGACCGGTCTTTGTTGTCTTTCGTAGGTGGACCCGTTGAAGAAGCCCAGCTGTGCACGGCTCGTCACATGGACACGTTGTACCTGGACACCGGGAGAGCGCCAGCAAAGAAATAAGATAGAAGAAGATAGAGAAGGAGAAGATAGACCTTACACCGTCCTCTCTTTCTCTTTTTCATGTTTTTTTTTTGTAACATTTGGTCTTTGCCAGTCTTGGGAGAGATTTCGTCGGCTCTCTACCTCCCAGAGAAATAGAGAGAAAAAGGAAAACAGCAATTTATCTTCTGTTATCTTTTTATTTTTGGTTCCGCATTTCTCTGTTTACCTCAGGGGTTTTCTCCCACCGCCTACCTCCTCCATGCAGCCAACCCAGTTACTGGAACACACCTGTAACTTCTCACCACTGTTACCATGACAACCTCTATTGCCTCTCAACCTCTCCTCACTGTAACTGACCAGCAATGACCTTTGACCTCTTACCTGCTGCCAGCTCAGACCCGTTCACTGCCTGTGTTGTATATACCCAATAAACCACGCCTGTAGCCGGGACGACGGGCTCGCCATTATTGGGATGCAAGGAGTTATATGGCAGGCAGGTGGCGACACACACACTAGCCTCACCCTTCCATAAGACACCTGGCAACCTGGCAACAACTTACCTCAGCAAACAGAGCTTCCTGAGACTCAGTAAGGGCCCAGTAGGCAGCATCATTCACAAGCCTGGCAGGAAACACTATTCGCTAGCCCGGTGCTTCAATCCGCCTGGCAAGAAACACTATTCGCTAGCCCGGTGCTTCAGGCAACTAAGTTTGTATCTTCCATTTGCCTTAGAGGCAACCACATAGCAGCGGTTGCCAGCGAGGTATCCAGAGATAGCGGAACAGACTCAGAGAAGTGCTGCCTAGCAGGCGACACCATTCACTTGGGATTCCAGCGTTATATGATAGCCTGGCTCTCTAATCTGCTTGGCAAGTAACATCATATACTAGCATTCCACCTGCCACAGAGGCAGTACCATAAATCAGCAATTGCTTGGGAGGCATCCAGAGGCAAACGGGACTCAGCAGTGCCCCCTAGCAGGCAGGCGGCGCCAGTCACTTGCCTTGGGCTTCCATTCACCCCAAGAAGCCTCCAGAGAAGTGAAGCTAACCGAGGAACAAGAGGTTCCTGCTAGAAGTACGAAGAAGAGCTGTAACATAAAGCATGGTCGTTACACACCTTGGCAAGTGAGAACAGACAACGCTGAGAACAGGAAGGAAGAGACAGAACGGTGAAGAGAAGAATCCAGTGGTGAGTTCCCTTTTCTCTTTTCTACTTTTTCTCCCCTCTGTTGTCGTCTTGTTTTTCTCTCTCCTGTCTCGGAGCAGGAATAGACTAGTGCTGGTGAGGCAGGCTAAGGTGTAGTCCGTATACTTGCAGTTTTTGTGGGATAAAAACGTGTTATTATGTTACGTGTTATTATGTCATTGTGGCGCCTGTGTCTTTGTGCAGACACATTCTTGTGGGCCAGATTCATGAAACTCAGCGGTAACAGCATTACAACTCTGCCTCAGCCGGCCCAGGTGAAAATCCACATGTTAATTGATGGTGTAAATTTGGACGAATGTTGAGAAACCGAGGACCGACTGACCGAAGCACTCAGACCAGTAGCGGTACGGTGGAAGCTGCCAGTTGAGTAAAAATGTAACGTGCATGCGCTAGTGACTTTCACCAAGACGGGAACTGCGTGGTTGCGCTGAGTTGATGATTTTGGAGCAGTTATCTCAGTCGGTCTTGCCTCAGTCTGAATCGATCTCTAGTGGCCTTCCTCCTCATGTACTCCTACAACTGCCATCGCAATGTTTTGGCCCAACGCCCAATCCAAACAGATCAAAACACGCCTTTCAAATCAGCTGATGAATCAACTGAGTGGACGATGTGGAATGTCTTGGTGACTTGGCCAAACACGATTGAAAACCTTCTAGAAAAGAGAATCCATTTCACACAGAATGAAGATACATGACACTGATGCATGAATCTCTTGCGGCACATGATGAAAGCGGGCGGTAAGTGGCGCGTTAGACGCAAACCGGTAAAACGGGCCGGTAACTCGTAACACTTATGAAAGAGAAGACGTGATGCCTGCTACCTGCCCTCAATGTCACGCTCAGTCTGGCGGGGTGTTTCATGAATCTGGTCCAGTGACTCGAGAACAAGATGACACAATGATAAAAGCTTCATACCTTCATACCTCTATAGAGCAGATGATCTGATTCTGGAGCAGCTTGTAAAACCTGATTTTCTGTGTTGTGTCAGGTCTTATAACGCTGATGCATTAAGGTACAGAGTTCATATTAATACCACTCGTGTGTTATGTGAAGACAAGTAAGTTGACGAAATGAAGAAATGAATCACCTGGTCTGTATGTTCTGGTGATCATGTCGGGACGCTAGACCTCTTGTTATTATATTAACTGTAGAAAGAAAGGACCGGACGGAGAGAATTTGAGCTCACTACCTTACAAACAACATGATAAACCTCTTAGCAAAGAGGAGAGTTTGGAATCTGTTGCAGTTTGGAGGTCCAGGAGGTCCAGTCCATGAGCTTCATGGTTTGGACCACTGACTTACCACCAACTACCATACCCCGCGGTGACCTTTAACCCCTGGATCAGTAGACTGTAGACTAATATTGGGCAGACATACGTACTTTGTGTCCGTAACTAGCTTTCTCAAGTTGGAAATCGCTGTTCTATGAAAACCTCAGAACTGCAAATTTGGTTTTAACTCCAGCGAGAGGACGACATGGTCCTCTGTAGATTCAAGCACCCTTTGGTTTGAGAAACTCTTTGGATACTCAGAAATGCATGGTCATCTAGGTATCTCTTACACTCCCAAAATCGCTTTCAATAGATAACGTTCACTCGTCAATACGTGATCAGTGATTGGACAGCCTTACTTTCTGCTGCTACAGCCGTCTGTAGCGTGAGGCAATTTCCTGTCGTAACTGTGAGGGGGGAAAATGACGCTGTCACATGTCAGACGTTTCAAAGCATTTCATTTCAAGGGAATCGTATTCCAGAAAACATGAAGAAGCTGACACAGTTCTTCTTCACGCCGGTAAACAGACCGACTGTCTTCGCTCGGACTGCAGAACCTCCTCCCATACCCGAGTCGTGACTAACATCAGTTTTTGCTTGGAAGCCGGCGAGGAGCTTTCAGACGGGAACTCTGTCAATCTCCGTCTGAAGCGCGACGCAGTACGACATACGTTTGACCTTGTGCGACCTTGTGTGTGTCCTCCCTGAATGTTTGAGCTTGCTCATGCCAAAGAAGTAAGCGTGCAGCCCTGCAGTTTTTCTTAAATCCTGTAAAAGGTTTTCACCCACCAGCAGCAAGACCTTGGCCCCCGCTGCCATCTTCGACCTCAGTCCACCGAGGAGACCGGGACACCTGAGGAACTCGTCTGCGATAACTGAGCAATATTGCGACCGAACATGGCCTAGTTTTCCAAAATCATCTTAGCATTACTGAGCATCTTTGTTCGTTGACTTTAAATAGGGAAGGGATCTACTTAGCCCTAAGAAGCTTTGTGAGCAACCCATCCCGGAGGTACCTCGGCGGCGCTGCTCCACATTTCGCTCCTCATTGAGATGCACTGATCTAATGTCTCTATTAATAAGCACCGGGTGTTATGGCCACATGCTGTTCCCTTTTTTGACAAAGTGAGGAGACGAGGGAGAAGAGAAAATAGGGTAAAGCTGACGAAGAGATGGAGAGAGCGAGGGAGGGAAGCACAGAAAACGGTAGGAAAAGAGAGGGAAGAGTGGGGTAAAGGGTGAGGGGGGGAAGAGAGAGAGGAGAAGTTGGGTGCAGAATGTTGTCGCCTCACCTCAGGAAACCCCCTCGCCCCCTCCCTCGTCCCCTCCCTCGCCCCCTCCCTCGTCCCCTCCCTCGCCCCCTCCCTCGTCCCCTCCCTCTTTTATAACCTCCTCTCCCTTCGCACTTATCCTCACACGTATATACCGCCATTGGTAGTCCGCTCACATCACAGCGCCATAACTCGTCCCCGCCTTCTGCTCCGTGTTGCTATGGCAACGTGCAGCCTTCCCCTGCCACCTGTGGCTCGGATACCCAGTGATGTATAGAGCGCAGAGCCGGGATCCTCCAATCAGATCGTTGGCTTCTGCGTGCATGTGTTTTCTATAGCTTAGCGGCCCAGCCGTGTTTAGAATCAGCAGAACCCGTTTTGACCAATCACTGTGTGGTGTGTGTGTGTGTGTGTGTGTGTGTGTGTGTGTGTGTGTGTGTGTGTGTGTGTGTGTGTGTGTGTGTGTGTGTGTGCAGGTGTATGTAAGTGGCCCAATTGCTCTGCTGCATCGTTAAAGGGCATGCCAGGCCAACAGCCAGGCCAATGTGATCTCATTATCTTGGTGTGGGTGTGGGTGTGTGTGTGTGTGTGTGTGTGTGTGTGTGTGTGTGGGTGTGTGTGCGTGCGTGTGTGTGGGTGTGTGTGTCCAGGTACATGAAATTGGAACATGGAATGAGTCATCCGTGGGCGCTCTGAGACTATTGCCTCTCTCATGCTGAGTGTGTGTGTGTGTGCACACGTGCAGGTGTGTATGTCACTGAGTGCAAGCTGAGTTCAGTGAGGACATTTCCAGCAGATGAATCACGGTGATGTAAACCAGACTCGGCCTTTATATTATTTTATTGTACACATGAGAGTGTTGTTTACCCAAAGTCCTCAGGAATGGAGGTCAGTCGTGAGGATGAAAACGGCTGAAACTAAAGTCGACTAAACCACAGCTTTGTTTTAATGAAACGTGCATTCCCACAAACTGCTGTGTAGTTGTATGTTTCAGTTCAGGTTTAATTTAGTTTCTGTGAGTTTAGTTTAGTTGTGTGTGTGTGTTTGTACTGGTGTGTAAGAAAGGATCTACTTTGCAGTTTGATTGACGTGGAATACATTGAAAACCGGCATGGATGACACGTTGAAATCAAAGACCTTCTGGATCTCGACGGTGGAAGCTGCAATCAAAACTGACCCGCAGACTTGAGGTGAATATTTTCATCTCAGTCAGGATGTTGTTCTTTTGATTATCGGCAATTCGGTCTAAATTTAGAAACGTGAAGGAAAGGAGAGCGGAGACAGTGATCCCATCAAGAGACACTTTCTTGTTTCGTTGAACGAGAAAACAGCTCTGTGACATTTCTGAGCGGTATGGATACGTTTAGCATCTTCACGAAATCATTTAGGTGTAGCGAGCTCAAAACCATTTTCTGGATGAAGAGAAGCTGTGTGGAATTCGCTGTCAGTGATAACATGACATTTTGATAGATGTTGCTATAGCATGGTGGAGGATGGATTTTTGACATCATGACAGCTGATATGCTCGTGACAAAAGCTTGACGTTGCCTCCAGTCACTGAGCTGGGATCAGTTGAAATTTTACCATTGTAATCCTCATGGATAGGAGAGACTGAACTGTCCATTTCTGTCCAGGTTCAAGGTTCAAGAGTTTTATTCGTCACATACATGTACATGCAGTGAAATGCAAAGTGGCAATGCTCACGGGAATGTGCAAAAGGGCATGGTACAAAATATTTAACAGTAAAAAAACCAGCACAATATTTGCGAAAGAAATATAAAAATACAATAATTACAGTAGAGCTCTTATATAAAGCAACACACAATATGTACAATAAGAGCACTTAATAAAATATAAAATATGAGGTAGATGGGGGAAATGTGTGAATGTAATGCGCTGTGAACTATGTGAATTCGTTAACCTAAGTGTGTGTGTGTGTATAAGAGGGGCAGTGTGTAGGTCTAGGTGGGGGCCCTGGTGAGGTCAGAGGTCACAGTCCTGATGTCTTGAGGAAAGAAACTCTGTCTCAGTCTCTCTGTTTTAGCAGCGTGACTACGGAGGCGCTTGCCTGACCGCAGCAGCTGAAACAGTCTGTTGTTGGGGTGGTGAGGATCCTTCATGATCCTGCAGGCTCTGGTTCTGGCTCCTGGTGTACAAGTCCTGCAGGGTGGGGAGTGTAGTTCCAATACTCTCTGCAGAGCCTTCCTGTCCTGAGCGGAGCTGTTGCCAAACCAGGCAGTGATGCTTCCAGTCAGGATGCTCTCTACAGCTCCAGAGTAGAAGGACTGAAGGATCCTCCGGGAGACCTTGAATTTCCTCAGTTGCCTGAGGTGGTAAAGGCGCTGCCTCGCCTTCCTCACCAGAGTGTCCGTGTATGTAGTCCATGTGAGATCCTCAGAGATGTGGACTCCCAGGTATTTATACCTGCTCACCCTCTCCACAGTAGTCCCATTAATCCCCAATGGTGAGTACGTCCTCAGGGTACCGTGCTTTACAGCGTGTGTTCCTATTATGTTCCTATTGTGTTTGGTGCAGTTTGGTCCATTTGGCCTAGAGCACAACTGCAGCATTCCAATGGAAAACCAAAGCGCTGTATCGTACCCTTAGTAGAAGAGATCCTATATGGGTCTGGAAGTATGGAACATGGATTTGGTCATTGTGCGGTTTTGAAACTGGACCAAATGTATTGAAAAAAAACTGGTTCTCAGTCCTGACTGTGCTTTCTATGTAGTTGTAGATTCACTGTTCAAAATAATTAACTTTGGCAATAGAGTGATATGGCCGAGTTGACCGTTGACCTCATGTTGCCCAGCGACAATCGACCAATATCTTTCACTTAAATCAAGAAATGAAAATCTGGGAAAGGTCTGGGAAGGGTACAGGAACCCTGTAGTAGGCCTGACAGGGGCACAGCATGCTAATTGTTAAATGAAAACTCGACTTGTCAACACTTTTGGGCAGCTTCACCCCATAGGGTGTTGTTTCCACAACAATATAATCAGTGTTTTCCCTCCAGACAAACCGTCCACTGTTTTCTGGATCAATACATGCAGCCATGAAAATGATTGACAAGTGAAGAAATGAACGTTGACAATGCATTCCACTGTATGGATTTAGTAAATGTTGCAGTTGACTAGAACTTGATCGGTGAGGCTTAGCCAGGCTGGAGTCCCACCAGACCCCCGCTAGGTTCTGATGGAAGTCGATATATATCCACCAAGGTCAGAAGATGTAGGCAGAATGCTGCTGCACTTGAATGCAGTCCACGTGTTATTACACAACAGCTGGTTCTGGACCAGCAATCTCATTAGTCTTAGCCATGATTATGTGGCCATATGTAAAGCCAATGAATGCACAGGATGCAATAATTGCTGGACGTCATTTGATGCCTCTATGGCGCACTGCAGGCAGCAGATTTGCCACGTCAGCTGCACCGACGGTTACTGTTGTTACTGTTACTGTTTTCTTCTGGTTTCCTCAGAGACCGGCTAGTAGATCAGCTAGACTCCATAGTGTTTACATTTTGTCCATACGTCTGATCATCTGTGTCCTGCTTAATCTCCTCCTTAGTTTTCAGTCATATGTTGCAGGGCAGCTTTGTATTTTGTTAATTGTCATTCCTTTGTTCGTCCGTGGCTTCCTGTAGCCTACTTCTCGACAAGAGCACCCTTGTTAAAAACACGCATGATATTATTTTGCCTCAAAATGGGTCAATTTTCACAATGGTTCCAGAAAACTGTTTTTGTTTTTCTGTTGTCGTTGCAAAATCAAAGCACCACTTGATGCTTCCAGTGCTTGTTGGACCACTGAGAACAATTGGCTATGCTGAATGAAAAGCAATGACGAGTACTTTGCCATCACAATGGTGAAGACATGGCGTAATATTGCGAGGGTTGAAAATGCATGCACCCGCAATACTGTAAGCCGCTTTGGATAAAAGCATCTACCATATGTTGAATGTATGCAGGATAATCCCAACCAAAACAAACACAATGACTACTTCAGCAGTTTGTTGCAATACAGTACAGCCGGTAATGAGTTAGTGAAACATCGGTGGTGGACAGAGAACTAAAATATCCTGTAGAAACACTGTTACTTTACTGAAACTTTACTTGCAGGTTTCGCCTCAGGTTTACTGCCCCATAGCAACAAATGACCATAATATATCTGCAGGAGGTTTGATAGGGTCGTTTCTCAAACCCATTTAAGGGTCAATAGTGACTCAATGATTATTTTGCCAGATGCTGAGATTTCTGGCTTTGAAAACTCACTTTCCAACCGGTATTCCCTATTTTGGATTAAATACTACGTGCTGATAAGCATTTCCAGACACTCCCTGTCCAAACTTTGTACGAACTAGTATGAAACCTCAGTCAAGACTTACTTTAACATTACATTACATTACATTACATTACATTACATTACAGGCATTTGGCAGACGCTTTTATCCAAAGCGACTTACAATAAGTGCATTCAACATAGGTAGGTAACTACTAATCACCAGAAATAAGTGCATTTCCTTCCTAAACAAGCAACTAAGAGCAGAACCAATAAGTGTAATAAGTTAGCTACCTACTTTTTATTTAAACAAATGAGACAAATAAGTGAAGACAAATAAGCAAGTACTAAGAGGAAGGGTCAGGGTAGTGTTTCTATAAGAGGAAGGGTCGGGGTAGTGTTTCTATAAGAGGAAGGGTCAGGGTAGTGTTTCTATAAGAGGAAGGATCAGGGTAGTGTTTCTAGAAGAGGAAGGGTCGGGGTAGTGTTTCTAGAAGAGGAAGGGTCAGGGTAGTGTTTCTTGAAGAGGAAGGGTCAGGGTAGTGTTTCTTGAAGAGGAAGGGTCAGGGTAGTGTTTCTAGAAGAGGAAGGGTCAGGGTAGTGTTTCACAAAGAGGAAGGAAGAGTCAGGGTAGTGTTTCTAGAAGAGGAAGGGTCAGGGTAGTGTTTCTTGAAGAGGAAGGGTCAGGGTAGTGTTTTGTGAAGAGGAAGGGTCAGGGTAGTGTTTCTAGAAGAGGAAGGGTCAGGGTAGTGTTTCTTGAAGAGGAAGGGTCAGGGTAGTGTTTCTTGAAGAGGAAGGGTCAGGGTAGTGTTTCTTGAAGAGGAAGGGTCAGGGTAGTGTTTCTCGAAGGGGAGGGGTCAGGGTAGTGTTTCTTGAAGAGGAAGGGTCAGGGTAGTGTTTCTTGAAGAGGAAGGGTCAGGGTAGTGTTTCTTGAAGAGGAAGGGTCAGGGTAGTGTTTTGTGAAGAGGAAGGGTCAGGGTAGTGTCTCTTGAAGAGGAAGGGTCAGGGTAGTGTTTTGTGAAGAGGAAGGGTCAGGGTAGTGTCTCTTGAAGAGGAAGGGTCAGGGTAGTGTCTCTTGAAGAGGAAGGGTCAGGGTAGTGTTTTGTGAAGAGGAAGGGTCAGGGTAGTGTTTTGTGAAGAGGAAGGGTCAGGGTAGTGTTTCTTGAAGGGGAAGGCTCAGGGTAGTGTTTTGTGAAGAGGAAGGGTCAGGGTAGTGTTTTGTGAAGAGGAAGGGTCAGGGTAGTGTTTCTTGAAGGGGAAGGGTCAGGGTAGTGTTTTGTGAAGAGGAAGGGTCAGGGGTAGTGTTTCTTAAAAGGAAAGGTCAGGTTAGTGTTTCTAGAAGAGGAAGGGTCAGGGTAGTGTTTCTAGAAGAGGAAGGGTCAGGGGTAGTGTTTCTTTGATTTAAAAGTCAGGACATTCATCTGGTACATTAATCAAGCTTTAGTGTCATATTAGTTTTAGTGAACTTTATTTATTTTAATAGTACATACAAACAACAGTGATAGCAATAAAACGAAGGCACAGGAAGAAGAGATTCCAATTATTAAAAACTTCAAAAGACAAGCAACAAAATCAACATGAAAACTAGATTCAGCAACAGAATCTAGATGGCAACAGGAACAACATGTTGGAAATAGAAGCAACATGGTGTACATAACAAAACAATAGACAAACGTCCGTCTGATTCAGTGTATTATCAAATTAGTACAACTAGACAACATGGAAACACAACATGACAAAAACCTTCACATAAGCCAAGAGCAAGAGCGATCAATAAGTCCATAAGTACCTCCACATTAATTGATACAGCTGGACTGATTTGGGCTGATCAATATTGTTGGTGTAGGTCAAATATGTGACTGACAGTACAGATGATCAAACTGCACAGATGGATAGATGGAGACTTTATTAATCCCTGCATGGGATGTGGACGAGTCGTCAGCAGCAATAAGATATAAGAGATATTGATGCAAATCACATGTTGACATGTATGCCACCCTTCCACTGTATATATCTACTTCATGTTTATTGTGTATTCTGTTGTATTTAGGCCTTGTAGTTGTATTGGTTATGTTGTTTTCTGTGATACTGTTATGCTGCTGCAACCCCAAATTTCCTCCCAGGGGATCAATGAAGTATCTTATCTATTTCATTTTCAGAGATATTTAGAGGTCCGCTGATTATCAGTTTTGTGCTGAGCCCCTACTGGGTAGAGATATATCACAACAAACTGACACCTGCTGAGCTAAGCCGTGAAGAAGGTGGAGGTCGTCTGTAATCCCTGTGAACGCTCCCTCTAAGAGGTGGGGTTCCTGTTCCTACTGGTCATGGGATTTCTGGAACATCATGGGATTGGAGGCGTATTGCAGGCAGGGAAAGGGAAAGTGTTTGGGGAAGTCAGGGAATATCAGGGAATCGTACAAATGGGTCACAGGAATATGTCAGAATTTATTCCCCATGTTGTTTTACCTTCATTGTGTTAGGTTCCCCCAACTGGTGGAAACCAGACTGCTCTCACCTTTAGACATTTTCAGAAGTGAAAAAAAGAAAAAGGAAACACGTGTAGGTCACGGAAGCATCTGACGTCAATTTTGGAGAGTCATGGAATATTACCTGAGGACCTAGGTGGGAACCTTGAGGAGAATAACAGCTCAGCCCAGTAACAGAGCATGACTTTCTCACTAACTTGTTTAACTGATGTGTGTGTTCAGTCAATGTGTCACCATAGAAAAGGACACTGCGGTCTGATGCATGTGTCCCATACACATTCATCAACATCGATCCAAATGAACCCAAGGGAATTTTTTACTTTGTCAGTAGAGGCCCATAAGAGGATTGTAGCTTCACCCTGGGACCCATGGCCCATGAAACCATATTGTTTAGTCCCAGTTTGGGTCCCGATCCACAGCTTGTGAACCAGGAACTAGCCTGGTTACTGTCTGTCCTCATTTTATAGTATCTGGGACAGGAACGAAAGTTGATTTAAAGTCTGCAGTGTGTTTTGTAAGAAATCGGCAGCCAAGTTCAGGGAGTGTGGTGTTCAAGCAAATCTCAAGTAGTCGTAATTTTTGTGAACTTTTTGGCATCGATCATCTCCTTGGACTAACCAGTGATTAGGCACATCGCTTGGGAACGCAAAACAGGCCGTTTTTCCACTTTAGTCTTTAGAGGCGGCGACGTCTTGTGCACACAGTAAAACTGGCAGCCAAGTTCAGGGAGAGTGGAATTTAAAAAAAAACCCTCCATCCTTTCTCCCTCTTATAGCTTTGCTTTGCTTAAGAGTTTCTCTCTCATATTGCCGGTCGGCGGTCACGGTACTGTTGTCAGGGCAGTATGGCTTTGACCCTCACACTCCTTACTGTTGCTGTAATGTTGGCAATCTTTGAAATTGAAGCTCGTTCTGCGGCCAGACTCACTCTGGTTGCTCTGGGTCAGAGCACAGGCTTAAAATGTAAAAATATACCAGTCAAGTACCTGGTATACAAGTACCAGTCAAAAGTCTGGACACACTTTTCTGTATTTTTTATATTTTCCACTTTCAAAACTACTATATTATTATAATATTTTAGATTCTTCAAAGTCGCCTCCCTTTGGCAAAGAAATATCACAAATGAACTTTTAGAGGCAACAATCACTATGTGCAGTAGGTGATTCGGCCCAACGGGAGCACTGAACACGAAACAGGAAACATGACATATTTGCATCCCTGAAATAACCAGCAAAGGGAGTGGACTCGATGAATAAAGAACAGGTTTGTGTTCTCTGTGAAAACCATTAAATGAGCCTAGTACCAGAGTCTGACTCAGATTCTGACAGTTGTGCTATATGTGGTAATTCCATCGCCTCTTTAGCTCCATTAGTAGAACATCAGACTCTCATGCTGATGGTTGTGAGTTCAAACCTCATGTTGTTTTTGTTATCGCTGTCAATATTTATTGGTGAATCGATTCAGAATCGTCCCTCACTCCGCTCACTTGTGTCCTGATGCATGTCACATATGTCTCCAACCTGCTGCTCTCAATCACAGCAAATTATAAAGAGCCCATAAGGTCATTTTTGACCTTTTGTCTTTTAGATCGTCGATTTTTTTTGTTGTCCCCACTGAACATGGCAGCCAAGTCCAGGGAAGCAGCTGCTGACCATTATTGGTAAGACTCCAGCTTCATAGTGTGATGTTCCATACGTACACACTTCCATTTATATAACACAGGCGAGATGGTGGATGTAAACCACTTGACACTACTAAACCCAAGGGGGGCATTCGAGGCCAAGGAATGTGTTGTTGACCTTTTGCTGCCCCGTTTTCTGTCTCTCGTCGATGGAGATGGAGATGGAGATGGAGATGCCCAAATGAAAGAACTGCACGAACTGAACAGGCATGCCTGCACACACACACACACACACACACACACACACACACTCCTACAGGTTAAACACTCACAAAGCACACGCCCATGTGCACACACACACTCACACAAGGTAAAGCAACACAACCACCCACGCTGACCTTCAGAGCAGACCGTGGCAGTAGTTTCCTCCTGCCTCGTCTTACCATCTGTCTCCCTCCTCCCTCGTCTTCACCATCCTCCCTTTTCTCTCTGTTCTTTTTTTCCCCCTTTCATCTTCTTTCCTCCTTCTCACCTTCCTCTCATTTCCTGCCTCCTTTTTCCTCCTTTTCTGTCTCTTTCCCACACTTCCTTCCTCAGCCTTGACCTGCCTGCTGGCATGTTGAGACAAACTTGGATGGACATCCCGTCCTTGGCAGGCTCCTTCCCAGTATGTCAGTATGATATGAGGCTATACTGTCCAGGATCTCGTCCTATAGCGGGGACTGATATAAATACATCAAGCCAATGAGACAGCTGCAGCACACCGCCAGGACGGGCTTTTTCTTCCTGGCTTCAGATTGTGTTTCTGGGGCCAGAATCCATATTGAGTGAAGGAGAACGTGAGATGGTTCAGAGAGTTCCTTCACTGTCAACCTCGGGGCTTTTCTCCGTTACCTGAACCTCCATCGGTTATCCAAGCAGGCATTAACCTCGTTGTCCTCAGAGCTTTTTGCCTGTAAGCTCTTTGATGGACGGACTGCTGTGCGGCGATCTGACCGGAGGCAGTTTCACCTCTGTTTGAGTTTGTGTTGCGCTAATGGTGCGTTTGAGGAAGCTTTATTGGAAGCTCTTACCGTTCAATAACGCAAGACTGGGTGGAAACGTGGACGGGTTTTAACAGCTAGCTAACTCGCTAGCTCACTGATGCATGTCACATATGTCTCCAACCTGCTGCTCTCTATCAGAGCTAATTATAGGCATATAAAGTGTGCCTGCCCACACACACACACACACACACACAGTACTCACACAAATGGACACATACTTAGTGCACACATGAATCAACACATGCACACATGAATGTTCACGCCCACACCGACCGAACCAACAGTGTCTCTTGTATCACGTATCCATCCACAAAGTTTATATCCAGCACGTATCTCACACCGTCTGCAATCCAATGTTGACACTAAAGTATGTCCTCTGCTGCTCATCTATCAAATATACTACCGACAAGTAGTATTTGTGAATAGTTTTTAGCTTCTGTCTTCACCTACTTGCAGTACTGTCCTATAGTTTCCCTCATAGGACAGTTCAGCTGAATGGAAACCTCACAGTATCACAACATAAAACCAGCTACAACGTTAGATGTTGCAAATCCTGGGCCAGGTACAGATCCTTGCAAAACTATTACAAAACCTTGACTTTTTGCACATTTTACTGTGCAAAACACAATATAAAAAAAAAAAAAAATTTTAATCATTATTTTTATTTAATATTATTTTATTTTATTTTATTTGGGATTTTTGTCCGGGTTTTATGCAAAATGACTTTTTATATATTTTTTAATACTTTATTTTGTCTTCATTATTTTCAGAATTTCAATAATCTTGCATAATTACATTACAAATTACAAATACATAATTGTGGCGACCCATTTTTATTTTTTTTATTTTTTCAAAAAAGTCAGAGGAGAAAAGAAAAGAAAGATAGGGAAGGAAGAGAAAAAAGGGAGGGGGAGGTAAAAGATAAAGAATAAAAAATAAGAATAAAAATCACACAGCAAAAACAAAACAGAAAATATAAAAGAATAAATAATAATAGTAAATAAATCAAGTGAAAAAACAGAACGGTGTATGTACATGTTATAACATGTTAACATAACATGTATGAGGAGAGAGAGAGAGAGAGAGAGGTCCACTCAACTGCCTCCCTGTTTCCTCTTCCTCTGTCATCAAATGTCATTAGTAGTGTTTTTCTGGGAGCTGCCCAGTACAACCAGTCCTCTAGGTGCTTCCTCATAGGCGTGTAGAGGAAGAGGAGGCCGGTTCTCATTTACTGTCCCCACCCAGATCTTTACCGTTGCTTGGCTAAATACCTTCATCAGTGAGCTGATGTCTTGTCTTGGTTGCACACCAGCAAGGTGCTCAATTAAGGGTGAAGACCAGACTCTGTCTCCACTCTGAAGCTTTGCTCAGTCACTATATGGGATTACAGCAGGAGGGATGAGAGGGATAAGAGTCTGCACCACTCACAGACCTCAAGGTAACCACAAAGTGAGCAGAGCTCGCTTTGTGTCTGGACCGGCGTCCACTTCACTGTCCTGTTAGCAGAGTTGGGAAAACCACTCTTAAAGTGTCATGACAGATTACTGCCCGCTGAAGCAGATCAGTGAAATAACCCACGGACTGAAAACTCTCAAGTAATACGATTCAGTTTATCTTGAAAATATGGATCCACGGCCCGGGGCCGTCTGGGGGGCCCGCCGGGTCTGGAGCAGAACCACTTGATCCAATAAGGTCAGTAAACGCACCGTGATCTGTCTTGGTGGTGTACGATGAGCAGACTGACAACTAGCATGCACAGTACAGAAGGAAGGAAGGAAGGAAGGAAGGGAGGGATCCCTCTTATAGAGTGTTGATGAGATGTGACAGTGGTTTCACTACCCATAACCCCCTGCTGGGCAGCATGCTTCCACATGTAAGCACGCCGTGTGTGTGTGTGTGTGTGTGTGTGTGTGTGTGTCTTTTGGCTGGGGGGGGCCTGGAAGGAGGTTTTCATCTGTCATCTTTCCTCATCTTCTTCCCATACTTTATCTTCTCTCACCGTCTCTCACACCTCTTCCTCCACATTCACTTCTTCATTTGCAATTCCCCCTCATCCTCGTCCTCCCCCTCCTCCTTCTCCTCCTCCCCCCCTCCTCCTCCTCCTCCTCCTCCTCCTCTCTGCTTCCTCATCTGCTCCCCTGCTTATCTGCTATCTTCTTGTGCCTTCTCCCCCTGCTCCTTCCTTCCTCCTTTTCCTGTATCTTCCTTGATTTGCGATCGCTGTTTTGAGTATTGCGTCAGGTGAGACGGAGAAGCCCCGCCCCCCCGGGTGATGAAATAAGATCAGATGAAATGACGAAACTATTGACGATAATACAGCAAATACAACATATTGAAGATGAAGGTACTGACGAAGAGCTCCTCCCGACCTGCTGACAGATTTACAGACGAACATGTTTTTTCGGTTTATCTGTGAATTTGCAGACCGGTGCGATGCGATACACTGAGGAGGTTGAGGTGGAGGTGATTTACAGTTCTGGTCCGGGTTCAACGTCGAGTAAAGAGACGCGTGAGAGGGAAGGAAGCATCCAGATCATAAATTCTGGCTGCACAAATAATCGAGGCTCGGGTGAAGAAATACAAGTGTGACCAACACGATTGCTCGGCGCCAAAACTCGATACGCACATTGTCTCATTGTCCATCGTATCCCAGATGGTGGCGTGAGGAGGACGCCATGACACTTTACCACAACGTGAGGAGGACGCCATGACACTTTACCACAACGTGAGGAGGACGCCGTAACGCTTTACCACAACGTGAGGAGGACGCCATGACACTTTACCACAACGTGAGGAGGACGCCATGACACTTTACCACAACGTGAGGAGGACGCCATGACACTTTACCACAACGTGAGGAGGACGCCATGACACTTTACCACAACGTGAGGAGGACGCCATGACACTTTACCACAACGTGAGGAGGACGCCATGACACTTTACCACAACGTGAGGAGGACGCCATGACACTTTACCACAACGTGAGGAGGACGCCATGACACTTTACCACAACGTGAGGAGGACGCCATAACGCTTTACCACAACGTGAGGAGGACGCCATGACACTTCACCACAACGTGAGGAGGACGCCATGACACTTTACCACAACGTGAGGAGGACGCCATGACACTTTACCACAACGTGAGGAGGACGCCATGACACTTCACCACAACGTGTTACGGCTAGAAATTCATATTAAAACCTCTTTGGAAACTGTTTCGAACTCATCTGATCAAGTTCTGCAGGTCCTGATTCCACAAGACGACTACAAACTTTAGTTCTGGTGCTTTATTTACACTTTCGCCGTCAAATCCACTTCTGCTCAACGTCAAAACGTCTCCCGCTGTCCGCCGGCGCCGCGTGAAAGCTCCTGCGTTGTCGCTACGCAAGACCAATCGCTGGACATTTACCGTACTTTGCAAACAGCAGTGCACTAGCAGGTGTTTGTCCTCGGCTGTGTTGTACCGGTGGAGATAAAGACTACCGGGACTTTGGCAGAAGGATTGTGAAAGAAGAGAGAGAGAGCAAGAGAAGAAGCAGAGGAAAGAGAGAGAGAGAGATTAGAGATTCAGAAAGCGAGGAGCAGATAAACACAAGGGGCGACGAGAAAGGAGAAGGGGGAATACAACTCGCTCAGACAGACGCCAGACATGGTTGAGTCGGGGCCAGACATGGTTGAGTCGGGGCCAGACGTTGAGTCGGCAGGTTCCCTCCTACCTGTTGCATTTTTGGAAAAAAGGCTTAAACTGATAATATCAACTATTAGATTGGATGGTGGGGCGACCTGAGAGGGAGATTAACGGAGGTATAGGCTGCACAAGGAAAGGATTAGAGGAAGGAGGAATGTTGGCCCGGTGGTTAGAGAGTCCGTCCCGTAACATGTCACCCACAGGTTCGATCCCCGCTGCAGCCAGCGTGCCCTCCCCCAGTTATCAGGTCCCGTGGGGTAAAACGGACCTTTATTTTGAAGGGCTAGCGTTAATAAATCATTACCAGATTCATTTTGAGTCACTAGTGTAATTACCGTAAACAAACGAGACCGTGGCCATCCTCTTTTACTTAGTAGCCACCGGGTCGGAGCTGGATGAACGTGCTGGATTGCTTTACGGCACAAAACAGGAGAGCGAGATGAGATGGAGGCTGCCGACCGGCTCCACCATGGTCTCAGTGGTTTACGGTAATAATACTATAAGGTATCACAGTTCATTCAACAACGATATATTGATCTGAAACATGTAGCAGCTTTAAGTATGTGACTAGACCCAAAAGGACAACAGCTGCTAGTGGTCTGAATGCACCAGCCCTGTGTTGAGCTGCACCAGCCCTGTGTTGAGCTGCACCAGCCCTGTGTTGAGCTGCACCAGCCCTGTGTTGAGCTGCTTCTGGCGGAGCAACAACAGAGTGGGCATCAAGAGAGAGAGAGTCCTGAAGGTCAGCGAGGCTCCTGGGTGTTTGATGCTCAGTCAGGCTGGAAAAGGTGAATGGAGAGAAAATCACTCGTACACTACATAGTCTGTCTGTCTGTCTGTCTGTCTGTCTGTCTGTCTGTCTGTCTGTCTGTCTGACACGTTGAGTATGTTGCCTCCCTCTGTCCACAGTGGTGAATGTGTACTTTACAGATCACAAATACACTCAATGATCAACAACACCGTTTTTTTGCAGTAAATAATAAAACAAAAGGACATAAATCTTAATTAATGGAACTCAATCACATCAATTAAAGGAGTTTTGGATTACAGTGAAGGAATATCAGGATACTGATCGATCTGGACCCGTCTGACTGCACCGGGGTGTTGGCACTTCAAATGCTGTTTCATGCAAGTGAGTTGAGTTGTGACAAAAAGACAAAACCTTTTTCATTCTCTTGTCTCTTTTTTTCCCAGTGCACTCGTAGTAAAACAGAATGTATGTTCACTACGCTGTTCACTCTAGGCTGCCATTATCGTATATATATATATATATATACTGTATGTGTATATATATATATACAGTATATGTATAGACACACTGAGAGTACCTCATATTTCCTTCCTACTAGTCATGATTGTGAAGAGGACTAATCCCTCTTCATCGTCTCCTCTCCTTCGTCTCCATCTGAGGTGGTCGATACTGAATCACCTGGTTTCACGTCCTGATGGTTTGTCCTCTCGCTGTGCTCTGATTGGTTAAGCTGGGAGACATTGATTTCCTAATATATCCATATTCTTCTTCTTTCTCTCTGAGATAGATCAGAATAGAACTTTTAACAATTAAAAAAATAATAAATATATATATATATATATATATATATATTTTTTTTTTTGGATTGATCAAATATTTCTTGCAGCCTAATTGTCCTTTAAATGTGTTTTGTCTTCTATCTGGACCACAGTACGTAGTGACAAGTCCAATGACACCAGGATCTCATAGAGAAGCAGCTCGGTGTGTTAGCCCACTGAGGGGAATCCCCTCAACGTCGGCGTGGGTCGAGTCGTCCTCTCAGACATTCCCCACATTCCTCTCATCTGCAGAGACGACCAGATGTGTCGGGCTTTCCTGCATCAGCCCAGCTCAGATTAGTGACTCACTGTGGGGGGGGGGGGTTGGCGTGTGATTGAAAGGTCACAGGGTCAAATCCCTGACACAGCTGATGTGTCCTGTTGAGGTCGAGCAACAGACTGAACCTGATCACATGTTGGAAGGAAAGTAAGTTGTCAGTCACAGAAAAGTATGATAAGAAAAATACTTTCCTGTTATTGTCTAAACATGATGCTTTATCTGGGTTTCCACACAAGTATGTTGTTTTATTTACTTTTGTTTTTTTTCAGCTTTTCTTTTTTATCAAATTAAAATTTTCCCTTATATATTATTTATTTTATTTTTTTTAAATTATGTGATACATCGTCATGGAAACGTATTTGTTGAGTAAATACTGGCTGATAAAATGTAATAAAAAGTCAGATGGAAACGAAGCTCTTGATCCTGTTTTCCACAGTGAGTGTAGACAGAAACGTGGAGGTTATTAAAGAAAGAACAGATGAGGTGGAACAGTGAAGCTCCCTCAGCAACACACACACACACACACACACACACACACACACAGTCCTACACACATACACACACACACACAGTCCTACACACATACACACCCGCGCACAAGAAAACAGTCAAGCGCACTCGCGCATGTTTGCTCACAAATACACACATGAACGCGCAGCACGCCAGCGCCCAGCCGTGCACGTGCACATACACACACTGTCATCGCCTGGTAATCACCGGGACACACACACACACACACACACACACACACACACATAGTGAATGACAGCAGGGACACCGAGCCGAGCTGAAGATTGCTTCAAGTAAAAAGAGTGAAAATGGAGCGAGGGAGGAGTGGAGGAGGAGAGGAGGAGAGGAAGGAAGGGTGAAAATGGAGAGAGGGAGGAGGAGAGGAGGAGAGGAAGGAAGGGTGAAAATGGAGAGAGGGAGAAGTGGAGGAGGAGAGGAAAGGAGGGTGAAAATGGAGAGAGGGAGGAGTGGAGGAGGAGAGGAAGGAAGGGTGAAAATGGAGAGAGGGAGGAGTGGAGGAGGAGAGGAAAGGAGGGTGAAAATGAAGACGCGACAGAGTGATGAAAAGGAGAAGAGGAAGGAAGGAAGGAACGGATTTGGGATTGGTGTTTTTTCCTTTTCCATTTCACTTTGAGATATTTACGTTTTCACTTCCTGTGTTAAAAGCGACTAGAGTCGCTTCACCAGACGAACCTCCTGAAATATCAGAGGGGAGGTTAGGTGAGGGAGAGTAGAGAGGGAGGAGACGAAAAGGAAGGAAAGGAGTGAGTGGGAGGTGTAGGAGAGACCCGGGTCAGGTCGTCAGTTATAGAAATATAAAGGTAGAAATACTTTTCTGTCAAACTAAATCCACCGTCCACACCGACACAGTAAATATCAGTTTAAAGGTTCAGTCAGTAAGGAACCGTTCTTGGCTCGGAAAGAAAAAGGGAATTGCATTTCTTCATCCTTTTATTTATTTTTTTAGCTTTTTATCTCCTTTAGCCTCTCATGTCTCAGTTCAACCTCCGCCCCCTACGCCTCAACGTAGTTCCTCCCTGCTGTCGGGCGTTGCTGACAGCATGTCGTGTGTTTAATACTGCAGATTCATGATGCGGATTAACTCCACCGAGGAAACATGTTCCCACATTTTCACTTGTGAGCTTCCCGAGTTTTGGCATCATAAAAGAAGGTTCCTCGCCCTTTTATTTCAAATAAAATAAGCAGAAACCTTTATTTAACCTCTTCCTGCAACAACTCAACTCAGCGAGACTTCTCCTTGAGCCAGACTTCTGTTTCTGGTTGAACTAAGGTCTCTGTCTCTGTAGGATCCTTTCATAATGTTGTCAGACACACAAATAACAATCTGAGTCTGTCAGCGGCAAAAACAAAACACTTTTAGTAGATGTACTTTGATCGGCGCACTTGCCCCAAAGGATTACATTGCAGCCATAGCAACCTGTTTCACAACTGCCGACTGTGCCGATCTACCGGAGCAACTCCAAAACCTTTTGTACTTTTTTTGGGGTCTAAGTGACAAATATGTACAAATAGAGCCCAGATTAAAAATACCAGAATTCCCCTTTAACATGCACCCTGCTCTCACAGCGTTCACATGGCCGGTGTGCAGTCATCATATACCGGATCGTTGAGGGCTGCCCATGCTCAACGCTCAACGTATAATCGGTCCTCCTGAGTGAAAGGAGGTCAGACCCCTCAGAGTTTCAGTTTCAGTGAAACATGAGAATTGTGTCAAATGAGAAAAATTCTCATTAGTTCGCTTGATTGTTACCTTTCCTTTTGGATCCAGTTACAGGGGGGAGGGAGGGAGGGAGGGAGGGAGGGAGGGAGGAGAGAGAGACGGGAGAGAAAGAGAGAGAGGGAAGGAGAAATGGGGATAGAGAGAGAATGAGACAGAAAGGGGAGAAAGCTGTTCTGCTTGTCTTCATCTAATCAGTTTGGATGACATCCAAGGTCTCCTCTGAAACTCACGGGAGGTGCGTGTGTGTGCGTGTGTGTGTGTGTGTGTGCGTGTGTGTGTGTGTGTGTGTGTGTGTGTTAACATGAATGTCTGGGAGGGAATCTGACCTGTGACGAACTGGTAACTGAGTGTTTTGTAACTCTGTAATCTCTGCAGAGCGATCGGTCTGTACAGTACAATGTACATGGATAGTTAGATAGACCACACCTAACGTGTGTGTGTGTGTGTGTGTGTGTGTGTGTGTGTGTGTGTGTGTGTGTGTGTGTGGAGGTTTGGGGCGTGTTCACTTTCAATTCAATCGATTCAGCACTTTGACTTCCTTCCTCGCCCCAGAAAACCTTTTTTTCCACGTCCTGCTTCTTGTCAAGGTTCCCCGCTGGTTGTGGAATTTCTGGAATATCACGGAAATATTTGAGGCGCGTTTCCATCCAGACCGGGAACGATCTGGGAATGTGATCAATTCTCCAGGGGAGTCGGGGGGGGGGGGGACTTTTACAGACGGGTCACTTTTACAGGAATATACCAGGATGTGTTTTCCAGCCTCTTTCACACATTTGTTGCATTAGATTTCAGCTTTGAGCGGCTAGTTGGAACCAGACTGTTTACCCCTTCAGGACGTCGGGCTGAAAAACAACATGAACGCACCAGGAAGGAAAACACAGAAGCGTCCGACTGAGTTACTGACAGTCAGTGAATGTTACATCTGCTGCGACAGACGAGCGTTGTGGTGTTACGTGCCTGTGGGTGTGCAGGCTCGTGTGCCTGCAGCGTACCTGAATTCCCATCGGTGTATGAAGTGACGCGAGCATCTGTCACACTCTGACGCCATCTACTGGCCCGTCTGGGGAAGTGCAGCGTATCACACGAGAGCTGCCTGGACAAGTCTGGACAGGTCTTGTGGTAAATATCTCACTGTAAGACCTTAAGAATTTATTAAAATACATTTAAAATACATGCAAATACAGTTGTTAGAAGTTTCTTCTTCCTCTGCTGTCCACTCTGACATCAATACAGAACAGGATTAGTGCAGCATTTAGCTTGTTATCCACAATTGGACTTTTGTTGTTTATTTTGGTGGTTGTTTGATGATCATCAACTGGAGGTCACAGTTTATTTACCGCTTCATCACGGGGTGTAGCCGTAGTTTAACGCTGCTCCGTCTCTGAGAGGAGTTCAGGTTTCATCCCTCCATCCATCACAGTGGATAGGGAGGTGTGTCAGGTATGGTCTGGCAAGCAGCAGGCGGAAGGTGATACTGTGTGTTCTGGCTGTACAGCTCATCTACACAGGACTGGTAGAGGTGAACGAATAGATGCAGGATGAGGAACTTTTTTTGAATGGTTCCTGTCGGGTCAGTATCTGCTCTGTGTTTTGTCAAAAATTGCAGCTTTTCTCTCCCAAAACTAGAATCAGTCGTTGGCAGCTCCTGGACTGGATTGGTTCGTATGAATGAGCCGTACTAATATGACATCCATCCATGTCCAGTGGCCATTTGGTGTTCCTCCCAGAAAGCCTGTAGGGATGCCAAATCAAAGCCTCCAGCAGCAACACCTTACCCAGGGACAAGGAGGTCAGCTCAGGTCAGCTCAGGTCACGCGTACGTACAGACCACCGGTGTTGTGGCGACTCTGGCGCCCTCTGCTCTTCACAGATCACATGCTAACATGTATGCAGCAGTGGTGGGCCAAAGTGTGTGTGTGTGTGTGTGTGTGTGTGAGTGTGAGTGTGAGTGAGTGAGTGAGAGAGAGTACTAGTGTTTGTAGCAGTGGTAGTAACCTGTAAAGCAAGCCTGTATAGTTATTAATATTTAGATTCCACTCAGTGTTTTAATCCAGTTTTGTTGTTCTTTATACCTTAATACTTTTTTTCCACAAGTAACAATATCCCACTTTTATTTTGAAGGCAAAATTGCCGTACCTCCTCTCTCTCTGCAGCTTCCTCGGTCACCAGAGTTAGTAGTGTTAGTTAGTCATGTTATTCTCCCTGGTCTGAGGGAGGGATGATGCTCACACACCAAAGGCCTTGGGGGGGGGGGGGGGGGGGGGGTATCTGTCTGCATGTGTTGACCCAGCCACTGACCCAGCCAATGGGTCAACACAGTGGAAACGACCAGCAGGAATGATCCACAACTTGACGCAGATGAAACAACGGCATGTTTTAAGGTGTGGAGAGTCTGATGACACGGGAGATTCACTTCAGCATGAGACGTCTTTAAACGTCTTCGCTACAGGACTCAGATGGAGATCAAACTCAGGAGACACAGCAGACATGTTCTGGTAGACAGACTGTCAGGAACCGTCACGTCAGCTGGCTTAGTAAATACATGAGCGCTTTATGAGACAGTCACAGTGAAGAGAGGCAGGAGAGACTGGGTCAGGGGGGGCCTGGGTCAGATCCGAACCCAGGACAGGACACCAAGGTTTCTCTTGTTGGAGGTTAGAAAAGCCTGGGCTGTTGCCTTCAGGATGACTGTCTTCTGCTGTGAGAGAAGAAGATATTTTTAACTCTGGAAACGAGAAGGAATTTCCTGCTGTGAAACCTGGAGGCGGGGCACCGGACCGCGTGACCCTCTGGCCCGGTTCATCCCTTAATGAACGAGCGTTCACCAGACTCCGGAGGTCCGGCTGTGTTCACAATGCCCTCAGTGTTCGGTTGTGATCCTAACAGCAGCAACAGGCTGCAGCCAGACCTGATGTACGATAAGCCACTTACAGGACCTGCAAGGGATTTGGGTTAGCGGGGCTGCTGAGGGTTGATGCCTGATCTGTTCAGTTGAACCCTGCAGGCTTAGGACACTTAGGACACTTAGGACACTTAGGACACTTAGGACACTTAGGACATGGTATACAGATGAAATATTGAATCAGGGCATATAGGACAGTTAAGTCAACGATCCTGATCAGCCTGTCAGACATCTGCAGGAGAAAAGGTTTTCTGCAGTAAGACACTTTTACCAGACAGGATGGAATAACAAGGAAATACAGGCGACCGCTGTTGAGTAAAATAAACTTAAACAATCTTTATTAATGATTAAAGTAATAAAA
>JAXDDW010000053.1:1965000-2130000 GCA_034670385.1 Hoplostethus mediterraneus
TCGGTTGAGTTGAGTTGAGTTGGGTTTTCTGACAAAACGAGACGAAATGAGTGTACAGACGTTTAGTACCACCTGCTCCCTTCGTGAAGTCGTCGAGGTGAATCCAGATGAAAGACTTTTTAAAACCTGAAGGGAAGTGAAAGTGAAGAGACGAAGGCTAACCTTTGTTGGCGAAGCGCTCCGATACTCCTGATGAAAGCCGCTGTAATGACGTGCTAGTCGGAGGTGCGAAGGCTTTTTGACTTTCACACATTTTACAAATAGCGCTGTGGCGTAGCACGGGGCCAAGGTCACCCAAGGTCGCCACTCTGAACAGGAGCTTCGGCTAAAGGAGAGCCTCGGTGTTCCTCGTCTTCTTTCAGCGCCGGTTTCTTTTCTTCTTCAAGTACAAAGAAGAAGAAAGAAGAAGCTCGTGAAGGGAAACATCCAACAGGGAAGAAGTGTTTTCTGCACACCGAGACGGACTCGTTCAAGATGGTCGATCTGTTCGGATTCAGATCGGACGCAAGAAAAAACAAGTTAGGAATGAAAACTTTCTCCTGTCTCAGTCAGATGTCATGTCTTCATCATAAAGTAGATTTCATATTTTGGCTGCTGATACGCCTTTCACACTTGGATCCTGGGACCCAGTCAGACCAAGCTGCTGTCTCTCAGACCGGACCGGACCAGACCAGGACCGGACCGGACCGGTCACCATGTTTACCTCGGTATACCGAACCAGTAGCTGTGATATCTCCGGAGATGACTGAACGAAAGGACAAAAGATCTCCGGGTCAGGAGTCTTCCCAGCTTCCCATCGGTCCGTTGTTGAGGCGGTCCTCGTTGTGAACTGGCCTGGGTATAACGGGCCTCTGAGCTCAGCCAATGAGGTTCCCCGTCGATTGCGTAACTCGGTTCACGCCCCCGAGGCCCGACCCGAGAGTGACCCGGGTCGTCGCTCCGGTGTGACCTCCCGGTATCACGAACACAACGTCAGCTAGCGTGTCGAGAAGCTAACATGCTAACAAGTCAAACCATCACAACCAGACTGGCGGGAGACTCAACACCCAGTCAGACTCGACTCTCTGTGTGTTGGGTAATCAAGTTAGCATTACAGCATAAGTGAGTTTAGAAATGATCCAAAAATAAAAAGAGGTAGAACACGTCGGGGTGTCGAGGGAGAGAGAGAGAAAAGAGGGAGTACAAAGAAAAGAAAAGGAGGGGGGAGTGATATGGGTTGAGTTGGGAGGTGGACCGGAGAGGTATCCTGTGATGACAGAGAGAGAGAGAGAGAGAGCATGTGAACAAGAGAGAGAGAGAGAGAGAGAATAGCAAGACTTTAATCGAGAGTAAGGAGATGTGGTACAGATAACAGCAATAACAGACAAGGAACTTACTAGACTGGGAAAGCTAGCACCGCTAATATGCATACTAGGGTAGACATACTGGACGAGCAAGCACTGAGCATGTAGAGAGAGAGAGAGAGAGAGGGAATCAGAGAGAGAGAGAGAGGGAATCAGAGAGAGAGAGAGAGGGAATCAGAGAGAGAGAGAGGGAATCAGAGAGAGAGAGAGAGGGAATCAGAGAGAGAGAGAGAATGTGAACAAGAGCAACAGAGAGAGAGAGCATGCCAGCATGTGAACGACAGCAATAGAGAGAGAGGGAGAGAGAGAGGGAGGGAGAGAGAGAGAGGGGGAGAGTAAATACCCGGTGTTCCTCAGATCAACAGTCTGAAAACATCCACTCTCCTGCGTCTTCTCTCTGCTCGACTCTCTGGAGGGTTTCTGTCTGACGTGGGAAAGACTCTGGGTTTACCAGGACCACAGATCTGAGATCAGCCTCCTGAAGACCTGGACCCAGTCCTGATCCACCAGGACCACAGATCAGAGATCAGCCTCCTGAAGACCTGGACCCAGGCCTGATCCACCAGGACCACAGATCAGAGATCAGCCTCCTGAAGACCTGGACCCAGTCCTGATCCACCAGGACCACAGATCAGAGATCAGCCTCCTGAAGACCTGGACCCAGTCCTGATCCACCAGGACCACAGATCAGAGATCAGCCTCCTGAAGACCTGGACCCAGCAGTGTTTACCTCTCACCAGGACTCAGCCGGTCTCGTGTTCAGACCAAACTCTGCTGGTTTCTACTGAACTTCTACTGACGTTCCTGCAAAGAGGCAGACATGCATATCCTGCAGCCGTACTGCATCAACAGGTCGGTGTGTGTGTGTGAGAGGTCAGTGTGTGTGTGTGTGTGTGTGTGAGAGGTCAGTGTGTGTGTGTGTGTGTGTGTGTGTGTGAGAGGTCAGTGTGTGTGTGTGTGAGAGGTCAGTGTGTGTGTGTGTGTGTGTCATGTGTTTATGATAGATAAAACATGAAGTATGAGAAACAGCTGCAGCTCCAGTTTGAAGCAGCGTTGTGTTTCATGACTTCCTGTTTCCATACGAAGGATCTGAAGGATCCTCAACCGCCTCAACTTCCTCAACCTCCTCAACCACCTCAACCTCCTCAACCGCTGTCCGCAGATCGCATTTTCAAATGATTATCGCATTTGTCTCCTCCGTCTGAACACGTTGAGTCGCTCGTTCAGCCGTTAGTGATTCTCTTGAAACTCTCCAGGAGCCGATTCGCTCTCAACGTGTTTTGAATTGTGTTTGTTCAGCGATGGAAATTTCCCCGAATCAAACCTTTGGATATCATGCCTGCTCAGCAAAGTGGGTGAAGGAAGAAGACAGGTCCTGGTCCTGGTCCAGGTCCCGGTCCTGGTCCAGGTCCTGGAAAACTCTTGAAATGTCTCAAACTAAAGACGGTAAATGGTCTTGAGGAAGGTTGAATGGACGTTGAGTCTTTGTGGTTTGTTGATGTGTTGTTCTTTTACTCTGATCGTCTTCATTTGTACAATTTATTTTAGATTCTATTTTCTATTCTGACTTCCATTAAAAATCTCTTGAAAGTCTTTAAATTGAAGTTGCTAACCTGCAGCCGTCCTGGACCAGCTGATCCAGGACCAGCTGATCCAGGACCAGCTGATCCAGGACCAGCTGATCCAGGACCAGCTGATCCAGGAGCAGGTGTTGGGTGGCCTGGAACAGCAATACCACATTATCAATATTATCAAACATATCAATTATATTATTATTACCAATATATTATCAAACCCGAAGACTCACTGGACAGGAAGTCTGACCAAACCAGGGGATGAGAGAGTTGACCCTCCGTTCAGCGCTGAGACAGTAGAGTCTTCAGTAGAGCTCACAGTAGAAACACTGAAACATGGAGGATGTATTGGTGGTTGGTCGGTTTCACACCTTGTCACTACTGAGAGACCTCACAGGGCTGCTGGGTTTTTGGTTTTGTTTTTTTGCTGGGAAGAGGAGGAGGGTGAGGAGGGTGGATTTGACAGCCAAAAAGAGAGAGGAGGAGGAGGGAGGAGGGGGAGGGAGGAGGAGGGGGAGGAGAGACGTGCTGCTCTGTGTTACCTAATACTGCTGATGGAAATAGAGAGAGGAAGCAGGAGGGAGACGCACTGGAGGAGAGGGGAGGAGATATGGGGAAGCAGGGAAGAGGGAAGAAATTTGAGGGGGGAGATCTGATGGAAGAGGGGGGAGAGATGGGGGAGGGGAGGGGGGGGTGGGCAGACGATCCTGCAAAGAGTGAGAAGAGGAAGAGAATGATAGGAAGGAAGGAGGGAAGGGGGAGAGGTAGTGTGAAGGAATTATCTGTGCGTGTGTGTGTGTGTGTGCACGAGATAGTGTGTGTGTGTGTGTGTGTGTGTGTGCACGTGAACCACCGGAGGAGGTATGATCTACTGAGCTTTTGAGTAATGGAACCAGTCTGAAGTCTCTGCTACAGATAGAAGGGTTGTGATTCAACTCTCTCTCTCTCTCTCTCTCTCTCCCCCCTCTCTCTCCCCCCTCTCCCCCCCCCCCCCAGGTGGCCAGATGGGCCGAAGAGGAAGAGAAAGAACAGCCAGTGTTCGGTGAAGAGCATGTCTGGTAAGAATTTGCCTCTCCTTGTGTCAACACACCAAAACACAGAAACACCGAGCGAACACTCAACCCAGGTTGCTCTCCGTCACCTCGGCTAGCTCCGGGTACCGTTACGTTACCGTGACTACCATCATCTCTGCATCTTCTCCTTCAGAAGGGAAGCTGCACAACAAGCAGCTCTCCCAGGCCATGCATGCGTTTTGGTTTCCAGGCTTCAGGGCCGTGATGCAGAAACCACTCGAGTGTTCGCCGCAAAATTGACTTTTTTTTTTTTTTTCTGGTCTGTCACGCGGCCAGACCCCTCATCAAGCGCTCACATGCTCCATTCAAGATGAAAAATGTCTCGTGTCCAATTAAATTAAGAGGAGGAGAGCCACGACGCTGCTGCACTCTGAGTTGATTCCTCTGAAACAGATGGCTGGTGGAACATGCCAACACATGGCTTCAGCTGCAGCTGTACAGCACAGGCCAGGCTGTGTGTTGTGTGTGTGTGTGTGTGTGTGTGTGTGTGTGTTTTGACACGAATCTGAGCGGCAGCAAAGTAAAAACCCTTGTTGAAAGTCCTGACAGCGTAGCCGGTTCTGCTGGGATGCTTCCCTTCTGGGGAGGAAGCAGGTTTTAAATAAAGAGGCACTAATTGGCTTGAAGTCGTCAAAACGAACCACGCAATTAACGTAGCCGGTCTCCCGCTGGAGTCCTGAGACCGGGAGCTTCCATTTTTCAGGGTTGTTTTAAAGCCGCAGGAAACTTGGCTTGAAATAGTAAAAATTATATATGAAAGTTTAGTGTCTAATTAAGCATCCACAAAAATCTGAGTGAAAATAAACGTTCAGAAATATTAGAAAACCTCGTTCAAAAACATCATTTAGCTGTTCAGACCGTTTCTCAGGACTGTGTAGGCGTGTCAGATCAGGATTTGATTGACATCCTGACACGATGGTTAGCTCCGCCCATGTCAAACTGTCAAGCTGTTGCACCTGTTGGGGGCGGGACAACTGACGTGCACCCCACTGTTCTGAACCCCCAACTCATTTGAACGAGGTTTTCTAATATTTCTGAACGTTTATTTTCACTCAGATTTTTGTGGATGCTTAATTAGACACTAAACTTTGATATCATATATTCATTTTTACTATTTCAAGACAAGTTTCCTGGGGCTTTAAGGTGAAAATAACGAGCTCGGCAAGAAACAAACCACCGTGCTGCCTCCGTTTGTTCCGAGCGTGTCGAGTGAGTCGTGTGATGACAGCGAGCAGGAGCGAGGTCAAGGTCGAGGTCGAGCTCGCCGTGGTGGATCTGCCTCCTCCTCCTCCTCCTCCTCCTCCTCCTCCTCCTCTGCAGCTACACGAGTTAGAGAGGCGATGAGAGGAGGTGAAACATCCACCTAATAAATCCCTTCCCCTGGAGTGTGCTCGGCTCTAGCTCGGCTCCAAGCCTGGATGTGTGTGAGCATCTGTTAGTGTGTGTGTGTGTGTGTGTGTGTGTGTGTGTGTGTGTGTGTGTGTGTGCAGGTGGAGGCTGTGCAGGCATGTCCATGTGCTATAAAAACTCTAGTACGCCGACATTAAGATATCAGAGTTATAATAAAATGAACAGGAGAGAATATAATATTATATATAGAGGATAAACACGCGAGTGGATAACAGAAAATAAAACAACTTGCAAACAATAATACTAATAAAATACTTCATCATACTTCCATTTCACACCTTTCATACAGAATCAAAATCATTACATTAAAAGTAAAAATACATAATAATAAAAAGGAGAGAAAGGAAGATAAAAGTGCAAATTCTTAAAAACAGACAAAAAAAAAGTAAAAATTCATCATTTTAACCCAAAGTGCAGTGAGAGTCTCCAGTGTGTTAGCTAGCTGTAACCTGTTTGACTGTTAGCATGTGGTCATGTGGTCATGTGACGTGGTCATGTGACGTGGTCATGTGACCGGTGACGTGACTCCTGTGTGTTCTCCATCCTGTATCAGTCTGTTGGGCCCTATGCACCGGAGCTTCATGAGGCCCCTGTGATAACACTCAGCCCCTCCCCCTCCTCCTCCTCTTCCCCCTTCTCCTCCTCCTTTTTCATTCCATCCCCTGTCCTATCCTTTCTCCCTGCTCCTCCTTTCCCTCCTCCTTGTGCTGCTGCTGCTCCTTCTTCTCTATGACTCCCCACCTTCTCCCCCAACCGATCCACCTCATCCTCACCCTCCTTCCCTCCTCGAATCCTTCCTCGCCTCTCGTCCTTTTCAACCCCTTCAACCTCGTCTGCACTTCCTGCTTCGCCATCCTCACCCTCCATCCTGTCCTCCTCCTCCTCCTCCTCCTCCTCCTCTAGCTCTTAGCATCTCTGTTCCAGGGTACATCCCCAGCTACCTGGAGAAGGACGAGCCATGCGTGGTGTGCGGGGACAAGGCGACGGGCTACCACTACCGCTGCATCACCTGCGAGGGCTGCAAGGTGCAGTAAGACGTTAATATACACTGTTGCCCATAAAGTTGGAATAATTTTGTTTTTAGACACATTCCTCTTTTTATTCCTATTTATACACATTTATACACATCAGTAATCACCTTTGACCAGGTGCAATGATTACATACTGAGGCCCAGTTACCCAGGTGAAACAAATTCATGCTTAACAATTGTTTGGCGCAATTTCATTTTTCATGAGAAGAGGTAAAAAATATTTTATTCCAACTTTTTGGGCAACAGTGTAGAAATAAACCTCAACGTCACAGAAAAGCCTCTTCTTCTCCTGCTCAGTTTGGTTGTTTTTTTGATACTTTTTTTTTTTAACTACCTTTGGCAGCAGCCTCCTCTTGAGTACTTTCCTTCAGGCGGTCGTGCCGTACACTAAACCAGTCTTGGCAGGCAGGACGCAATCAGCAGCCTGTCATGTGATGTGACCCATTTAATGGACTAATCAAAACACAAGAACATTTCATGGTCGATTTAATTTTGAGGTTTTGCAGTTTCAGATTTCATACAAACACTGAACTCTCTCTCTCTCTGCCTCTTCCCCTCTCTCTCCTCTCTGTTGCTGTCAGTCTCTTCTGTCTTTATTGTTGTTTATTTGTTGTTTATTCTCACCCCCTTTCCCTCTCCGCAGGGTTTCTTCCGCCGGACCATCCAGAAGAACCTCCACCCGTCCTACTCCTGTAAATACGAAGGCTGCTGCATCATCGACAAGATCACCCGCAACCAGTGCCAGCTGTGCCGCTTCAAGAAGTGCATCGCTGTGGGCATGGCCATGGACCGTGAGTCCTCACGTGTTTTAAAGCGGCGCCACATCGACCAAAAACGTCTCTCTCATAACGTCGTTGACAGAACACGTTCGCTCCTTTAGGATATTTTGAGGAAAACACCAAATTTAAAACATCCGGACTGCATCCAGGCTACACTGTTCTTTGAATTCAACATTTTCTTGCCACAGTGGAGAACAAACACAGAGGACATGCCTAATGAATCAGACACACACACACACACACACACACACACACACACACACACTTCCTCATCCCCTCCAGCCTTAGAGGCTTTGCTGTTGCATCACACGCCAACGTTGAGCTGCACTGGAGAATTGGCTGTACACACATAGTGACTAAATATATAACAGGACAAGAACAAGAGAGATACCTGGAAGAAATGTTGTGGTGTGAGTGAAGGTCTGTTCAGTAACACAAGTAGAAGTTAATATATAAGTAGATTTGTCTCCAGATGTAGGTTACTGTGACTCGGTAAACTGACTTGTCTTTAGCCCTAGTCTCTAGTCCAAAACACTCTGAGTTGGAGCTGGAGAAGAGTCAGCTCAGTTCACCTGAACTAACTGGTAGCTAGCTAACTAGTTACTGTTAACATGGGACTACTAGCCACGGCTAACGCTAGCTTCTACTAGATACCTTAGCTAGCTAACTAGCCAGCAGGCTAGTTTAGTTACTGTTAACATGGGACTACTGGCCACTGCTAACGCTAGCTTCTACTAGATACGTTAGCTAGTGTGCTAATCAGATGTGTTAGCAACAAGGCAGTGATGGTTAGCTGACCAGATGCTATGGTTAGCTAGCTAACAAGTACTAAACCATCCTGTTAAATGCTGTTGAGACATTTACAAACAGCCGTTCACAGCCGCCGTTGCCCAAAAGCTGAGGACCTCCAACATGGCCGCCAGAGGGTGCATTGCATCACCTGAAAGCCCTCTCGATCTAACCCCCCTCCTCTCCCCTCCCCTCCCAGTGGTGTTGGACGATTCGAAGCGCGTGGCGAAGCGCCGCCTGATCGAGGAGAACCGGGAGAAGAGGAAGAAGGAGGAGATGGTGAAGACGCTGCAGACGAGGCCGGAGCCCAGCAGCGCCGAGTGGGACCTGATCAGGATGGTGACGGAGGCCCACCGGCACACCAGCGCCCAGGGCTCCAGCTGGAAACAGAAGCGCAAGTTCCTGGTAAGAGACGCCGGTTTGGTGTTTGGTGGGTTATCGGTCGATCTCTTCATCTGTTGGTTTGTTTCCGTCTGTTTTTGGATCTATCTGTCTTCAGTCTTCATGAGTCAGGATGGACCACTTCTACAGAGACGATGGGCTTCTCATATTGTTCTTCTCTTCCCAATAAGTCACTGAAACATTTTCATAGTAATTTGACCCAGCGTTCAATCATGAAGATTCATTTCACTTAATATCCCAATAAATCAATACCTGACGTTCTCAATTCAAATGTATAAAATCTACAGGATCCAGTCTCAAGTTCGAGCTACCTTCTATCCTTCACAACGTAGCTTAAATGTTCTCAGTCATTTTATAATAGTCGGTGTCACCAGAGATAATATCTAATACTTTAATGAAACTTTCCATTTTGAAAGCGGTCCTCTGCTGAAATGAGAAATGGGTTTGAGATTATTGCTGACTATTGTAAATGTTTCAGGCCAGCTCTCCTGTCTGGACACTGGTACAGGTTAATGGGAATTGTAGTGGTAATTTAAAGGCAATTAACATTACTGACTGGTTGGAAACTCGCCTTTCATACTCATTCAGTCATTCACTAACTCCAGCAGTTCATTCATTCCCTCATTCACTTTTCGCCTCTGTTCAAAGTTATTTCCAGTTGAAAAACTCCTATGTGGACTACACCACAAAACCACCATGATCCACTTTCTCATTAGTTCAATACATACATGAGGATGAAGGGGTGTGTCAGCCATCGACCTTTTGAGCGTGGACAGTTCCAGCGGACACAACGCAACACCATCGGTAGATCAGCGCTCATTGATTTCAAAGGAAGCATTCCCTCGCTGGCTGATGGGTAGCTGCAGCTGGTCACGTTACCTGGGTTGTGTGTGTCGTTTCCAGCCAGACGACATTGGCCAGGGTCAGGTGGCGCCCACCTCCAATGGAGACAAGGTGGACCTGGAGGCCTTCAGCGAGTTCACCAAGATCATCACCCCGGCCATCACCCGCGTCGTCGACTTCGCCAAGAAACTGCCCATGTTCTCAGAGGTGGGTTCAGGTGGGAGCGCCGGGAGGTGTCAAGATGTGGTGGTGACCTTTCTCTTGAAGTCGGAAAGTGTTATTGCTTTTCTGCTGGAAGTGTTGTGTGTGTGTGTGTGTGTATGTGTGTTTCCTTTAGGTCAAAGCCGTGTGAGTCTTACACTTAAGTGCATTTCATAGTAGCTGTACATGTCTCTTCCAAAGTGATGCTGTCTCTTGCTCTTGTGATCCTCATTTTTGTTTTTATTCTTTGTTTTTCTTGGTCTGTTCAGCCACGGTGGCTATCGCTGCTCATGCTAACTACCCAGCTCTTCTTCTGTTTATCCCAAACAAACACCGGGTGTTTAGAACAGCAGATGTAAGCGCTTTCATGAACCCGGTGAATCACTGTTGTGTTCAATCTCTCTACGAATCTCTCTACGCATTAAGCTACACAGGGAATTGAACATCTAACCCTGCACAAGAATCAACAGAGACAACAATCTTCATTTTCAAAATTAAGAGTGGGTGCGTGATAGCAGTCGATGCAACATCAACACAATCATGTTAGTGTTGTTTACTGGCAGGTGATCAGATCTGAGCCCTCGTTAACTCTAACGAACAGCAAACATCGTTACCCACCGAGGCTCGTTAACCCAAACTGGGATCTGTTGATTGGACGATTCCTCGAGCTGCAGCTTTTGTCATGCTGTTTGTCAGCTGTAATTACACTAAATAATAGTCACCCCCCCCCCCCCCCTCTCTCTCTCTCTCTCTCTCTCTCTCTCTCTCTTCCTCTCCCCTGTGGATGACAGATGACTCACCACTCACTGATATTGCTCTGCACTCAATAAATGTGTGTGTGTGTGTGTGTGTGTGTGTGTGTGTGTGTGTGTGTGTGCGCGCCCTCGCCTGTGCATGCCCTAGCTGAGTGCAGTCATCATACATATTGTAGTGGGTCTCCGGTTACGTAAGCCCTTGCTGCAATTTGCTGCACATACAAAATGATCGCTCGTTCACTCCCGGAGCTTCATGACAACAGCTTACTTTACAGTTCATGGGTTTCCAAAAAAAAACAAAAAGCTGTCATTATCTCCCACGTGTAGAAAATATTGCATTTCCTATTCCAAATATTCCTTTTCTTTAATTTTCATTCTCCTCATTACTGGGAATCTGACTTGATATCTGTTTGATATTTAAGTTTTCAAGTTATAGTAAACCATAATGTGCTTCTTCAGATTCTTCAAATGACTTATATCTTGTTTTGGAATGACATGCTTCATATGTTTATGTAAATATATCGACTCGATGTTTTTCAGACTTATATTTTCATATCTCTGTTTTTATCTCGTTCCCCAGCTGCCCTGTGAAGACCAGATCATCCTACTGAAGGGCTGCTGCATGGAGATCATGTCGCTGCGCGCCGCCGTGCGCTACGACCCCGAGAGCGAGACGCTGACGCTGAGTGGCGAGATGGCGGTGAAACGCAAGCAGCTGAAGAACGGCGGGCTGGGCGTGGTGTCGGATGCCATCTTTGATTTGGGCAAGAGCCTGGCGCAGTTCAACCTGGACGACTCGGAGGTGGCGCTAATGCAGGCTGTGTTGCTTATGAGCTCAGGTGAGGAAATACGTTATGTTATGTTATGCCAAGTCAAAACAAAGCATTTTGAGCAGTAGTGATGTTGGTCTAGTTGCCCACCATTTCAATATTACAACCATAACGCTGATTTGAAATGGGTTTTTTTAAGTTAATATTCATAGTTTTATAATAATAACCATAATAATAACAATAATAGTATAATCTTTATTTATATAGCACTTTTTAAAACAAAGAAACAATAACAAACAGTTGGGTATCATCGGCATAGCGATGGAAGGAAGGCAATCTAATTAAGTGACCTAGAGGAAGCATATAGGCAGGCAGAATGGAATTGGCCATTGGCCAAGAATTGAGCCATGTGGCACACCACAGGTGATCAAGGACTGAGAGGAGAGATAGACATCACTGGAAACACTTGGGATTTCCGTTAGTCAAGTATGAAGAGAACCAATACATGGCAGTTCCTGAAAAACCGACCCACTGCCTCAATCTTCCTGTAAGGACACGGTGATCTGCAGCCCTAATAATGAGCACTCGCCTGCATCATTTACTACCTGACGAGCAGCTTCAGTGCTGTGCTGCCGACAAAACCAGATTGACTTTTTTCAAATATGTTATTGTTTTCCAACACTTCTCCAGGACTTAGGAAATTGAGGGTAATTTTGACATGGTTAATCAGGTACACAACCAGAGGAGAGAGTTTCTAGTTACTAAATAGTTTCTAAAACTGCTAAAAGGAATTAAGTTGGTATGATGGAGGACGGAAATAGTGTCCTGAAATTCCTTCAGCGATATCGGCCTAAACTGACTCAGAGTGTCTGAATGAGGACAGGATGCATCGGTAACGAAAATGGGATGGGAAATCTTAGACCTGTCCTCATTACTAAAAAGAGGGTTAAAAACGTATCATAGTCAACGTGAAGAAACCGAGACGCCAGAGGGAGCGATGTTCACAAGCCGATCAATAGTACTAAACAAGAACCTGGGATTATGCTGATGGGTAGATTGAAAGGATAGAAATAACCAGCATAACCTGGTAATGGACCAGGAGCTTAGTACTCTTCCACCTCCTTCAGCTCTTCTACAATCCCTTTTTAGGTAACAGATGCTTTAATTTATCCATGGAGATATACTGATCTAGTTTTTAGTGGCGCAATAGCATCTAAGGCTGAAATATGAAGGAATTGAAGCAATTTAATAGATCATTTGTGTGAGAAAGCCAAGTATTAACAAAATTTGCAAACAATTCTTAGTATTAGTGGCATTGAATGAATCTGCGGTTGTCTACAACTGACACATGGATAATAAAATGAAGGGAGCTCAGGTGACATAACCCCTTTATAGACATCTTTTACCAATACGTTATAAGCTAATATTTTTCTAGCAGACCAAGATTTGTCTCCACATGTCTCTGCACCAATGTCACACAAATCCCTGTCAGGAAGGAAGTATCTGTCTGGCTGGTTTAATTAACACCTTTCGAGGTGTCGCTGTCACATAAGCAGGAGTTAGTAGTGGTGCCCTTGGTTTGGCCCCCGAGGTGCTAAGTGCGAATCCCTTGATACCTTGCCAGAAAGATGGCATTTCCCTTGTAACCTCCCCCCGACTCACCCACCCCCCCTTTGTTAAAATAAGCTGCGACATTTTCATAGAAGTAAATGTCCACTTTGCTGCTCTCTATCACCGATTGATGTAACACAAAAGTGATTCAGCCTGTACTCGGTGTCCCATAACAAGGGCTTCAGTTTTGTCTGAATTTAATTGTAAAAAAAAGTTGACATCCAGTCTTTAAACAGTTCTCAGTATGTGGTTCACTCAACTCAAATGAGAGATACAGTTGGGTATCATCGGCATAGCGATGGAAGGAAGGCAATCTAATTAAGTGAGCTAGAGGAAGCATATAGGCAGGCAAAATGGAATTGGCCCAAGAATTGAGCCATGTGGCACACCACCGGTGATCAAGGACTGAGAGGAGAAATTGACACCACTGGAAACACATGGGATTTCCATCAGTCAGGTTGGTCTTTCCCGGGAGAAATCCTCCGGCACACAGGAAGTGATGCGTTTCCGGCAGCAGCAGCAACAGCGGTTTGTTTGGAATAAACAGAAGAAGAACCGGGTAGTTAGCGTGAGCAGCGATAGCCACCGTGGCTATGCTAAACCTCTCTCTCTCTCTCTCTCTCTCTCTCTCTCTCTCTCTCGCTCTCTCGCTCTCTCTCTCTCTCTCTCCCTCTCTCTTGTTTCCCCGCCAGACCGCTCGGGGCTGACCAACGTGGCGAAGATCGAGCAGTGCCAGGAGACCTACCTGCTGGCGTTCGAGCACTACATCAACTACCGCAAGCACAACATTCCCCACTTCTGGCCCAAGCTCCTGATGAAGGTGACGGACCTGCGCATGATCGGGGCGTGCCACGCCAGCCGCTTCCTCCACATGAAGGTGGAGTGTCCCAACGAACTCTTCCCCCCGCTCTTCCTGGAGGTCTTCGAGGACCAGGATGTGTGACTCTTGACCCCCCAATCCTCCACCCCCACATCCTCCACCCCCCCCAAACGAACCCTCGACGTGGAAATGGTGGAGAGAGAGTGGGGCGGTTTGGGAGGAGGAGGAGGAGGAAGACGGGAACAAAAAAACAAGAGGACAGCATTTGTTTTTTGTCTTTTTTTTGTCGAACACGACGCCCACGCCACCCACCACCTGCCACCAGCGCTGACACACACACACACACACACACACACACACACTGATCACCATCACCAGAGAGAAACTCAACCGACAATCTGGCTTTTTCTTGTTGCTATGGTGATCTGTGTGTCTCCTCAAGGCCTCTCGCCTCCTGGTGGCGTCCACTGCAGCAGCCTAGTGGGACCCTGTAAACCCCACTGGGCAGGCAGTCGACCCTCAACGTTGAGTTAAGAGGAACGATACGACTCTACAGCGGTGAGGGGGCCAGCATCCTGAAGGGCATACACACACATGGATACATGCAAACCAACACACACAACACACACAGCCTCAATCTGGGCCTCCGAGCTCCGCTGCCAGCCCCGGGAGCCCCCCCCGGGCGGGCGGGATTCTCTCCCCCAGATGTGATGCACCACCGAGGGGGTAGGCTACGTCTCTGTGGCCCCCCCACCCCCCACCTCCCACCTCTGCCCTCCCAAGACCTCACAACTCACAGGTGCATTCATCTGTAGGACTGCAGAAGTAATCTTAACAAATGTGTGTGTGTCGCCTTCCTCTTTGTCTTCGTCCTCTGGTGACGTCACAGTCGGCTACCCACAATTCCTCTCTTCGCGATGGACTCCTCCATCCAGGCGTGCAGCCCAATCCTCAGTCCGCTGAGGCTCTGTTAAGTCCTCGTCAACCTACCTCCTCCTCCCCCACATACTGACCTCACACACACACACACACATGCAGCACACACACACACACATGCAGCACACACACACACACATGCAGCACACACACCCCGACAGTTTTACCTCATACCTTGTGACGTGTTTCTGCATGGGTGAGGATCTTATCAGAAAACATGCAGTCGCCTCTTCCACCTCAGTTACCAGTGTACCTCTCTAAAGCCATATACAGTACACACACACACACACACACACACACACACACACACACATACCTGCATACATGGATACCTCTGTTTGACCTGTATTATTACCACACACACACACCACGCTTACATAGACGTGCATAGTGAGATACCTGTCTACCTGTCTGTGTGTGTGTGTGTATATAGTATACCTCCTGTTTTCATTACCTCACACACACACAAATGGACACACACACACACACTCCTTTCAAAGTGTTACCTCAGTTTTGTTGCGTTTTGCCCCGCCCCCCTCTTCATCCTAAACAGTTATTGGGCTGCACCACGCTTCCTGGCTATATGTGTGTGTGTGTGTGTGTGTGTGTGTCTTCTCATTGGTGCCCTGCCCTGTCTGTCGCACCGTGGCCCCACCTCCCCCCCGCTGGCTTGTGATAGGTTGAGCGGCGGGCAGGTGGGTGGGGTTTTTGCCACTTACCTCTGCGGGCCTCCCCCTGCAGGCCTGCGCCCCGTGTCAAGTCCCGCCTCAAAAACCGACAGATTCTACCTCACCTCTCATCTCAGTGCAGCTGTCCTTCAGTGTACAACACACACACACACACACACACACACACACACACACAGACAGACACACACACCTCGGTATGCACAGTGCACGAACGAGTTGCCAATGTGGACGCGTTGAGTGTCCACCAGGTCTGGATCAACAATCGCCACAAGAGGCTTTTTCATTTTTCATGTTTCTCACCACGTGGGACCAAGAGTCGCTTTGGATTCCCTTTTTATTCAGGAGACTGACATCACAACGTTGGGGGTTGAGTTAGTGACGCGATGGCGTTGAGTTGAGCGACGCGACGGCGTTGAGATGGACGAACTGTCGGGGGACGTAGACAGTCGGACAGGAAAGTGGGACTCCAGCGGAAGCCGTTCTGGTCCTTGACGGGACCGTTGTCATGGTGACAGAGAAGGATGTAATAAACAGGAAGTGAGTCAGCAGCGTTCGCCTGTGGATCGATGCGTGGAGGGACGCGGCGACCGGACGACTGTGGCGGGTAGCGACGTGACTCAGGCCAAGCCGACAGACAACCTGCCGCTCGTCAATGTACTTTCCCCCCCCACGTCCACGCCGCTGAAATAAGCTCCGCCCACCTTCTCCCAAGTTGCCATCCACTATAAGTAACTAGCAGGTTTTTTTATGTTGCACTAAAACCACAATGTCTGTATCCCTTTAGTATCCCCGACCCCTGACCCTCCCCCGACCCCTGACCCGCCCCTGACCCTCCCGACCCGACCCCTGACCCTCCCCCGACCCCTGACCCGACCCTGACCCGACCCCTGACCCTTCCTGTCTGTTCACCCGATCTATAGCAGTCTTAATGTTCTCTAAACTATCTCAGTCTGAGCACGTGCACATACACACACACACACACACACACACGCGCGCACGGTCCACTATCTCATCTCTTTATTATCTATGGGAATCAACAGGACTGTGACTCTCAGTGTTACTAATCTACCATGCAGGGTATTTCACCGCTGACTATACAGGGATACACACACACACACACACACACACACACACACTCAGCAATAGGTGAACCGGTGTAGATAGGTAATATTTGAGCACCGATGAGCAGCAGTGTGCAGCGTCCTCGTCCGACTCCCTATCACTGTGAACGGAGCCAGGCCGGCTCACACAGGGAGACACCGGCTTAGTAACGCAACCTCAATGTGCCTCACTGAGGTTGATAACATAGAGAGAGAGAGAGAGAGGGAGGGAGAGGAGAGGAGAGAGAGAGAGAGAGAGCACTGCAAGCTCAGATCTGACCTTCATATGATTCAAATAGTATCAGATCGGTGGTTCTGCAGACAAACCTTCCTGTTATTATCATTATTATGATGATGATGATGATTATTGTATTATTATTATTGTTACTATTTTATATTTTCAAGAGCAGAAAAACACATTTTCCATTTTTAGGACAAATAAAATCAGATTTGAGCTGGCAGCATAGTCTCTCTCTCTCTCTCTCTCTCCCTTCTCTCTCTCTCTCTCTCTCTCTCCCTTCTCTCTCTCTCTCTCTCTCTCTCCCTTCTCTCTCCCTTTTCTTCTTTCTCTCTCTCTCTCTCCCTTTTCTTCTTTCTCTCTCTCTCTCTCTCCCTTCTCTCTCTCTCCCTTCTCTCTCCCTTTTCTTCTTTCTCTCTCTCTCTCTCTCCCTTCTCTCTCTCCCTTTTCTTCTTTCTCTCTCTCTCTCTCTCCCTTCTCTCTCTCTCCCTTCTCTCTCTCTCTCTCTCTCTCTCTCTCTCTCAGCCAAATGATCATTGGAGGACTCCTCCTCTCCAGAACAGCCACACCAGCACACAGAGCACACTGCCTTCCGCCATGATCAGTCGCACCAGCATAGCAGAGACGGATCCATCAGATCCATCAGATCAATAAGATCCATCAGATCCATCAGATCAATCGGATCGATCGATCAGTTTGTCTTCAGATCTTTAAGGAAAACTCTAATTCAGATGAACAAAAACGAATCAGATTTGTGTGTTTGGACGATATAATCATTTGCTGTCATCACCACATTGGTTGTCATAGCAACAACAATTTTCCGGTGAGCTGTGTATCGCTGCCGTGACGCTTTCACACGTAAAACACGATCAGGAACGTTCTTCCTCTCTGTCTCAGACGAGGCTTCGGCAGCGAGGCTGTAGCTGGCGTTGAGTCAGCTCAGATACGATGCCGAGTGATAATAGACCACTCTGAACACTTTAACTCCTCAACGCTACTTCACGTAACCAAACCAAACAAAACTACTATCACTACTACTGACCCAGGGAACGCATCTGTACATCACCATCCTCTTCCTCGTATCTCTACATCACCATCCTCTTCCTCGTATCTCTACATCACCATCCTCTTCCTCGTATCTCTACATCACCATCCTCCCTCTTTCACCCTCCTCCCTCTCTCACCCTCCTCCCTCTCTCCCCCGTCCTCCCATCTCCATCCAGTCCCGTTTCTTCCTGATGGACAATCTGATGGTTTGACTTCCATCCCCATCCCAGCCCTGTTCTCCGTCCACCAGTTCTCCCACCTTATCAAACCCTTTTCCTCTTAGTGTGCACCCCCCCCATCCCCCCTTCCTCACCCCTCCTCCCCCATGCACCAACACCCCCCCCCACCCCCCACCCCAACTCATCCCAGCACTCGTGGTGGAGAAAGGAGACAATCCCTGCAGGAATATGTCCACATGTGGAATGTAAAATACTGAAATTGTACGATTAAAGACGGTGTGAAGTCCCACACTTGTTCTTGATGTTGTTGATGTTGCTTTTGTTGTGCACCAAGTGTTTGTTGTTCTGCTTAATCTAGGGTGGATGTGTTGGGAGGGCGGTTGAAGCCCTGTTCGCGTGATGGGGGGTGCTCTTGATAAAGTTTTTTTTTTTTAAATATGTTCACAAAAGACTCTTGAGGACGGAGCGACGAGAGATGGAGTGGAAACTTTGGAACTCTTGTTTGTTGTTTTGGACAGAAAGAAAGAAAATGCTGTTTTTATTATTATTATTCTGTTTGTGGTTTTTTGATTTGCTTCTGATTTCCTGGTCGGTGAGTCCGTCTGTCCGCCTGTCTGTCTGTGTTGATGCTTTACTGTGAGAAAACGGCTGTATATGCACTTTTCAGACCATCATTGGTGCAGTGGTAGGTAGTCGTCACCCTTCACCACGGGGTCGAGTTCACTCAACCTTCAGCTCAACCACAAAGATGCAAACTGAAACTTGTTATTAAGGATTTCCTTTTTAGGATTTCTAAACTGGAAAGTTTTATTGGCCTGATTCCAACATTAAACTATGAAACGTGTTTCAGGTGCTTGATAATACTATGGAAGTATCAAACCCTTAGTGAGTTTCATTAAGGTGCAGCAATGGAAGTACATAGTTACACGTATTACTTACAATCCTTTTATTTTTCTTTACTTTCATTAAGTACCTACAGTATTGTGCAAAAGTCTCATGTAAAAAAATAAATCCATAAAGCGAAAAATAATGAAATGAAAAGTTTCTAAATGTAAAAGAAGTGACTATAAAGATCAGTGATGTAAACACTGAAACAAACAAACAATTAGATTAAGATAAGAATAAGAAAAAAATCTAGTTTGCCTGAGACTTTTTCACAGTACTGTGCACAGTACTATTTGTACTTGCAGTACTTTCCCCAGGCTGGATTAAGGTTGTACAGTCAGGCGCTCATAACGCCTCGATGCATTTGGTGGTTGAGTTGAAAGTGAACGGATCCTGATCCTGAATCAGTCGCTAACGTGAGCGTGGCTAACTGCTGATCTGGGGCAAGAACCCGTTACCCACATCCTAATATTAATCTATACATGGCTCAAAGATAATCTGACCCTAGGCCAGCACATAGGAACAGCATCATCCCTTGCTGTATAAATCTGCCATATGTTCATCTTAATGTTTAGACAGGAATATTTACTTTTCTAATAAAAAGCCTTGCCACAAAAAAACCCAGTAAAAAAATCACAAAATACTAACCAAAAGAGATTTAGACAACTCGTCTTATTGCTTTGTGTCAGAGTGAAGAAGAGGGATCAGTCTCAGTGAGCATGGTTAGCAAAGTCTGGGTCGCCGGAGGATTAAGACCCGGCCCCAAAGTTTCCAAGAAACATTGGCGGCCTGAAAAGGAGATTTGTGACTCCGAGTCCCCGAGACACGAGCTGGTGGAGAGAGTCGAGGGTGGAGGAGAGAGTCGAGGGTGGAGGAGAGTCGGTGTGTCCAGCTGGGTGGAGCTGCTCGATACTAGCAAAGACACTTGTACCTTAAAGTCTGTTGAAAGTGTTGCGGCTCCAGGAAGAAATATAAGAGAAAAGTGAGAAAACCACCACACTGACATTTTACTGTTTGTGATGAAGTACCAGCATGAAATACGACACCGCGCTCAGAGTAGTTGTGATTGGCTGGCAGATATTTAGTCCTTACCTACCTGCATCCTGGCTCTGAAAAGCCAGGAGAGGACATCCGCTTCATCAGAGGGCAATGTGCACAGATTAGACCTTCAGACATTTAGACACTAATCCAGAGAAACACTAGAATAATCTGAAATTACCGGCTCACTTTACGAGCAACCAAAAAAAAAAAAAGTGCACGGACTAGTCCAGTCCAGTAGAGAGGTGAGGATGGAGACGAAATTTCCCCCCCAAACACAAATCATCTATTTCAGCGCTTTCCTGCCCCGTGATGAAACTGTCCTCTCCTGCTTTCTCCCCTGAACCCCCCCCCCCCCCCCAAGCCCTGTCTAAAGTGGCATTTCCTGCTAAATAGGCGGCCATGTTGTTTGGCGCAGCACAGTGTTGAATGTAGAGATGAGATGTGGATTAAAGCACTTAACGTTGAGGCCGGTCGTGGGTTTGTGACGGGGCGTGGTTCCGCCTGGCGTCTGTGACGAACGATTCATGACACAATCAGAGAATCTCAAGTTGTTTGTGTCTGTGGCTCGTCTGTGATACTCGTTTTCAACATTATAAAATCATTTGATATCAGCTTTGCCGACTCCGTCTCTCTTTGATCACGGGGTCAAAACCTCCGACTCGACAAGACTGCGTTGAGCCGGAGCAGATAAAGGGACCTTCTGTCTGCGGGGTGAAAACACCAATAATCATGATGACATAACCGTTGATGAAAGATGATCAATATACATGTGCACAATGGGGATAACCGTGTGTGTGTGTGTGTGTATGTTTGAGAGAGAGACAAGGAACACACACACACACACACAGATTGTCAGTGCACGGCGAAGCGCTCCCAGCAGCTCTGGAAATAGATGCTGTGTTTTTGCTGACGATGTTTCCTGACGGTTGAAATTTTGACTATTTAGAAAATTCTCACACATTCAAACACGAAAAGTTTCATAACCACGATTCATATGAGAAGGAAATATTTATGGATTATATATAGATAAAATAAACTTTTACCATTACAAAGAATTATTCCTGACATGAAAGCGAACGTCATTTGGAAAATAAAGTAAAGATATATAGAAGAACCAATATCTTTAAAATGGATCTGAAGTATTTGGATGTGTAATATTTTCTGTTTTTAGAATGAAACCTTCATGTAACATACAGTCAATACAACACAGTTATACAAGCTGAGGAGCTGCAGAGTTCATACTGCATGAACCAATACACATTACACAACACCCACTCTACACACACACACACACACACACACACACACACACACACATGGCTGCCCCACCACATGGATTCATTCATGCAGACTAGTGTTATGTAAGTGTGTGTTACCCTCCACTCATACCAGACTGTCCTCAACTCAACTCAGACCAGGAGAGAGAGAGAGAGAGAGAGACAGACAGAGAGAGGGGGGGGGGGGGGGGAGGTGAAGAGCATGGAAGAGCAAAGAAAGACAAAGAGAAAACAGAGGAGAGGAGAGGCCCAACATGGAGCTCAACCTCCAACACCTGTGGAATGCACACACACACACACACACACACACACTCACCCCCTCTGTTCCATATCATCCTGCCAAAGGCCTTTAACAAGCACATTGTCTCTTATTAAACATACAGGAATGTGTGCACGTGTGGTGTGGTGTGTGTGTGTGTGTGTGTGTGTGTGTGTGTGTGTGTGTGTGGGGTCTGTGTTTCTACCGGTCCTCAGGGTGCGTTCACTGACCTGAGAACAGTCAGATTGTACGGTTCTCTTCTCTCTTGTTCTCTGGCATTAAAACAACAACCTGGTTGGTTGGTTGTTGGTTAGTTATTTGTTAGTTAATTGGTTAGTTAATTGGTTAGTTGGCTGCTTTTCTGGCATTGATTGATCTGGTCTGACAAAGAAGCAAATCTACTACTACTACTAGTACTACTACTGCTATTAATATTACTACTACTACTACTACACCTATTACTACTACTATTAATATTACTGCTACTACTACTACTATTACTACTACTATTAATATTACTACTACTATTGGTACTTCTACTACTATTACTACTATACTATACTACTATAGTATAGTAGTTCTGTAGTACTTCTGTAGTAGTACTGTAGTACTTCGGTAGTTCTGTAGTTGTGTCTTCTGAGTTAACAGGGTTCACAACACCGTGATGCTGATGGGAAGCAGATTGGGATTCCTTTCATTTGAAACTCGTCCTGCTGCTCCCTCTAGAGGATCGACTCAGTACTAACAACTAACCAACAGGACAGCACACTTTATTAGGTACACCCATCTAGTACATCTAGTACTGTAGTACTTTCTCATGTCTCATATACAGTATATCTAACCAACATGAAATTAGTTTGTACTGAATGGAAGCAAAGTCTCTTAATATTTCCTTTCCTTTACACTTTTGGCGTTTGGATGAAACTCAACTGTAGAATAAGCTTAATACTAGTAGTATCTATAGTAGTAGTATCTGTATCTATAATAGTATCTGTATCACACAGAAGCTCTTACAAAAACCAGCCAAGTCATTTCTGTCATTTATTGTTGAATGTATGAAAGAGAGAAGAGAGGAAACGACAACGATCACGAGTGTCATTCGATAAAGTGCACTGAGTCTGAGCCGCTGAGACCCAACCAACACGAACTGTTACGACACGACACACAGACGTGACTCAGTAAAGACCAACGGAGGAATAGAAACACCACTTTGGCTCAAATGTACCACAAAGCATGCTGCTGATATAAAACAGCTTATATTTGACAGACTACTGTGCAAGAGGCATCCACTGAACAATCACCCATAGAGATGTAACCTAACATCTGATTGGCTTAAGGTCACATGTCATTCACCCTCAGGAACCTGGCTGGGCGTGTCTGTGGAATGAGAAGTCATTAGAGGAGAGAATGTCAATACGACTGCAGGCCTCCCACAGCTTATACCAGTCTGGTTTCATCACGAGGAAATCTTCCTGGTCCTGCAGTGTGAAATAGCGTGAAGACTTCCAGGACGGAGAGCAAGACAAACAATACAAAGCCTGCAGGCATGAGAAGAAAAACCTGATGACACGATCGTCCTCACATATCCTGAAAATCAGACTTGAAAACCACAGCAGCAACTAGAAATCCCCTCTGGGAGAGACGAGGACCGAGAGACTTGGCAGCGTCTGCAGGACCGAGGCCAAGGACAGAATGAGGGCGCGATGCCAGCGGGGGAGGAAGGAGGGAGGGATGGGAGGAGGGGAGGGATGGGAGGGGAGGAGGCAGTATCACGGCTTCAGTCAATATTCAGCAGAACCACAGTGACCTGGTGAACCTGGTGACCTCCATTCACCGTCTCAATGCTACAAACACTCAGCGGCTTCTGGACCCGGAGCTTGTTATCGCTGCAGGACACGTGACAGAGTTCCCCTCTCCCCTTACGCCTCCTTCCTCCTTCCTCCTTCCTCCTCTCTCGTCTCATGTGTTCCAGAGCCTTCCCTGGGCGGCCAGCCTCCGGTTCAGCTGGCAGAGCTGCCGGAGGAAGCCGTCGTTGGGCCCGATCTCCCTCCCCTGGCGCACCATGGCCAGGGCGGAGTGGACGTCCATGTTGTGGCGGAGCATGAGGTAGGCGATGACCAGGCTGGGCGAGCGGCTGTAGCCTTCCCTGCAGTGGACGTACACCTTACCTGGAGAACACAGGGATGCACTTCACTCCAAAACCAGTAGACACATTCACTCGATTTACGTGATTTACTTGATTTACTCGTTTTAGTTGATTTACTCGATTTGCTCGATTTACTCAATTTGCTCGATTTACGTGATTTATTTGATTCACTTGATTTACTCGATTTACGTGATTTACGTGATTTACTTGATTTACTTGATTTATGTGATTTGCACAATTTGCGTGATTTACTTGATTTACTCATTTTAGTTGATTTACTCGATTTACTCAATTTGCTCGATTTACGTGATTTACGTGATTTACTTGATTTACGTGATTTACTTGATTTACGTGATTTACTTGATTTACGTGATTTACTTGATTTACGTGATTTGCACAATTTGCGTGATTTACTTGATTTACTCGTTTTAGTTGATTTACTCGATTTGCTCGATTTACTCAATTTACGTGATTTGCGCGATTTACTTGATTTACTCGATTTACTCGATTTACTTGATTTCCGAGCGATTTCTGTGATTTACTCGATTTCCGAGCAATTTCCGCATGATTTGCTCGATTTACTCGATTTGCTCAATTTACTTGCTTTACTAGATTTGCTGGACTTGCACGATTTACTCGATTTGCTCGATTTGCTCGTTTTGCTCGTTTTGCTCCCCCTCCGTCCTCTTACCTTTTCCGTTTTTGTGTGCCAGCGCCTCCTCGATGAAGTCCGCCCCCTCCTCGAAGTAGACGCTGAGGTCGAAGTGGTCGGTGTCGCTGGCCGGCATGCCGTGGTAGACGACGCCCGTGCCGGCGTAGAACTCGCCGTTGGTGTTGACGTGCATGAAGGAGTCGCCCTCCGCGGCGTTCAGGATGTGGGTGACGCCCAGACGCCGCAGACGCATCACGTTCATGGCCACGAACCTGAAACAGCAGGAACAGGAATACCAACTGTGAAACCCAAGCTAGTAGAGACAGATAGATCTACCTCATGAGACTACTGATACTGAATGGACCTCCACTGGTTTTCAGGAGTCTCTCTCTCTTCCTAACCCGGTTGTTCTTCCATGACGGCGCCAGACGTGGTTGCTTGGAGATTTGTGATGCAAAAGCCAATATAGATGTTTCCTACATGGTGGGATGCTCCAAATATGGCCGTTTTTTAGTTAGTTAGTTAGTTAGTTAGTTAGTTGGTTGGTTTATTCCTTTAAAGCTTGATGAAACATTTCCAGTTATGGACAAGAAATAATGGAAGTTTCTATTAAGTTTCTTGTTTCTTTCTGTCTTCTTCTGTGCTGTTGTACTAAAGAGAGATGAGACACGCTGATGCTGATGATTCCTGCAGCGTTGGCACCTGGCGGCCGGTGGAGACTGAACGCTCGCTGGTGTTAATATTGGAAGCAGCATCACACCCCCAGAAAAAAAGGCTTCGAAACTGCCAGGCTTTCAAACAAACAACACCGAGACATCTAAACATGGCTACACTATGTGTGTGTGTGTGTGTGTGTGTGTGTGTGTGTGTGTGTGTGTGTGTGTGTGCGCGTGCATGATAAAAGACTCAGCTGTTTCTGTCCTGTCTATTATTTATGACACCTTTAGGGAGGCGGAGAGAACAGAAGAGGCACTCGAGAGGGTTTTTCTATTGAACTATGTTAGAAATTCACCATCATGACTCACTGTGCTCAAATGAAACCCACTAATAGTTTCTGTTACGTAAAGCCTTTAAAGATACAATCCACAATTTATCTAACCATCTAAATGTTGGCTGCATTTATTTTGAAAATCTCTCCTTTCCCCAAGTTCCTTCTCAACATAAATATATATATATGGTGACAAAAAGCCTGCAACGTGTTTCATTCAGCAGCATAGTCAAGTAGAAAAAGCCTGGTGACAGTTAGGTCAGGAAATACGTTGTGTGGGGGTTTCAAACTCATTCACGAGGGCTTTTATTCTGAAGGTGTTTTAATTGAAGGTGTTAATTGATGAATATTGCACGTTATTTTAACTTCCATCTATTTATTGAATGTAAGTCGTCAGTTTGAGACCCACCTGATCTTCCGTTATTTGCGCTCGAGGGCACCCTCTCTCTGCTGTGGAGGGTATTACAACAACATGCCCTAGAATGTAAACAGTTCAAGCATTGTGGGGTTTTCTTGTACTTTTCCTGCATTTGCACTGGGAGTTTATTTACAGCTCAAGAATTTTTTCTGTGCACTGTTTCTTAGTTTTAGGTGGAAGATCAGTAGATGTAGAGTCTGACATCATTACTGCTAACGTTGTCTTTACTCGTGCTGGTTTGTTTTACTGTTTTAAACAAGGTTTGACTAAATAAGCAATAATAATAACAATAAGCCAGATTCATCTTCTCTCCTCAGGTGTAACAGATACAGACAGTGTGTGTGTGTGTGTGTGTGTGTGTGTGTGTGTGGTTATAACAGGTTCAGTACTGGTCTATTTCCAACTCCTCCATCTCTGTCTCTGCTCCATTTTGCCTTTTGTAAAATTAATTCGCCTCTTGAAACATTCACCAACATGCTCCGGTCTCCAACCCCCATCATGCACCTTCAGGTTTGGACTGTTCACTGAGTAGAACCCTAAAATAGTCCCAATACTCCTCATGGGAAATGACTGGCAGTGTGTCTCAATTGTGAGTCTACAGTGATGTTATGTTGTTTTTCTCTCCTATGGTAGGTCAATCTCTATAATATTCCTGTAGGGACTTATAGTTTCTCTGTGGTACTCAATAGTGAGCTAATACTGATCTTATAATAGTTTTTTTATATCTCCAGAATATTCCTCTAATATTCCAATAAGGATTTATAATTGTGCTGTGTTTAGTATCCCTCTATAGTTTATTATAGGATTACTATAGTTGTTTTCGTAAGGAATTAAATGGGGAGATTGGAATTGAACTGAAAATTCAATTGAGTTATTTTATAAGATGATAAGAAACGAAGTAGCGGGTCGAAGGCAATATCGTTTATATTGATTGTTTAAAGAATCAGCGTGACCTGAATTAGATGTGATATGAAATATGGCGTCATGCTCATATAACAGGGTTAATAACAGCGATACGAGGGAAATATGAGACAGTTTAAATGTATGAATGAAGCAGAAGGAACAGCGGGCAGATCAAACAACACGCGCACGTGACGAGCCCAGCTCACGGACATAGATCACCGGGGCAATGCATGACTTGAGTGGTTAACGGCGACCTGCACAATAATAAAACGAAATGAAACATAACGACTCACGCGTTGCCCACGTAGATCCCGGGGAAAACCTCGTTGAAGTGTTTCGTCGGCCAGCTGTAACAGCCGCTCTCGTCCGTCAGCAAGTCGTTGAGCTGCTGGAGGGACACCTCGAAGTCCGACATGGCCACCCGGTCCGGAGCCGCTGCCTTCACCTGTTGGTCGAGGCGAAGCGAGGGTGGGGGCGGGGGGGGCTCGGGAAATGTGGCGAACAGGTGTCGGTTTACGGGTCGGGGAGGTTTCAGGAGTCGAGGGGTTGAGGGGTTGAGCTCCCCGCCGACTGACCCGAGCGTCTCGGCGTTCAGAGACACAACCCAACAGACCCTCCTCCTCACGGCAGGTCTGACTCGAGTATTACCGGTAACTAGCGATGTAGTGGGAATAAACAGGATAAACCGGAAGGCAATAGACAATTTATATGTTGTACAATAAATTCACAAAAGCATCCCATGTTCATGTTATGTTTGAAAACAATCAATTACTGTTTGTTTTCAACTGACAAATGACGCTTCTAACTTGTTTTGCCTCTTTTTGTTAATATACAATTTTAATTAATGATTTATCTTATAACCTGACTTTCCGTGTATCAGTCTATTCGCACGTTTGACATTAACTTCCAAATTATTGTAGCATCGATAAATCATTACCTACATTAGTGCAATTACCTTAAGATTGTCAGCCTCTGGTGGCCCCTGCACTGTACCTTACACTGGGTGGGATTTGGCATTGCTTTACAGCACAAATGATATTGCTTTATGGTACAAAACCAAAAGAGGGCGCTGTTCTTCCAGTACAACAACAGTTTTTCACAATGGCAGATGGTACATGACAGAGGGTACGAATCATCTCGAAGACTGACACACATGACACAGTGATATACGTTTACTATGCCAGAGAGAATTTTTATTGATATTTTTTGTAAAGGAAAACATTTCAAACAGTAGGCACTGCATTCAAACTGCTTTCTAGTAAGTGAGTCTAAAGTGCAAGTGTTGCAGCTTGTCAAGCGTCAGGCAGAGAGAAGCTGGTTTTACAGGTATGAGTTATGCTTGGTGGCTGAGAGGTGCTGGACTTGGTGTTCAATGGGGGTCTCTCTAACCCTGCTTGCAGCGATGCAATGACTTTTTTTCAGTGCTCAAAACTGCACCATCATCTCGAAGTGAAGATGATAGTAAAATGCAAGCTAGTGGTTTTAGAGACTAACCATGTAACCAGAGGTGAAAGGTTTGAGACACATCACCTCAAAAGGCATCATTGGCTGAAACGCCACTGATCAATTAGTGGTTATTTTTGAGTCCTAATCTCAATTACTGAATTGGGGGAAGTGACGTCATCACTGACCCTGGTTTTAAGTTAACACCCCAGTTGAACTCGCCAAGTCAACCTTTGGACTCCCTGCCATTGCAAAGCTCCCTGGGCGTCTTGGCTCTGAGGGGATACTGCTCTTCACTGGGAAGAAAAGAAAGGACGAGTCATTTTAAAGGTTTGAGGGGTTTGTGACCAGAAAATGCTAAATCATATGCCCAGACCTGCTGGGCAAATTTGGTTCCCTCAAGAAGTACAATTGAAGTTCACATGAGCAAGGCATTCAACCCCCAGTAGCCAACACCCAGAGAAGTAAAATAAGTAAACTTATTTCCTGCACTTTTCAATTCAAATCTTTCATCGGTAAGTAAAACCGTCCCTTTCAGTCCTCGTCAAATCACTCCTATATCTACATTGAGAATTTCATCATTCCGGTCAACGTTTTTTCAATCTATCTTAGAAGCATTTTTCACCACACTAGCTAGGATAGCAGTCGTGCACTAACTAGAACATTCTGTAGTTCAAAGCCAGTAAAGCAACAGGAACATTTTAGACTTGGGCTAACTTGTTGCTAGGTTTTTGCGTATTCTTAATGCATGCTACTTCATAGGTGACAGGCAACACAAGCTTTGAAATACACCTCTGAACTCCTCCCCTCAGAGCCAAGATGGCCGCCTTGCTTGGCTCTGTTTTGGCTCCTTAGCACATCTCCGGTAGCATCTTGGCGGCCCTGCAGCGCAGGACTTTCAGGAAGCTGTCAATCTTGTGGGAGTCTCGGCGAAAGCAGGACAGCAGGAAGTGGAAGTTGATCAATCTGGAGGTCTTGTCCTGGCCGAGGACATTGCTCCCTCTGAAGGGCAGGAAGGAGATGTACTGGGAGGAAGGACCCATCTGGGAGAGAAGTATTAAGAGCCTATTAGAGCAAGTAGAGGAGGCTAATATGGGAGGGGTGATGTAAGGCACTTCCTAAAGAGGGGAGTTCTCAGTTTTTTCATCCTGCGATGGAAGATGCTGCTGACCTGAGATGCTTTTTCACATAAGACCAACATTACACCTACATTGCATCTGTCTAATGCCTGTGTCTCCAAAGTAAGTCCATGTAATATTAGAGGTTTGGTCTGATCTTACAGGTCTTGGTCTGGTGCTAGGTAAGCATTGCAGGTACTGGTCCACCCCCCCCAGGACCCCACACCTTGCTGGACAGTATGTCCAGGCCGTCTCCCAGGTTCTTGGAGTGGTCCTGCAGTTCCTGGATCTTGTTGTAGATGGTGTTGTGGGCTGGGTGGGGCAAGCTGTTGGCAGTGGAGGACAGTTGGACCAGGGGGTCCGCCCAGGCCTGGAGCAGGGACCGGACCAACGATAGCAGGTCAGACTCCTGGAGGAAGAGGAGGAGGTAAGAAGAGAGGAAATCAAAGAAGAGAAGTGAAGAGAGGAGAGGAAAACAGAGGACCTTAAAGGAACAGTTCACTCCAAAATCAAAATGCTGGCATCATCTACTGACCTTCATTGCAGTTTGTACAGCCACCAAACAGACAGGGCGTTAGCTAACACAGTTCTAGGCCTTCTACCAAGCAGTTAAAGTGAATGAGGTCTGGTTGTTTAGAGCCATCAAATTTCTCTGAACAAATCCTGCAGCGTAGTCCAAGTGTTTTGTAGCCGAACAACAAGAGGGCTTCATCACATTATTATATAAGGTAGAGGAAACCACCCGCACCTACTTTCCAACTGCTCAACAATGGAGGACGCTGTGAGCAACCGAGTCATTCTCAAGCCAAAAAAACAATCTCAGTGGCAAACAATCAAAATGGACCTCTGCTTTCGTTAGCTAGCTTACTCATTTCTTTTGAGAAAATGTGACTTTATCATTTGTGTCAATTACAGGCTACCGTAGCTTAAGGGGACGAGAGGGGCTGTGCCAGAGACCAGTCCATGTTGTCGCAATTCCCACTGGTCGCCACTAGAGGCCGACAGACGTCGTAGATGGCCTAATGCCCCTTTAAGGGAAGGAAAAGAAGGAGGAGAAGAGGGCAGAAGAGAGGGAGGGGAGTGGCAAGGAGGAGAGCAGGAAGGAGAGGAGGAAGGAGAGGGCAGGAGCTGAAGCAAAATAAAAGGAGCAGATGAATGGAGCAGGTAACTCACCGACACTCGGAGAGTCTGCTCCTTGTCATTGGGCGTCTGCAGGGAGGAGGTGTGGCACATGGAGGGGCGGGGCATAATCACCCGGCCTATAGGAGGGAAATGAGAGTCCTGCCAGAAGATGATTCGTAATATTGAGTATATTTACAACTATATTTTTATTCAACTCGAGCAGAAACCCAAACAAACACATAAACTCAACAAGCCGAGGAAATACACAATACATCTTTTATTTCAATGTATTATTGATTGGTGTTTTAAAGCAACAATACACTCATTCACCAACACAGTAATGCAACAGGAAGTGATTTATCTCAGATCGAGTAATTGCTGGAGCCATCTGGCAGGCAGATACAGATTCAACGGATTCATCCTCTCCAAGTTTGTTCCTGGGAGAGTGAAATGTGGTATCAAAACCTGGAATCGATTAAAGTCAATTTCTCTTCTTGCTTCGAACAAGAAGTGCATTTCTGTCTCCACCTTACTAACATGTCGTGTGTTTGATTTTCTGGTACCTGAACTGCTTACTGGGCCTCCGATGACCAAATCCAACCAATTTTGATATTTCACTCCCGCTGTTCTTCACACCAGGCAAACTATGTAATGAACGCATTCACAGACCATGCACACACACACACACACACACACACACACACACACACACACACACGGATACTGACCAGCTCATGGGTGAGTGAGGTGCTGAGTGAGTGCAGTTTGTCGGAGCGCTGGGAGGCTCGGTCCAGCAGGTCGTTCAGAGGGACGGCGCTGCAGGACGCCACCATGTACAGCACTACAGGGGGGTCACACAGAGAGGGAGTAAAACAAGTGAAATGGGGTGAGGTAGATAAGAGAGGGGGAGAGTGAGAGGGGGAGAGAAAAACAGACAGTATCCCGACAGTTTCAAGGAATAATCTGTGATATTTTCTTTCCACCGACTGATAAAACTCAGCAGTGATTCAACCTCTAGTCAGTCTGTGAACGCCGGTGTCAGGTCGGTCTTTACCGGGAGAAACCCTCTGGAGACAGGAAGTGATGAAGTGAACACACACACACACACACACACACACACACACACAGCTCTTACCTGTCAGGTAGATTTTGGTTCCCTGGGATCTTCTGCGAGCCATCTCTCTTCTTTTCTTACCTCTTTTCGTTACCTTCCTTTGCTGCTGTATCTCTCTCTCTTTCTCTCTTTTTCCATCTTGCCTCCATTTTATAGTCTCTTTGTCGTTTGGTTATGCAGCAGTGGGGGGAAGAGGGGGAAGGAGGGGGGGGGGCTAATTGTTTGGAACTAGTTTGGTCCAGTTTATAATGAGAAACATGGTCAAGAGGAATGAATTCTCATCAGGACGCAGTCCCAGGTTGATTTAGGTGTGAGTGTGTGTGTGTGTGTGTGTGTGTGTGTGTGTGTGTGTGTGTGTGTGTGTGTGTGTGTGTGTGTGTGTGTGCATGTGGGTGTCTGGTGTTCAAAGCCCACAGATGTGGAAAACTCCTCTCAGCCCAGTGAAGTGATGAACCAAACACACACAAGGTGATCTAACGATGTTCTGACATTCAAGTCACCTGATGAGTTTTGAACTTGACTTGGTTTTGTGTCGATGCTCCTGATGCTCCTGGTGCTCCTGGTGCTCCTGGTGCTCCTGATGCTCCTGGTGCTCCTGGTGCTCCTGGTGCTCCTGGTGCTCCTGATGCTCCTGTCGCTCGCTGGCCGCTCAGCCTCGTTCTAAAATGTAAAGGAAGAAATATGAAAAGTCTCACCTGCTGTTACCAAATCATTCCTATAAAACTCAATACAGGGCATCATTTTGTCATATTTGCCCGTTTTATTTTTTTTAATTGAATTATTTTTCTTCTATATTATTTTTCCTTTCCTTTATTTTGAATGCCTTAATTTAATCCTTTCTTTAATCAATGTCTGGTGTATTTGATTGTATCATATACTCTCTGGGTGACAGAGTTGAAACCAACACATCAGCATTAGTGAACTCAAGCATTTTATCACAGACAAAGTGTTTAAAATCCAAAGTTACTGAAGGACCTTTTAGTGTTCAGTCGACTTTAAAGTCACATTTATATATTAAATTTATATAAATTTATAAATTTATATATTTATCAACCTTGTTTGATGTATTTTAATACTTATTGTACTTCAGACAGCTGGGCAAGATACTGTGAACAGCCAACAGAGGGCGCTGCTGTCATCGATAGAGAGAGACTGAGGCAGTGATAGAGAGAGCATTAAATACATCAGAGAGAAAGAGAGAGAGACCATCTATATACATATATATATGGCACATATTATTTTTATTTTATTGTTATTATGAATTTTCTTATTTCTTATAATATCTTTTAATATATTTTAGTGTGATTTTTTATATTGTATTCTTGACCTTTTAAAGTACTTGCTTTTATTCTTGTTTTGTTTTTATTCTTCTCTTGCTTTTTATTGTTTTGTATCGAACAGTCAAATTCCTTGTATGTGAAAAATAAAACTGATTCTGATTGGATTAGGTTTGATAAAACTAAATTTATTGGGTCTTTCACACATAAAATAGCAAAGAGAGAAAGAACGAAAGAACGAAAGCAGAAGTCCAGAGGGAGAGAGAGAAACTCTTCTGTTTGACTTGGTTTGTGTCCTCCGTGGGCTTCCAGTGGGTTTATAGTCATACAGCAGTGTGCTCCATGTCCCACTGATCACTGGATGTGCCCTGCATGCACGTCACCAATTTGTGTGTGTGTGTGTGTGTGTGTGTGTGTGTGTGTGTGTGTGTGTGTGTGTGTGTGTGTGTGTGTGTGCCTGTGCTCCCCTTTAAATAAATCCATGTGTGCATGTCAGTATCTGCAGTTTTTAGCATCAGCTGTGGTCTCCTCCCCTCTGCATGTTGCTGTTTATGGAGCAACATGGACTTTAGATGTATTTTGTTCTGCTGCTTCCATTGCCAGTCAGTCAGTCAGTCAGTCAGCCAGTCAGTCAGTCAGTCAGTCAGTCAGTCAGTCTGGATGGATGGATGGATGGGAGCATCGGAGTTCCACTGTGTGATAAACCAGAAAAACCCACTGAGAAAACACACAGGGCTGCCTCCTTCACAGACCTGGCCCTCTGCCAGACCTCATCACCCTATATAATACCCACAAGCCTTTGCTCTAGACACCCCCCCCCCCCCTCCCACTACTTCCTACTTTTCCTTCCTACCACACATGTACATGTGCAACCACACATGCGCAGACGCACACCTACACACTTCCCATGCGTGACCTACAGACTGACTTTGAAAGCTCCTCAACATTTGACACACACACACACTCACAAACACAAACACAAACACACACACACACACACACACACAGACTCACAAACACACACACACACACTCACAAACACAAACACACACAGACTCAGTTTTCCTCTACAAATGTTCCATTCCCCCAAGCAAACTTCCTCTTGTTGCCAGAACAACTGGTTTTGCTGTGCTGGCTTCATTTTGCAAGGGTGTGTGTGTGTGCTGGGTGTGTGTGTGTGTGTGTGTGTGTGTGTGTGTGTGTGTTTGCACATGTATATTGTGCATGATACTATACTGTATCATGGAGCCGGGGGGTGTTGCTTATCTCTAACCTTGAGGGACGACCCTGCACATAAGAGCAGGACAGGAATGAGGGACGTTTTATGGGTCTTGGATCGTGCCATGGTGCTGGGCCTGAAGACACATGCACACACACACACACACACACACACACACACACACACGCTGACAGGCAGGCAGACAGAAATACCACACGTGTACGAAGCCCCTCCCCCTCTTTGGCTCACAGCCAAACCGCCGTGTCCCAGGAATCTCAAGAGCTTCTTCTCCTCTTTCTCTCTGTCTTTCTCTCTTTTACTCTTCTCTCTCTTTTACTCTTCTCTTCTTCTTTCAGTCTGTTAATTGCTCTTTTTCTTTGTCCCTCCTCTTTCTGTCTCTCTTTCTTCAGACCTGTCTTATCTCTCTAACGGTTAGAGAGTAATGAGAGTCTAACTCAACCCCCCTCCGAGTCACTCTCATTACTTGTCTCTCTTCCTCACCAAAAATCCCCAAATAGTCTCACTCTTACAAGGACCTCGTTCTTTCTTTCTTTTGTTTGTTTGTTCTTTCTTTTTCTTTCTTTCTTTCTTTAACTCTTTAGTTTGTTCTTTCTTTCTTTCTTTAACTCTGTTGAGTCCTGCCTCTCCTCTTTGAGTGAAGTTGACACTGTTGTGTGTTTAAGGAAAAGGCAATTCTTCTGCCCTTCCCCCTCTTCTCTCTCAGCTCTCAGCTTCAGGCAGTATACATTAACACACACACACACACACGCGCACACACACGCGCGCACACACGCGCGCACACACGCACACACAGCACACTCATAAAGCAGAGCTACACGCCTATCCACAACAGAGCTGCTGTAGGACACCAAGCCCCCCTTTGGTATTTTCTGCAATCCTCGCACAACCTCGGGACCAGGACATCCCGTCTGCAGGTAGGTAGGAACTAACACTTTGTTTTATGGATTCAATCTGACCCGGGGTCTGTTTTCTGCAAGGGAACCACTTGTGTTGCTAAAGTACATGGTGTTCCTTCTGTCTCAGCAACATGTGGACATGCAGGAAGGTGTGCAACGGGGCTGCTCGTTGCCAGTAGTACATGCATACAGCAGGATAAAGACAGTACATGAGCTATTTGGTCCAAAGTACGACGTAGTGATGTAAAAGACGCTCAGAAAACACTTATTTATGTTTTCATATAACTTAAATCATGTTGAGGCTGCGTCCTCTGGTGTGCATGATGAACGATGATCTGAAAAGTGGCCAAACTCTATTCTGCAAATAAAAAGGGTTCAACTGATCCTCCACAACATACGGTGCTTCTTCCAGCCTCGCCACGCCAGAACATTTCACCTTATGCATGAGACGGGATTATGTCTGCCAGATGAGGTGAGGCGTTGAGGTTGAGGTTTTTCCACTCAGGGAGTTAATTGGTTGACATTTGATGGTAATGTAATTTAGACTCTGTCCGGCTGGAACTGACTATGCAGCTATCACTATTTTAGGAGAAGACAGGGGTCCGGGGCCCGGGGCGGGGCCGACAGGTATTGAACAGAGGTCACATGCACGGTCCTGTCCGCCTCGGTGACACTTACACAACCGTGGACGCTCAAAACGTGACCGAGCTCAGTATGCGTTTTTTTGGAAGCGTGCCTCGTGCACCCTACACAGAATTGAATGACCGCATTTGAAGGACTGCATTTCCCACAATCCATCGGCGCGTGAATTTATAGGCGCTCCGGGGAGTCGAGGCTCGCGGTGCCACAAGGTGAAAAGCTACAAGGCTGCTCGTGCTTGTTGCTACTGTCCACGACACGGATCAGGTGAGATGCGCGAGGAAAGGCTTTACTCTGTCGGGTTGTTCTTAAGTTAGTGGAAACTTCTCCATTTATTAGTACAGCTCAGTAGGTAGAGCACGAGAGTGTCAGGGTCGTGGGTTCGATCCCCACATAGTGTCATGTAAGTTTGTACGTCGCTTCGGATAAAAGCGTCTGCTAAATGACCTAATGTAACGCAAGTACCGTCACCTGTACCAGATATTTCCTGTCAGTAGTTGATCAACTGGTTTGAAAAGTCAAACCGACTGAAAACTCCTTACGTCATTTTATGAGTTTGCACCTTTTTTTTTTCTTTCTTTCTTTTGCATCGTCTTCTGTATGCCAGCCGTTCCTGCAGAAACGCGACGCCGTCAGTAACGAACCGACGCCTGAGCGCGGCGCAGCCTGCAAACTGACCGGTGTGTGTTGCGTAACTCGGTGGAGTTTGGAGCGTTGTAACGTTACATAAGTGTCGGTAACAGTTGGGACGGCTGGTCACGTCGGCGGGCAGGTGAAGGTTCCCTTTTTGTCGTTTGGGTCGTAAAGGTTGGACTTCAGTACGGGAGGTTAGTTGTGCTAGTTGGAGCGGCGGGTGGTTCCGGTTCTGTGACCTTGGGAAAACTTGATGGGTTTTTGTCAAGGACGCGCAGCGGAACCGGGCCTCCGCTGCTGTGTGAGATTCAGACAGTTTATCCAATCTACTCCAGAAATGAAATACACTCTCTTAACTTTTAAACTTTTCTCTCAGTTTGACCCTCAAACTGTCTGGCCCACGTGGCGCCACATCCCCCTGACCTTTTAACACACCTTGTTGAAAGAGAGATGTTGGCCTCTTGCTGAAAGACTCCACTAGGGGGCAGGAGTCCATGGGTCTCGCTGCACTGACAGAACCCAGGACTGTTTCTCCCCCCATGAACACATCTAGTATTTAACACGTTTGTATAAGCAGCCATTAACAGATGGAGATAGTTTCTGGTAGTTGATCATGCAGTTGTGCAGATGATTAACCTCCCGTCTACCCTTGGTGCACTTTGACCTCCCAAATGTCTCTTCCCCCTCTGAACTTTTTTTAAAGATTATTTTTGCCTTATTTCTTTTGCGTTTTTTTATTTTTTTTTAAATGTATTTTATTTGGAAAGCTAAGAGGAGGGTGAGGGTCCCGGGCCGGCTTCGAACCCAGGGCCAACCGAGCCACCAGCCCCCTCCTCTGAGCGTTGTCTGGGTCACTGCCCCCAACCCCTGCCCCCCCCCCCCACCTTCCTTATGTACACATGTGCTCTGCCCGCTCTCCCCGCCCCCTCGTGTGTCTCCTCCCACCATCTCACTCTTTTATTTCTTCTCTCCTCTCTCTCTCCTCTCTCTCTCTCTCTCGGTGGTACACGGCTCCATAGGCGCTCGGAGGACAGGACCGGACCGGACACTCTTTACCACAGCAGCACTACAGCCATGTCGGACTCCGAGACCGCCGCTGCCCCCGCCGACGCCCCCGTCCCGGCCGCCTGCACCAGCATCAAGGCCGACCTGGACAAATGGTAGGAGAAGAGTGTGTGTGTGAGTGTGTGAGTGTGTGTAGGACCAAGTGTGTGTGTAGGACCTGGGTTATGTCGTTTCTGGGGGAACTGTACTGGGACCTCACATTCCTATGAGTTATTTTAATTGGCTGATAGGTGGTTATACTCTCTATGCGCCAGGATAAATCTACCTCTATCTTCACACCCTCCGATAGTTCGCCATTAACCACACGCCATCGCCGCGGTCCTTCATCACAGCACCAAACTCGATGGCCACAGTTGCAGCTCCGAACGGTTTCTCTCGTCTGATGGGTTTTGCAAGATCTCCTGTGGCTGCGGGGCGTTCAAACAGTCACGCTTGTTTCATGCTCAGTGTTGAGTGTTGAGGTGTCGAGTTGCAGACCTTGTATGTAAAAAAATGTATTTAAAAAGACACTTTGCAGTATTTGAACGGGTGCAGATGCGCTTGAACGTACCCAAACAAGCAGTTCTGCAGCTGCAAAGACGCGTCGTCGCATGCAAGACGAGCGCTCAAATATTCCTCAAATTCTTGAGCAGATTCCACCGTGATTGTGCACGGGTCTGGTGGGGAACTGAATTTGGGAGAGCAGCAGCAAATGCACCTAAAATGCGCCATGCTAAGATGGAGTCGCTGTAGAGGACGCCAGCGCTGCACGCCGCCATCGGAGAAGGAATTGAATCTGAAGTCTCGGCGTGTTGAAATTTAACTGAGTTTGACATCTCCACCCGGGTTGTGGAGATGTTTGGGGTACCCTATTGAGGAGAGGGTGATTTAGGGGGGGGGTTAATGGTGTGTGGGAGGGGGGTGATGTGCATCGCTTACCCATACGCCTGAATGGAGGCTGGGAATTTGCTTACGTCACGACCCAACACCCCCCCCCCCCCCCCCCTCAGCAGAATACCCTGCGCTAGCTCGTTACGCCTCACGCTAGTCCTCCTCTATCTCCTCATGCCTCCTGCTGTGTCAACGGTCGTGAGGTTGAGCGACAGCAACGCCAACTCACCGATTCCTCGTACCGACCGACAGGAAAATAAAAATCTTCCCCCAATATGGCCGGATGAACTGTTCTTTCCGCATAAACCAGCAGACGCAGAGCAACATGGAGGACTGGTGTGTGCAGCTCAATGACAAGGCAATGTCAACACCGTTCAGTCAACATCTTCTCTCCCCACGGCGACTTGTGTCCATCAACACACCTCTTATCTGGAATTGTCCATTTGTATCGATTTTTGATTTTCCGCCAAGCAGGGCCTGAGCATCGTAACCTTCATCTTCTCTAGAAAACACTGCTGACAATTTTTGGCTTTTGTTTTATTGCTATTGTTTTACTAAACTAAAAAATGAAGATATTGTCTAAAAGCAGCAGCCAGACTGCTGGGCCCTGATAAGGCTACATGGGTGTGTGAGGCCGGGAGATAAGACAGCAGGTGGAGGGTGGAGACTTGGCTAGTTGGCTAACCACTTGTAAAACTTTTACAAGAGCCGCATTTTCCTTTTGTAACTTAATCACGTTTAGTGCAACACACTGAACTTTCTCAGTCCAAGGGCAGGCCGGTGACGAGGCATGGGGCTCACTGGGAACCTTGGCCCACGTTGGTCCTGTACCGATCAGAGCTGTCAAGACCACATGTGGGAATATGATCTTAGGTATGCTACAGCCCATCCAGTGTGTCATGCTTTTAGCTGATTGTGTCAGCAGAATCTGAACCTGTGAAATACCATGACATCTGGGCCATGCATGTCAGGGCTACAATGTTAAAGGGTCACGGTAGCACATCACATCACAGCATACAAGCAGAAGCTAAGCCCGGTAGCCCCGTCTCCTCGTCCCATGGGCTTTGGCTTGGGTGATCAAATCGAAGTGATTTGGCGTTAAGTAGCAACACCATGGCACGGCTGGCAAAATTTCAGCTTGAAATAAATTGTGCAAAAACGAATTGTCTTAATGGGGCTAATTCAAGGGTGTAGCTTTAGGTCCTGCAGTGTGAGTCAGCCCAGCGGTACCGGGGCTCTTTAACTCAAGCTGCCGTTTTGATAGCTACATTTCCAAGCTAGCCTGTTAGCCAGACATTGACCTCATTTTAATTTTCATTGAGGCTTCCTTCAAAATGTATACATGGCCGTACACTTTAGGGTTGTTGAAATACTAGCGCGTCACTTTTCAACTGAAGCCGATCAGCGATCTGGCGCTGCAGCCTAGCCTAGCCTGCCAACGAGCAACGCTCCTTCGCTGTCGGACAGTTGTCATCAAGGGTTGTTTCACTACACGAGTGTCAGCTATCTTGAGGTTTGTAAAGATGCCATTGAAGGTCAACCTGATACACTCTGCAACCTATATCAGCTCCTTGCCCGCTAACCTTGCTCACATGGCCACTAACTTTGCTAGCTAATCATGCGCCAAAGAGTCCTCCATTACACGGGACCTGGCCTGTCTGGACCTTTCCAGTTTTCTTCCAACCTGATCCAGCTTCAAGCCGGTGTAGACTGTGCGTGGCTGACCCCCGTGTAATGAATACCACAACCACTGCGTATTTATAGCCGTCCTCTTCAAGTCGTGGGTAGCGGTGTGCGAGAGTGAGACTGTACGTACAGGACGTACATGTTCCCTGCCATAGATCGCGTTACCGCTCAACTTGACACCTGTTCCCCGTAATGAGGTCAGCCAAGCAAGCAGCCGACTCGCATTCACACACAGCCGGGGGGTTGGTGTGGAGGCGGCCATGTTGGTTTTCAGGCCCTCGTGGTCGTCTTGATGGTCTGCGTATACTTAGCCCGTCTTGGATTTATAGCTTTTTCCGATGCGTCAGGACGGGATTTTCGCGTTGGAAGTCGTGAGGTGACTAGAGGTTGTAAGTAGTGATGTTTCGTCAAGGTCAAGCCGAAGTACAGGATGGACTCAACGCTTAAAGTGGTGTGGAGGAGAATGAAGCGGTGAATGCCTTTCTATGACTTGTCGTTCATTTTGTAACTTGGGATGTACCAAAATGGTGGCTTGTGGTTATATAGTCAAAGGTCAAGGTCGGTGTAGCGTAGTAGAGGCTCAACATGCTACCAGTTCATGCTTCGCTGTACTTGCCCTTCCCACCTGCCAGAGAAGAGAGGCTTATTTGTTTCTGCTCAGATTTTTTTCCTTTCATTCCAGCAAATGCAAGAAAAGTTTCAAAGATGGAAAGATTTTGTTTTTGATAAGAACTCGCCGTTCGCCGTCATGTCACTCCACGAATTAGTTATGAATCAATCCATGAATCAAGTATAGGTGCAGAACAACGAGTACTTCCTGTTCATGTCAGTCATGGAATTTGCTCCAGATGAGACATGTTGAGTTAAACATGTACTTCTGTGTGACTGAACTAACGGCCCCCTGCTAATATTTACCATGTTGCAAAACTCCTAATCTATAGATGGCTGTCTTGTTGGTTGGTGGTAAACCTGTACTTTGAGATGCCTGCTTCTTTCATAACAGTCAAGGAGAGCCTGAGTGTGTGTACACACACACACACACACACACACACACACACACACACACACACACACACACACACACACACACACTCCACAGTTGTGTGTGTGCAGACATGCAGGTGTGTGGTTGGTGGAAACCGTCCTGGTTTTCAGTTGGAATGTGGCGACTCTGCAGAAGTCGGTAATCTGTCATGTTAGTTCTTGTTTCTTTATCGTTCCTCTGATCTCCTGCCGCTCTCTCTGACAATAATCTCCCTGACAATAACGGGGCCTCCGCTTGTTAACCCACTGATTTTATGTCGACTGAAGTATTACCAAGGGCGACTTACAATGAGTGAGTAGAGGGGGGTTCAAGGTCTTGCTCAAGGACACTTGGACAGGAAGCGTTGTCTCTTGCTGGGACCAAACCCCCTTGTTGTTTATTAGGATCTCCATCAGCCGACCCCCGAGTGACTGCTAGTCTTCCTGGGGTCCACAAACGGTCCACCAAGCCACCTGACTTGCATGTGTTTGGAAAGTGGGAAGAAACCAGGACTCGAACACGGCCATACCGGTACAGGATGGTCTCCCTGCTTTACTCTGGACGTTTGATTCGGTGCCTGCTGAGGTTCGTTCTCGGCTAGTGAGGTGTCATCTGGTTATTCCCGTCATAGCAGTGGGCGTGGCTTAGGCCAGCCCCTTTGAACAGCGCCCAGGGGACCCCCTACTCCACACCGTGTTGGCACCCTTGGCCTGACCGCTTCATGTTTCCACCGGTGTTTCCTCCCCGCATCAGCAGCTCTGTTGCACCTGCTGAGTGATCCATTATGTATGTTTGTCCCGGAGGACTGGCGACCAAAACCGACCGACCAACCAACCAGCTCAGCCTAAATAATTCAGCCTTCATTTCCTGATTGTGTCCGAGATGGGAGGATGACGTCACCCTCCCTCCAGCCTGAACGGTGACCAATGGTCAAGCCCTAGCAAAGGCCCTGCTGCTGGTTGCCGTGACAACGCAGCGATGCCCTGTGTTAACGTGACCTCGTCCAGCGTGTTTTCTCTTAGAAGGTTGCGTGATCGCGGCGGTGGTGATGTCATCAGCGCCTCCTCCTCCTCTCCCTCCTGTACATGTGACTGGCCTGTACTGGTGTACCCGTGTACTCTCAATATATAAACATGCTTGGAAGGGTGACAGAATATCTGGCTTGTAATGTAATGTAATATATAAACCTCAAGATGACCCCAGGCTCACCCCCCCCCCCCCCCCCCCCCCCCATATCCACTTCATTGCTGTGTTATTGTTTGTGTAATTGGTTTGCACAGGGCTTGTTCTGTTCTCAGTGTTGCGTAATAAGGTAGTTGGTTGGGATGACATCTGTTTCCCTGGGGTGGCTGTAGTGGGGTGAAGAAATGGCGCTATCCTGTCATCCACTCCCTGGATTATAATCCAACCGTCCTTCCCTCCATTACATTTCAATGTCATTTGATTAATAAAATGGCTGCCAGAAGGTACGGGACAGCCTCATTTAGTCAGTAGCTCTTTGGGTCGGTCCACTGCGAAGCCGGGGGGGGGGTTGTGGGATTATCTGGCAACGCAGCCTCAGGGTAAGAGTTTGGTTTGCTGTACTTGTGTTGGTTCATCAGCCAATGACTATCTCCACACACACACACACACACACACACACACACACACACACACACACACACACACACACACACACACACACACACTCACTCACTGGCTCTCATTCCCGCATACACACTCTGTAACACACTCTTCCCTCATCCCCCTCTGACAGTAAAGCACTGTTAATCTGCTGAGCAGCTGCATGTTACATCATATGGAGATGAAGCAACAGAAGCACTTTAAAACTGTATGAGTGTGATGCTGTATGTTTGGATCAAAGTGTGATGATAATAATAATAATAATAATATCACCAGGGATGTTGTCAGTTTATGTTCAGAATAGACTTGACCCTCGTTTTCAGTCTTATCATCAAACTGATGTAAGTTATGAGGATAATATAAAATAATTGTTTTTGTTTATATTGGTGGCCAGTCTGATACAAAAATCAATCATTGTTAGAAAAGTATTGAATTGAATTTTTTAATCTACTGCTAAATCAGGTGGTTATACCTTGAGCTGCCAGCAGGGGCAGCATTACACACTAAATCACTTATTGTTTATTGTGGTCGGATGGAGGTTCGTCTTAAACCGGTGAATGAAGGACTGGGGGAGGAGCAAGAGGGTTCATGTCAACTTCAAACCCCTCCCCCTTTTGGTCTCCCCCCTTTTACCTGCATGTCTTGTCGTCTCTTTGCATCACGCAACGTTCTCTCTCTCCCTCCCCCTCTTTCTCTCTCCCCCTCCCTTTCGCCCCGTCACCCTAATGCGCTATGGCAGTGTCTGCCTCTGTGTTGGCCGCCGGGTGCCTGAAATAATCTCACCCATCCCTGCTTCTCTCTCTCTCTCTCTCTCTCTCATCCACCACTCCCTCTCTCATCCCTCGCTTTTTTCTGCTGTCCAGTTTGTCTGTCAGCAGTTGACTGGGTACTGTTGGAGTAAAACATGTTGACCAGATACACCAAGTGTTGTTTTTTTTTAGATCGGCCAGTCGGTCAATTTACCCGTTAGGTGAGAACATGGACACCAACATCATCCTTGTGTTCCCGGTAGGATGTTGACTCTGGTCTACAACAACGTTAGCGTACACCGCGTTGAGTGATAGTAGCGACGAGCATCTGACTCGATCACCAAGGCCTGGTATCTAAACTAGCACCCAATCCAGACTGTTTCTAATTGATGTTTGGACGCTAAATGAAACCGCCACAACAAACGAGGAAAAACCATCCGTGTGTTGAACGGCTTCGTACCGACGTCTGATTTGTCCGCTGGGTGTCTCGGTGGTTCCAGATCTCAGTCGGCCGGTTGAGGTGGACTGGGATCCGGTTCAAGACGTGTGATGTTGTTTGCCGGACTGAGGCTGTCCAGTATCCTCCCCCTGCTTCTTCTTGCTCTTCTTCTACTAACTATCCTAATCTGCACGCTTGCGCCCCCCGGAGGCGGCGCTGAAATGACATTCGGTGGAAGTCTTCTGAAGTTGAGTTCGGTCTCTCGCAGTGTTTACTGAAGTGCCGACGCTGCAGTCCTCCCTCCTCACGGCTCTGTTTCTCTTCCCAGTGTGGCGGAGAAGGGCGGCGACGGCTGCAAGGACCTGATGGAGGCCTTCGCCGCCTGTGTGAAGGGTGCAGCTGAGGCCACGTCGTGAGGAGCCGAGCTCTGACCTCAAATGTAAGATTGATTACAAGCAACAGTCTCAAAGTTAAACGTCTTCAAACCATCCTACTGTAGTGGAGATCAACTGGAGGCCGTATTCTCCCACTGATTTCTTTTCTCTCTCTCCCCCCGTCCTACTCCCCCTTCTTCCTCCTCCCATCCTCCCTTCTAGGTCCACTGCACTGAATCCTCCAAGTTCCCAGCATTCCCTTCTGCACAGCAGCACTGGACTGAATGACGACGATGATGATGATGGCCGGTTTGGGCTCGAGTTCAGGATCTGATGGCAGAAACCACAACCCCCCCCCCCCCCCCCCCCCCAACGTCCTCCTGTTCTAGGCTTAACTGGTGTCTTCCGACCTCCCCCCGTTCCCCTCCTCCCTTTATGGCTGAAATGCATCGATTTGTAGACAATTCCAGAGAGCAGATGGGTTGTGATGTAAATTGTCGACTTAAATGGAAATAAAAGTATAAAATAATTGGTATAAAAACGAAATCACTTGACTTTTCATTTGACTTTGTTTCTGTGTGTGTGACCGACTGCTCGAGTAGTAGAAGATATCTGTCTGTGTAGTATCATCAACTCTCTTTCTGGTAGTCGAAGTCTTAAGCCTGACAGTAACGCGTCTCTCCATTCCAACGCCTCCGATCTGAAACCGCCCGGTACAACATCCTGTTAAAGCTCTCCCGGTTAAGAAGCGTTAGTACCGGGATGTAACATCATTACGTCTTTCTAATTGGGTTTACTGGTTCAGAGGGCAGGATGGGATTAACCCTTAATCTGACTGGCGATCAGCTTCTCTTCACTCCATGAGATCGGTATTGAACTGGACACTCACTCTGGATGGGCAAAGTCTGGAGGAACCTGAACATCTTCAAAAGTGGAGTGTGGGAAGATTCATGCTAGATGTTGAGTCACGTCAACTCAAGCGCAGAACATTTTTACCAGTGAACCAGAATAAGTGGGGGTTTTTTTTTAACACAAAACACCTGGCTACAAATAAAGGGTTTAATTTCAAAACACTATTGTTTCATCTTCACATGTAGTGTTTTCTCAGCAGTATTCCATAATGTGGTTTATGTTTTTAAATTGTTCAAAATGTGGATCTTTCATCTTTAGACTGAAATATGTTCATACGCTGACGTTGCGTGGGGTCATCTATCTGTTTTCTGTAGCGTTTGTCAGGTGGCCTCAGTATGAGCTGCTCAACATGCCCAGTTCATCCTCACTGCAGGAGGCCTGAACGTCCTGATGACCAGAAACCTGCTGGGTCAGACGGTAGACGCGAGAAGGAAATTCCAAGAGGAAGACGTACAAAAACAAAGTGACTCTGACTTTGTCTTGGTGCGCCATGCAGTGTAGTCTCTGGAGACACACACACACACACACACACACACACACACACACACACACACACACACACACAGCGGCCTTGCATGCAGGCATCTCCGCGGCCTGCTGTCTGGCTGGCCTCCTAATCCGACCCCCTGGGGGTGAATTTGGACACTTTCTGGCATGGCACCCACATCCTCCCAGATTAGCCTGACACCTACTATCACTCTGCCCTCCAGAGGTAGTAAACCCAAGTTAGATTTGAAGCCATATGAAGTGTACTTGTTTATAATACAAAAAAACATTCCTTGAGGTTTTCTTATTTTTAAAAACTCCCCCAGGCAAGATGTAAAAATACTCCCGTCTCATCAGGCAGAATCACAGCTGCAGCGGAGACGAGCGTTCCTTCCCCACTAACTGAGGCGCTCCATTTGCCCAAAATAGTTTCTGGTGTCTCTGTGGTCACTGGTGGGAAATCTACTCCACGCACAGGAAGTGACTCGTCACAACTTTAGAGTGAAAGACCAAAGTGTTTAAAGCTGGACTCCCCAACGATCCTGAACCTCGTCACCGTCTCCACCCCCCCCAGACTCCCAGAAGAACATCACTCAAACTTTCAGAAATTCAGTAATCGCTCGCTGCCACTTGGGGGCGCCAAAGAGTTAGGGTTAGGGTTGTTCTTATTTAATGTTCTTATTTCCAGTGCATGTGTGTAAGTGTGTGCGCATGCCTGAAACCACTGTGTACAAGAATGAAAACAATAATGCATGTGGCTTTAATGGCACAGCTCTTTCTCACAACGAGCTGCAGAGACCGAGAGACATGCACGGTGTGTCATGAAATGGTAAACGTGTGTGTGTGTGTGTGTGTTCATAACATACGACCAGCCATGTATAAGTCCAGGAACGTTCCCCTGGTATCCACACACACACACACACACACACACACACACACACACACACACACACACACACGTCTGCATTACTGTAATTATGAGGACATTTGTTTTACATCAGTCCAGACCTGAACCATAAATCTTAAACGGACCATCCATTCATTTGGGAACACATGCAGGTCCATAAACACGGTTGCATTTACACACACACACACACACACACACACACACACACACACACACACACACACACACACACACACACACCACTGAGCACTCAATTCCACACATACCAACTCTGACCTCAGAGGACCCCTGGACTTCAGAGGGGCGTCTAGCTGGATGCCTGGAGGGAAAATCTGCTGAGGAGGGAGCAGATATTTCTGTTGGTCTCTACGGGGGCGGGGGGGAGGGGGGGGTTGTACAGTGTTTTAATGAGGCTCGGCTGGAAGGGCGTTGGGGAGCGTGTATGATATATGTACTTCTCAAAGCTTGCAGCGCATCGCGGAGCTGTCCTGTACACAAAAATAATACACTTGCTCCAGCCAATCAGAATCGAGCGTTCACCCTGAGCCATTGTGTAAATTCCCAGCGAGCATTTGACAGACGGCAACGTGCGGGAGGAGGCAAAGTTCGACGTCGACCCGAACGAGTACAACGTCTTCCCGATGTGGTTTTATCACACGGTACAACTGTGATAAAAGAGCCAGACCGCGGACGTCGACTCAGCTTCATTTTGGCGCTATATTTACGGTTTATTGACAGGAAAGGTCAGGACAGGAAAGGTCAGGACAGGAAAGGTCAGGTTAGGTCAGGTTAGGTCAGGACAGGTCAGGACAGGTCAGGTCAGGTCAGTATGCGTCACTAGCATGGATGTTGTATTATTGTATTGAACAGTATTGCCGACGCGTCTAATTACACTTGAATTAATCAGAAATAATTCTCTCATCTTCCTTCCTTATCTTTCATTCCTCGTTTGCAGAAGATCAGGGATAGGCAAGACCTTGCAATGTGTCCTGTTGTGAAAGTCTTCTAAGAGGTCAGAGGTCGGAGGTTAGGGTCGTCGTCCTCCACACGCTGGCTGGCTGCTCGCTCTGTAGTGAGCCATGTCAGCAAAAAGGTGTAAATAAAAGTATCTAAAGTCACTTTCTCATACAGTTTTTATGCTGCCTTGGCTTTAGCACTGACAAAAAAATAAAAATATAGCTAAATATGTCTCATTACTCATTTTTAACAAACCTTTCTCAAATCAATAAGTGGTGACTGACTTCCTTGTTTCTCTCAGGTGTACGGGCAGGAACACACACACACACACACACACACACACACACACACACAAAGCTAAATTTGCAGGTGAAGTATGTCTCTCAGGCTACACACCAAGACCCTCCCCCCTGTCTGTCAGTCCACTGGACAAGCCACGCCTCCAGTTCAAACTGTTGAACTTCACCCAGGAGTACTGAACTGAGATCCTATTGAATCTCCTCTCGCCTCTAGTTTTCTGTCAAGCTTCAGATCACAGACCGTTACCTTGATATTCGCCTGGACAATTTGCTGATACACTTTTGAATTCATTGATCCCTTAATGGTTGAAGCCATCCAAATATATATATAGTTTTGTTATGACTTAGATGAAGATCAGAGTATATCACCGGAGCCGTTGATGCAGCTTTTACTCTCAACTGTATAAGCTCTAAAGTATACTCTGTGGCCGAACCATTTATTGCTTTAAAAGTAATCAGTAAAACCTTTGGAATCAGCTCTGAAGCCAGTGTAGTTGTGTTGAAATGGGAGTGGTGTGATGTCTCTCTTCAGTTCTTGTCGTCAGGCGTCTTGCTGGGTTGAAACGCCAGACGGTCGCTGTCCAGGGTCCTGGGGCTCGTTGACGCCTCCTTGACAAGCTGCAGTATTTATTTGATCAGCACAGCTTCGACTCACTGACTGCCACAGCAAAGGATTGGGTTAGGATGCATTGGAAACCACTTTCCTCAAACCAACAGAAACCTTGCGGCTTGGATCCCATCACATGCATTATATTATATTGGTTAAAAACTCTGCAAACTTTATTTTCATATTCGTGTGCAACCAAAACACCTCATCCTTGATTTCATCCAGTTTCATGTAGTGATTGACTAGAGATATTAGTCTCTCCAAGATGATTTTATTCGTTCACTTTCACATGAAGTACAACAAAATCATTTGCAGCAGAAAAGTTTATCAGCGTTGTACAGAAAGAAGATGATTTTATGAATGATTTTACTGAAGAGTCACATTGCACAGAGGAGCAATAACCTGCTAAGCCCACTTTCCCACACAAATCATGAAGAAAATGTACTTTTTGTTTTACTGTTGATTGACTTCTTGTGTAAAGTTACTGGAATTATAGAGGACCAAAATAAACCACTACTCCATGTTACAGTCAGAGATAAATCATAGTGAGACACTCTAAGATGGACAAAAATGTGGGGTTTTTTTTTAGGACAACAATTTACATCCATTTTGAAAAACAATTTAAAGATTCCTGACTCCATATTTCAAAAATAATCAAAAGCTTTAGGAAGGTTAGTAACCTCACTGTGGGGTATATAGTGAGTTGTTCTTAAAATCAATCATTTTCTCATTTTCAAAAGCAGGCCGGTTAATGGTAAGACTAATTATATCTGTAGAAGAGCCAGACGAAACCACGTGACAGCCTGCATCTGTGGGATCTGTAACTGGTTCCCCTGAGCATCCGGAACCTGCAGGTTCCCAGTCGGTCATCAAACCATCTGTCTTTGTCCCAGACCTCCACCGTCACCCTGCTGCTGTAGACGCGTCTGAAGATGAAAAGGTCGTGCCAGATCGGGTTGTTGTTGTTCTTGATGACTCGGGTCGTGTGTGTCGTGAAGCCATTTCTCACCTAGGTCGAATGGTTGATTGGTTAATTGATTATATTTGACTAGATTAGGTACTAAGACTGTTTAAATACACACACACACACACACACACACACACACACACACACATTACCACACATTTTCATTATTTCAGGTCTGATTGTTGTCCTGCCATTCCACCATGTTGTTTCTGTTGATTCTCTTATTAAATGGTGTCTTTGCTTGTCATCTTGATTTTGTTTGCTTGGCTGCATTAGTGTTTTACATTATCGCTCTTCATAGTACATTTTTTTATATTTAGAAACTTTTCATTTCATTATTTCTGAAAGCAACATAATTGTTTTACAGTTTCAAGGAAACACATCGGTTCACCTGCCGAGCATCCTCTTTCTCTGAGTTAGTCACCCACCGCCTATAGCCACCGTTCTGATATTGGTGTGAGGAGGCTGAGAGGTCCTACCTTAACGTATGCATCGGTTCTGCTCCAGAAGCCGTCCCCTCGCAGGCCGGACCCACGATACACGTACACCCTCGCCGTTCTGAATCCATTGGTGGCTTGGAGCTGGACCAGTACGATCAGCAGCAGAGGAACAAACACAGCCAGCTTCATCCTCACTTCACTCTGTCTGTGCCTGTCTGTGCCTGTGTGTGTGTGTGTGTGTGTGTGTGTGTGTGTGTGTGTGTGTGTGTGTGTGTGTGTGTGTGTGTGTGTGTGTGTGTGAGAGAGAGAGAGAGAGAGAGAGAGAGAAGATGACTATCCGGCCATCTAAACACTCACCTTGACCCAACCAGTAACCCAAAACATGACAGATCATTTTTAAACCATCACCGTGTTGCGTAACGTAACAGCCGTCTCACCCTTCAGATCCTGTTGGTCTCTCTCGTCTCAGTCTGTGGGCACCGTGGTCCGGCCTCTGATCAACCTTTTATTGAGGACCAAGAATGAAGGAAGTACTGATCAGCTCCACCCCTTGACAGTGGCCTATTGTTTTCTGTGCCAATAGGTTTAAAAGCACATCGTTTTTTGTCATTCATGTGTTACAACATTCCATTCCAAGATGCTAAAATAAAGTCAGATGATGTTCTCATGGTGCCAAAGACAATACAATTGTACTTCCTCTTGGCAGTTGCCTATTTGTCGTCAATTATTTGTCTGAGCTCTTGTTTATTAGCTCTTGTTTATTTGATTCACTTATTTGTCTCATTTGTTTAAGAAAAAGTAGGTAGCTAACTTATTGCACTTTTACCTTAACGCTAGTTCTGCTCTTAGTTGCTTGTTTAGGAAGGAAATGCACTTATGATTTCTGGTGACTAGTAGTTCTCTTGCCTACCTATGTTGAATGCACTTATTGTAAGTCACTTTGGATAAAAGCGTCTCTTAAATGACTGTAATGTAATGTAATGTAATGTAATGTACTTTGACGGCTCTTTAATAAAGCTCAGTCGTGTTACAGGTGCAGGTTTGGTAAATGTTGAAAACTGATGAACACAATGAACGCTGTCAGAAATAAAAGCTGAGAGGTTTCCTGTGAGAGACATGAGAGCATTTTGAATGGTGAATGGCTTATTCGCTATATGGAGCCCTTTACTTATTAGATGTTATCAGTTTGGATGATGTCATCATCACTTCCCCAAAATGGTGTTTTGCAGTGAAACCCTTCCTTTTATTCCAAAGTGAACAGAGCAGACATCCCATCCTTCATCCTTCATGATCTCATCGTTCATTGGGATAATTGTTTCCTGGGATTTGGTTGTTTATATTAATTTAGTTTAGTTGGAAAGCTGAGAGTGTCTGTGAGCCTTGCAGCTGAGTCCAGTGTGTCATCTGTGAGTGAAGTATTGAACAATGTTTAGGGTTATGACTTGGTCAGGGTTGCTGGTTAAACCATAAAGGGAGCGTCTACGAGGTGTCTGGGTTTGAGGCTCCGCTTACTGACAGTATTCCACCCAGATTCAAACGCTGTGATATTGCAAGAGTGAAATAAACTTTTGGTCAGTGGCAGAGTCATGAACCTGTCGAGTTGTAGGTAAACTGACTCAGTTACCAAAATCCAGCGTTTGAACTGAAGTTGAACTGGTTTAGCAGGCGAGCAAAAGTCATACTTGTAGTTATGGACATGTCACAGAACAATCAGCTGCTCTTGCTCTGTTGTGTTAATCAGGTTCATCTGGATTATGGTAGCGGCTTACCACTCTCTCTTAGGGTTTCCTGTAAATCAATGGAATGTGAACTGGTGAAAGTGAAAGTTTGCACTTGGTTGATGTTGGCAGAGATATGAGAAAACAAGAACATAGAGCATCAGACCACAGAGCCCCGACAGTAGAAAATATTCCTGCCACCCTAGAATGAAAATGTGAAATGTAATCAAATGCGAATTTAGGAGAGTTTGTTTTCCTTCAAAACAAGAGCATATTATTATTATTATTATTATTATTATTATTATTATTATTATTATTATTATTATTATTATATATTATTAGATTTGGGTCACGTCAAGTCAAGTGGAGTTTATTGTCATTTCAGCCATACATGTAGCACATACAGCCAAACGAAATGTCTTTCCTCACAGGACCGAGGTGCAAAAAAACAGAACATAGACTTGACATGAAATACAACCAATAATAAATAAAGGAATAAAATATATAGTGGAAAAACAATGTGCTGAGTAGTGGTGTCAGTATAAAGTGTCAAGTGACCTGTGCAGGGTGTGTGTGTGCATGTGTGTGTGTCAAGTAAGTATGTGTTTTGGGTAGCAGCGAGGTGTTGAGCAGTCTGACAGCCTGGGGGAAGAAACTGTTGCACGTCCTGGTGGCGCTGGCCTTAATGCTGCGGTACCTCCTGTCAGACAGCAGGGGGTGAAAGAGTCTGTGAGTTGGTGTAGTAGTTGGTGTACTTTAAACTCATAAGACTCATAACGTCTAACACTAAAATAAGAATTTCTGAACTGTTTTCATTTCAGTTTCTCATGAATGAATCAGCCTGGGTGATAGGAGGAGTTGCAGGGAGTTAGGCCTGACAACGTCCACTTTCAGTTACACCACTTGATGTCACTTTTGCTCTCTGTATTAGTTACTATTTGTACTATTTACTATTTGTATAAATTGTTGAAACTACAAATTAATTCTAATACTTTGTACTAGATAACGTACCCATTTGTTGATGTTTTTGATGTTAAAGTACTAAATTAATATCAATAATACGTGAATTAATGATGTGTCTAGCGAATGTAAATATGTTACTGCTTGAACAATAAACTAAACTAATGTTAACTTGCCTGGTGGTCAGTCTGAGTCTGTCTGGTTGCTTTCTGTTTAGTGTTGTTGCATGTGGTGGTTTAGCTGGAATAAGAGCAGACACTGAATTTACTGATATTTAATTTACTAATTATGACTAAAAACACAGGTAGTATTTCCTCTAGACGTAAAGCTGGATCATATGTTTTGTTTTGCAATCACAATCTTGTATTGTTCACCACCGTGCAGCTCCACAAAATCTGTTTTGGATTGACAGAAAAGGAAAATCTTAGGTGGCTCCATATGAGCAGCAGAAGTAGTAAAATGTGACTTTGCTGCCATCGTGTGGGAAAACAGACGCATTGCATGCCAGTGTGGCAACCCTGTACGTACTGTGTACATGACCAACACCACTTTATAGATGCTGCACTTTTGAATTCATTGATCCCTTAAGTGAGGTCTGGACCCGGAAGAACCCAACAAATACTGGCTGATCTCCAACCTTCCATTCCATTGGTTCCAGTCATATCTCTCAGAGAGGAAACAGTTTGTCACTATAGGCAGCTCCAGATCCCCCCCGGCCCCAGTCAATCAGGGTGTGCCCCAAGGCTCTGTGCTCGGACCCCTCCTATTCACTATCTACATGCTCCCCCTTGGCCAAATCATCGGCCTGGACTTCCACTGTTACGCCGACGACACCCAGCTCTACCTCAGCACCAAAGCATCCACCCAGCTCCCTCCCCAGTCCCTTGTCACATGCCTGCATGATTTAAAAGTCCGGATGTCATCCAACCTTCTGAAACGCAACACTAAACATACTAAAACTGAGCTGATGGTTTTGGCCTCCAAGGCACTGCTCCGGAAGGTTGGGGATCTTGTCGTGACCATCGATGGCTGCTCCATTTGCCCCTCCTCAGAAGTCCACAACCTTGGTGTTATTTTGGATTCCACTTTATAATTTGAGGCACACATCTAATCTGTCACCAAATCTGCCTTCTACCACATCAAGAACATCTCCAAACTCAGGCCTTCACTCATGGACTCCGTGGCAGATCTTCATGACCTCCCATCTGGACTATTGCAATGGAGTCTTATCCGGGGTCTGTAGCAAATCCCTGGATAGTACATTCAGAACTCTGCTGCCAGGGTTCTCACCAGCACCAAAGACTCGCAGCACATCACCCCCACCCTCATCCACCTCCACTGGCTCCCAGTCAAGTACCGCATCACCTTGAAAATCCTGCTCCTCACCTACAAGTCCCGACACGCCCTTGCTCCCCAGTACTTATCAGACCTTCTGTCTACCTACACCCTTTCCCGAAATCTCCATTCCTCTGTCACAGGATTGCTCACCACCCCCCACAGCTTCGACTCACTGACTGCCACAGCAAAGGATTGGGTTAGGATGCATTGGAAATCACTTTCCTCAAACCAACAGAAACCTTGCAGCTTGGATCCCATCACATGCATTATATTATATTGGTTAAAACTGCAAACTTTATTTTCATATTCATGTGCAACCAAAACACCTCATTCTTGATTTCATCTGGTTTCATGTAGTGACTGACTAGAGATATTGGTCTCTCCAAGATGATTTCATTCGTTCACATTCTGAAGTACAACAAAATCATTTGCAGGAGAAAGGTTTATCAGTGTTGTACAGAAAGAAGATGATTTTATGAATGATTTTACTGAAGAGTCACATTGCACAGAGGAGCAATAACCTGCTAAGCCCACTTTCCCACACAAATCAAGAAGAAAAGAAGAAAGATAAGAAAAATGAAGAAAAATAACCAAATAACCAATAACCAAAATAAACCACTACCCCATGTTACAGTCAGAGATAAATCATAGTGAGACAAGATGGACAAAAATGTGTTTGTGTTTTTAGGACAACAATTTACATCCATTTTGGAAAAAAATCAAAGATTCCTGACTCCATATTTCAAAAATAATCAAAAGCTTTAGGAAGGTTAGTAACCTCACTGAGGGGTATATAGTGAGTTGTTCTTAAAATCAATCATTTTCTCATTTTCAAAAGCAGGCCGGTTAACGGTAAGACTAATAATATTTGTAGTAGATCCAGACCGAACCATGTCGCAGCTTGCATCTGTAGGGTCTGTACGTGGTTCCCCTCACCATCCAGAACCTGCAGGTTCCCAGTCGGTCATTAAACCATACGTCTTTGTCCCAGACCTCCATTGTCACCAATCTGCTGTAGACGCGTCTGAAGATGAAAGTCTGCCCCCAGGTCGGGTTGTTGTTGTCCTTAATGACTCGGGTCGTGTGTGTCGTGATGTCAATTCTCACCTACGTTGAATGGTTGATTGGTTAATTGATTATATTAGACTGTGGGGCTTTTCTCTGTTCTGGCCCCACAGTGGTGGAATGAACTCCCCACTGATGTCAGGACAGCAGAGTCGCTGCCCATCTTTCGCCGCAGGCTGAAAACCCACCTCTTCAGGAGACACTACCCTGACCCTTCCTCCTAGCCTTGACTACTTGTCGTCACTTATGTGCCTGAGCTCTTGTTTACTGGCTCTTGGATACACTTGGATACACTTATTTGTCTTAGCTCTTGTTTACTGGCTCTTGGATACTTATTTGTCTTAGCTCTTGTTTTATTCGATTCTCTATTTGTCTCATTTGTTAAGATAAGTAGGCTGCTAACTTATTGCACTCTTACATTAACACTAGTTATGCTCTTAGTTGCTTGTTTAGGAAGGAAATGCACTTATGATTTCTGGTGACTAGTAGTTTCCTTACCTACCTTTGTTGAATGCACTTATTGTAAGTCGCTTTGGATAAAAGCGTCTGCTAAATGACTGTAATGTAATGTAATGTAATGTAGACTAGATTAGGTACTAAGGCCGAATCCCAATTCTCATTTTCACCCCTACGGCTTCGGCTTGGCCCTTCGGCTTGGCCCTTGGAACAGAGTCACAAGGGGTAGTGGTAGAAATCTCTCCCCAAGAATTGGGACAACCCTTCAAGACCCTGATACGTCATCAATGACGTTTACATAAACAGACGGGACGAGTTTGTTATCGGAGATTACTATGGCAATAATGGTATTATCACAGTGACATTTGCCGTTCATCTGATGGAGATAGAAAAACATGGACGCTCGCGATTCGTTCACAATTTATACTTTTCACGCTACTAATCAATCAAACAAGTCATCAAATAAAAAAGACCACTGCTTCATTACCAGTCCACTTCATGACAGAATAGCGTTAGTCTGTAGTCTGCACTGATATTAGAGGAGCAGCAACTTCGCTGCTGGACTTTAGTTATATTTCGGGTGTCATATGCCATCAAAGGGGGAAATGCGACATGTAAATATGTCAAAATGCGGGACTGTCATGCACAAATCAGCCTAAAAACAATGTTGTAATGTAACTAACTAGTGAAGTAGAGACATCGGCATATTAGCAATTTTTTGTTATGCTTGTTATAAAGAAACGGTCTATAATACATTGAAACAACATTAAACTAAAATAATACCACGGTTAGAATATTTTTAAAATCTTTATTAACAAAGAAAATACTACATTTGTGGTTCACTTTGATGGTAGTGTAGCGTTCGCCATGAACTTCCAGTTGATTCGCAGGGCATTCTGGGAGATTTCTCATAGCCTTAGGTTTGTATGAAGGTAGATTTGTGTCTTTATTATGCATGCAAAACTTTAGACTGCAATCAAAAGTTTTTTTCTTATATTTTGATTGAAAAACCAAAGGTTTTGCTTGTGAATCAAAAAGTTTTGCTGTACAGTCGATCCAGGTACTCGTGATTAATGATTTCTGGGTTGGGTGTTGCATCAGGGATAAGTCTCTCACTGCTTTCAGCAGTAGCATTAGCATTAGTGCCTGAGTTCAGTATTCCTGCTATTACCTCTTGAATGTATTCCCACGTTGTTTTTTCCCCAGATTTGACTTCTCGCTTATAGCGTTCAGGAGATGGTTCAGTCCGTCTGGGCCGTCCTTCTGGCAGTACCATTTTACAAACCTCCCCTTTGGGTGCAGGCCCTCTTGGATGTCCAAGGTTTCTCGGCCAATAGTGTCAGGCCTGCTCCACAGTCTGTGGGGCCATCAGCCACAATCCCACGATGCATTCTTCCATTTGCTTTTGCAGTTTTTTCACCTCTGCCTCGGTCCCGACGGTCTTTGGCATCCCTTTTTCAACTGCGGGGGGAGGAGGGGGAATGATACTGCACTGTGTGGCTGTCCACTGTCCCTCCCCTGCTGTTAGGTCGTCCCTCCAGCTGTCCATTCCTCCTGCCTCCTGCCCAGCTCCGTCTCCGACTCTCCCTAAAAAGCACACCTAAGGTCAGCTCTGGGGAGGGTTACACTCCACCCATGCAATCCAAGGGTTAAACCATAACTCCCTCTGGGCACGTTCCACACTACTGAGAAATAACAGGTGTTATGATATATCTGGTTGGGGACATACGTGGCTAGTAATCGGACTGCACAAATTAGATCCTTCCCTTTCGTCAGTGCCAGGCAATGTTAGCACACCACCCACGGGTTCCCTCACCCTCACTCTACTAACGAAGTCAACCCTTCCCTCAAGCATTCTTTTCCCTCGCCCACTAGTTACGACATCCTCCCCTGTTACTGTTGTATTAGTCAGGGAGGGCGCTGACGTTGATTGAGGGGAACTCAGCTGTGTCGGGGGTGACCCATGTGCCAGGGCTGGGGGCATCAGTGCCATCCAGCATCCCAGTGCCAGCATGAATAATACCGCACATGTCACTGCTCCCCTTGGTTCCCTCACAAACAGGCAGATTCTCCTCATCTTCCGGGTCGTCGTGGTTTAGGTGGTACCACGTGGGGGATCCTTTCACTTGAGCCGCTGTGGAGGTGGTTCGGACCACTTCGTATGGACCTTCTCTCCTGGGGATATTCCACTTCCTTCTGAACACCTTCACATACACCAGGTCTCCTGGTTTCACAGTTTCTCCTTTCTCCTGGGTAGAGACAGCATGGGCAGAAATACGCGAAATACGCTTGTGTACATTAGTCAATTGTTTTACAAACGAATGCATATCTTTTTCAAGTATTTCTAATGACGGCCCTTTGGTCGTTCCTTTAAACATTGGTGCCGGCATGGGTCGACCCATAAGCATTTCATGCGGTGTTAGTCGCAGATTCCTGTGTGCGCTTCCTCTATATGACATCAAAGCTATTGGCAAAGCATCCACCCAGTTTAGCTTTGTATGCATGCAGATTTTTAGTAATTTGTTTTTTAGTACACCATTCGCTCTTTCCACCATCCCCTGACTCTGCGGGTGGTATACACATCCCAACTTTTGTTTAATTCCTAATTTTTGCAGAATGCTTTTCACAGTTTTTTCTACAAACTCTCTTCCATTGTCTGAGCTAATTATTGATGGAATATCAAATCTTGGAATTACTTCCCTACACAGAAACTTTGCTACTGTGTCTGCATTTTTATGCTTAGCTGGTGTGGCTTCCACCCACCTACTGAAACCACCACTAACATATACCTCTTTCCCTGTATTGGTTTAATCATATCTACAAAATCCATGGTTATATGTTTAAAAGGTCCTTCGGGTATTGGGATATGTCCTATAGGGGTCGCTACCCCCCTTCTTATGTTACTCACGTTTCACACCTTGATATCATCAACATCCACATGTTGCTGCAATTTTGGAGCCCAAAAATTCCATTCAGTGATTTTTCTCATTACCTCCCCCCTTGCACAATGGGCTAGCCCATGTGCATCATGAATCAATAAGGGAAGCAGCCCACTTGGAGCTATCACATGACCCGTGTGTGCACGCCAAATGCCCTCTTTATCTTGAGAAGCTCCTTTTTGCTTCCATAACTCTTGTTCCGCTGTCAACACCTCCTTCTGTAAGAGAACTATATCACGTTCAGTTATGGTGTCTTCCAGATCTACTGAATGCACAACCAATACAGCTGTTGGATTGGGTGTGGCAGCAGCCTTGGCAGCTTTGAGGACACTGACCTGACTGCAGGTGTTTTGTTTACTCTCCACTACAGCATAACCTGCCATCAAACAATCACCATCTCTGTAACAGGAGCCATCAACAAACATTGTCATATCTGCATCAGTCAGTGGAACAGCCTGCAAGTCAGCTCTAAGTCTCGCATACCTCTCCGCCTCAGCTACACACTCATGTTCATCACCATCTGTGCGGAGGGGAATGTTATCTGCGGGATTCTTAACCCTGCAAACCGTTATTGTAACATCCGGATATTCTAGGAGAAGGTGATAATCTTTATGCCTCTGAGCAGTCAACACAAATTTCCCTTTTTCTATTAGATTGACCTGAACTGAAAGTTCCGCTTCCCTAGACCTCGTATATTCTTACTATGCTAAATTCCAGGCTCAAACAGGCCTGAGGTTAACCCAACCAAATCCAGGCACAAAGGCCCGAGGTTAACCTATTCCAAATCCTGGCACACCCAGGCCTGAGGTTAACCTATCCAAAATTAGGCTCACAGACAATAGCCTATACTGCAGTCTCTTTTATCTCCGGCGGGCTGCAGTCCCCCGCTCTCTGTCACAGCGGTATCCACAGAAAACACTTCTTATGTCCTGCAACTGGTTCCTGCCCGTTCAGACCTGTGAAACTTTTTCAGAGCGGCTGTCTCTTCCCTAACACCTAGGACTTTTTATTACTCTACTGTACAGCACATTTACCCAATGTTTGAGCGCTTCTCTTACCTCATGTACTTCTCATTCACACCAATTAGTGCTTCTTCTCATGCACTCTTATTAGTTTTTACTTCACATTCACATCCATTAGTACTTCTTCTTCATCAATTTCAGATTTGTTAATTGGAGAGCCAAATTAAATTGGGTCCTACCAGCATCACCGGGACACAGCAGAATCCATCCCCCACACGGAGATTAATAAGCAAAAAGTGTTACCTTTTTATAGAGGCGCCTCTATCTCCGTCTGTGGGAAGGACCGCCGCACCCGACGAGACTGCGCCCCGAGGGTCTTTCAAAAAGGTGTCCTCGCTGTTTTGCTCTTTTCCAATCCTGTACGTGACGCCAAAATGTATGTGGTGGGAAAAATCACCAAGAAGAAGAAGTCTTTGGTTCAAGAGCCTTTTATTAGCACAAAAGGACCTAAGTTTTGTCTCTGCAGAGTACAAGCCTAAAAACTAATCAATATGCACACAGGTTATATAGACATTATTTACCCTCCTGATGTCTTCACATTCTGTATACACCTCGTGTCCTCCGGGTCAAAATGACCCGCCTTCAGCTTAATTGAATTTTAAACACCAAATCTATTTTGCCTGAAGAAACATTTTGTCATTCACCACAAATTGTGTGAATACCTAAGTTTAACCTCTTCACATGGCAGAAAGACTGCATTTATTCAGGAGACACCACTTGTTTCATTTTGATTGTTGGGTCATTTTGACCCGAAGACAATGTTAGTAAATTTTTTTGTACAGCTTACATGGAAATATGAATAAAGGCAACATTTCACTTTTTCTAATGTTGGGGTAAATCTAGGAAAAGCCATCAAATTTCAAGTTGAAAAAATTTCTTTTAGGGGATTGTTCTCTGCTTTTAAACTCAGTGGCGGGTCATTTTGACCCGAAGACAACAGGAGGGTTAAGATACATCCTTCTTTGGTTTTCTACCAATGGGATCTCACTTCCCCCTCCTCTCAGTCCCTCTCCTTTTGGTCGAGGTTTGGCACACTCAAACTTTTAGGTTCTTTCCAAAGCTTATCCTGTTATTGTCCCCTGGGTAGGCCTGATCGTTTCCCTGTTCTGGGAAAAGTCCCAAAAGATGGCGCCCTTTAGTTACTGGAAGTTCACCAAACTAATTACTGCCCCACCACCATGGTAATTCTGTTCCATCTCATAACGGCCTCCCTTGCCTCTATTTCGGGATGTTTGGCCTCACACCGAAAGGAAAAGAACATCTGGGAGGAACATTTTCTTCAGAACATTTCACAATCAATCAATGGTTATATAACTTATTTTTCTCTTGACCCAAATACTTTCCCAATATGAACACAATGATATTAATATTCTCCCAATATTAATATTCTCTCAATATGAATTATGAATATACTGATAATTACCTTGACATATAGAAATTAATCTTTAATACTTAATCATAAGCTTTGTTGGTACACAAAATACACTACATTCTCATTTTCAAAAGCAAGCCGGTTAACAGTAAGACTAATAATATTTGTAGAAGATCCAGACCGAACCATGTTGCAGCTTGCATCTGTAGGGTTTGTACATGGTTCCCCTATCCATCCTGAACCTGCAGGTTCCCAGTAGGTCATCATACCATACGTCTTGGTCCCAGACCTCCACCGTCACCAAGCTGCTGTCGACGCATCTGAAGGTGAAAGTCTGCCCCCAGGTCGGGTTGTTGTTGTCCCTAATGGTTTGGGTCGTGCTTATCATGTTGCCAATTCTCACCTACGTTGAATGGTTGATTGGTTAATTGATTATATTAGACTAGATTAGAAACTAAGGCCGAATCCCAATTCTCATTTTCACCCCTACGGCTTCGGCTTGGCCCTTCGGTTTGGCCCTCGGAACAGAGTCACAAGGGGTAGTGGTAGAAATCTCTCCACAAGAATTGGAACAACCCTTCAAGACCCTGATACGTCATCGATGACGTTTACATAAACAGACGGGACGAGTTTGTTATCGGAGATTACTATGGCAACAATGGTATTATCACAGTGACATTTGCCGTTCATCTGATGGAGATAGAAAAACATGGACGCTCGCGATTCGTTCACAATTTATACTTTTCACGCTACTAATCAATCAAACAAGTCATCAAATAAAAAAGACCACTGCTTCATTACCAGTCCACTTCATGACAGAATAGCGTTAGCGGTGCTCTGTAGTCTAGCAAGCCGCTCCTAACGTTACCCTGCCAGTCTGCACTGATATTAGAGGAGCCGTAACAAGTGCAGCAACTTCGCTGCTGGACTTTAGTTATATTTCATCATAAACCATCAAAGGGGGAAATGCGACATGTAAATATGTCAAAATGCGGGACTGTCATGCACAAATCAGCCTAAAACAATGTTGTAATGTAACTAACTAGCGAAGTAGAGACAGACATATTAGCGATTTTTTGTTATGCTTGTTATAAAGAAACGGTCTATAATACATTGAAACAACATTAAACTAAGATAATACCACGGTTAGAATATTTTTTTTAATTTTTATTAACAAAGAAAATACTACATTTGTGTTTCACTTTGATGGTAGTGTAGCGTTCACCATGAACTTCCAGTTGATTCGCAGGGCATTCTGGGAGATTTCTCATAGCCCTAGGTTTGTATGAAGGTAGATTTGTGTCTTTATTATGCAAGCAAAACTTTAGACTGCAATCAAAATCTCTAATTTTTTCCTTCTATTTTGATTGAAAAACCAAAGGTTTTGCTCGTGAATCAAATATATTTGCTTTCAAATCAAAAAGTTTTGCTTGCGGTCTCAAACATATTTTCTTTGCTTTTGGGTGTGCCATTTGTGTCTTTTAGTCAAGAGCAAAAATACATTTTAAGAGATCAAAAAAAAAGTGTTGCAATCAAATATTACATGATCAAGATCAAAATATTCATAGTCATTTTTTTTGTGGCTGCAAATCTTTTTTTTGCGGATGTAATTGATTGCAGTCTGAAGTTTTGCTTGCATAATAAAGACACAAATCTACCTTCATAGGTTTGTGCCCCTGAAAAATCTCCATTTGGAGGGCCATGTAGCCCTCGCACTTGGCCCTACCCCTGGATCACAAGAGAATTGAGACACCCCTACCCCTTCACGTGAACGCGCAAAACGGAGGGGAAGGGCGAAGGGGTGAATTGGGATTCGGCCTGAGACTGCACACACACACACACACACCTACACACCCACACACCTAATTATTACCAGACATTTTCAGTTTCAGTTTTTTTCCACTCGTTATTTCATAGGTCTGATTGTTGTCCTGCCATTCCACCATGTTGTTTCTGTTGATTCTCTTATTAAATGGTGTCTTTGCTTGTCATCTTGATTTTGTTTCTGTTTTGTTTGCTTGGCTGCATTAGTGTTTTACATTACTGCTCTATATAGTACATTTTTTTATATTTAGAAACTTTTCATTTCATTATTTCTGAAAGCAACATAATTGTTTTACAGTTTCAAGGAAACACATCGGTTCACCTGCCGAGCATCCCCTTTCTCTGAGTTAGTCACCCACCGCCTATAGCCACCGTTCTGATATTGGTGTGAGGAGGCTGAGAGGTCCTACCTTGACGAATGCATCGGTGTCGCTCCAGAAGCCGTCCCCTCCTAGGCCGGACCCACCATACACGTACACCACCGCCGTGCTGACTCCATTGGTGGCTTGGAGCTGGACCAGTACGATCAGCAGCAGAGGAACAAACACAGCCAACTTCATCCTCACTTCACTTCACTCTGTCTGTGTGTGTCTGTGTGTGTGTGCGTGAGAGAGAGAGAGTGAGTGAGTGAGTGAGTGAGTTGAGGCGCGGCAACGCCGTTTATTATAATGGGAACGAAAAGGACACAATCAAAGTAAAGCATATGGGCTGGCTCGCTCGCTGTCAGCTCTCTCGCTGCTCGCGCTCCTTATTGCGGGATCCGCCGCTCACTGTCCCCCAAAACACATACAGACACACACACATATATTAGTCCCCACTCAGACCTGATGGGATGGTGTCGGGGCAGGGCGAACCTGCCTGCCGGCCCGACTCCGCCTCCCGCCACCAGCCAACTGCCCAACCACACACCCCAGTCTGCCACACTCACCTTGACCCAACCAGTAACCCAAAACATGACAGATCATTTTTAAACCATCACCGTGTTGCGTAACGTAACAGCCGTCTCACCCTTCAGATCCTGTTGGTCTCTCTTGTCTCAGTCTGTGGGGACCGTGGTCCGGGCTCTGATCAACCTATTATTGAGGACCAAGAATGAGGGAAATACTGATCAGCTCCACCCCTTGACAGTGGCCTATTACAACATTCCACTTCAAGATGCTAAAATAAAGTCAGATGATGTTCTCATGGTGCCAAAGACAATTCAATTGTACTTCCTCTTGGCAGTTGCCTATTTGTCGTCAATTATTTGTCTGAGCTCTTGTTTATTAGCTCTTGTTTATTTGATTCACTTATTTGTCTCATTTGTTTAAGAAAAAGTATTCCACAGTATTCCACCCAGATTCAAACGCTGTGATATTGCAAGAGTGAAATAAACTTTTGGTCAGTGCCAGAGTCATAAACCTGTCGAGTAAACTGACTCAGTTACCAGAATCCAGCGTACCACTCTCTCTCTCTTAGGGTTTCCTGTAAATCAATGGAATGTGAACTGGTGAAAGTGAAAGTTTGCACTTGGTTGATGTTGGCAGAGATATGAGAAAACAAGAACATAGAGCATCAGACCGCAGAGCCCCGACAGTAGAAAATATTCCTGCCACCCTAGAATGAAAATGTGAAATGTAATCAAATGCGAATTTAGGAGTTTGTTTTCCTTCAAAACAAGAGCATATTATTATTATTATTATTATTATTATTATTATTATTATTATTATTATTATTATTATTATTATTATATATTATTAGATTTGGGTCACGTCAAGTCAAGTGGAGTTTATTGTCATTTCAGCCATACATGTAGCACATACAGCCAAACGAAATGTCTTTCCTCACAGGACCGAGGTGCAAAAAAACAGAACATAGACTCGACATGAAATACAACCAATAATAAATAAAGGAATAAAATATATAGTGGAAAAACAATGTGCTGAGTAGTGGTGTCAGTATAAAGTGTCAAGTAACCTGTGCAGGGTGTGTGTGTGCATGTGTGTGTGTCAAGTAAGTATGTGTTTTGGGTAGCAGCGAGGTGTTGAGCAGTCTGACAGCCTGGGGGAAGAAACTGTTGCACGTCCTGGTGGCGCTGGCCTTAATGCTGCGGTACCTCCTGTCAGACAGCAGGGGGTGAAAGAGTCTGTCAGTTGGTGTAGTAGTTGGTGTACTTTAAACTCATAAGACTCATAACGTCTAACACTAAAATAAGAATTTCTGAACTGTTTTCATTTCAGTTTCTCATGAATGAATCAGCCTGGGTGATAGGAGGAGTTGCAGGGAGTTAGGCCTGACAACGTCCACTTTCAGTTACACCACTTGATGTCACTTTTGCTCTCTGTATTAGTTACTATTTGTACTATTTACTATTTGTATAAATTGTTGAAACTACAAATTAATTCTAATACTTTGTACTAGATAATGTACCCATTTGTTGATGTTTTTGATGTTAAAGTACTAAATTAATATCAATAATACGTGAATTAATGATGTGTCTAGCGAATGTAAATATGTTACTGCTTGAACAATAAACTAAACTAATGTTAACTTGCCTGGTGGTCAGTCTGAGTCTGTCTGGTTGCTTTCTGTTTAGTGTTGTTGCATGTGGTGGTTTAGCTGGAATAAGAGCAGACACTGAATTTACTGATATTTAATTTACTAATTATGACTAAAATGACACAGGTAGTATTTCCTCTAGACGTAAAGCTGGATCATATGTTTTGTTTTGCAATCACAATCTTGTATTGTTCACCACCGTGCAGCTCCACAAAATCTGTTTTGGATTGACAGAAAAGGAAAATCTTAGGTGGCTCCATATGAGCAGCAGAAGTAGTAAAATGTGACTTTGCTGCCATCGTGTGGGAAAACAGACGCATTGCATGCCAGTGTGGCAACCCTGTACGTACTGTGTACATGACCAACACCACTTTATAGATGCTGCACTTTTGAATTCATTGATCCCTTAAGTGAGGTCTGGACCCGGAAGAACCCAACAAATACTGGCTGATCTCCAACCTTCCATTCCATTGGTTCCAGTCATATCTCTCAGAGAGGAAACAGTTTGTCACTATAGGCAGCTCCAGATCCCCCCCGGCCCCAGTCAATCAGGGTGTGCCCCAAGGCTCTGTGCTCGGACCCCTCCTATTCACTATCTACATGCTCCCCCTTGGCCAAATCATCGGCCTGGACTTCCACTGTTACGCCGACGACACCCAGCTCTACCTCAGCACCAAAGCATCCACCCAGCTCCCTCCCCAGTCCCTTGTCACATGCCTGCATGATTTAAAAGTCCGGATGTCATCCAACCTTCTGAAACGCAACACTAAACATACTAAAACTGAGCTGATGGTTTTGGCCTCCAAGGCACTGCTGCAGCTGCAGAGCCGCTCGAGTGTGTCCCCTGTAATAACTCCGCTATGCTGTGCAAAGCTTCGCTCCATTTTCACATTTATTCCACTCGTTATTTCATAGGTCTGATTGTTGTCCTGCCATTCCACCATGTTGTTTCTGTTGATTCTCTTATTAAATTGTGTCTTTGCTTGTCATCTTGATTTTGTTTGTTTCTGTTTCGTTTGCTTGGCTGCTGGGTCCACTGAAGTGTTTAAACAGTAGCTGAAGACCTTCCTCTTCTGCCAGGCCTTTGGACCCAGCTGCTGAATTGTATCCTTTTATTTGCCTTTTTGTCCCTTGCCTTTTGTTTGTCTTATTGTCTTCCTACCTTTTAGACTAGTCGTTATTTTCTCACTGTAGTTCTTCTCTTTTCCATTGTTAAGTGCCTTGGGTACCATGAAAGGCGCTCTTAAATTAAAGTTATTATTATTATTATTTATTATTATTATTATTATTATTATTAATAATAATGGTTGAAGCCGCCCGGCAGCAAAGCCCCAAACTGTGATGCTCACCACCACGCTTCACGTTGGGATGTTTTGCTGTTGGTATGCAGTGTGTTTTCTCCTCCAAATATAGTTTTGTGTGCTATTTGTTAAATCACATTGTGTTTATTTATTATGAAGATCAGACCATATCATAGCAGCCATTGATGCAGGAATGCAGGGAATTCAAAAAGCTTTTACTCCCTGTCCAAGGTCCTGGGGCTCGTTGACGCCTCCTTGACAAGCTGCAGTATTTATTTTAGCAGCACAGCTTCGACTCACTGACTGCCACAGCAAAGGATTGGGTTAGGATGCATTGGAAACCACTTTCCTCAAACAGAAACCTTGCAGCTTGGATCCCATCACATGCATTATATTACATTGGTTAAAAACTCTGCAAACTCATGAGCAACTAAAACACCTCATTCTTGATTTCATCTGGTTTCATGTAGTGACTGACTAGAGATATTAGTCTCTCCAAGATGATTTTATTCGTTCACATTCTGAAGTACAACAAAATAATTTGCAGAAGAAAAGTTTATCAGCGTTGTACAGAAAGAAGATGATTTTATGAATGATTTTACTGAAGAGTCACATTGCACAGAGGAGCAATAACCTGCTAAGCCCACTTTCCCACACAAATCATGAAGAAAAAGAACCAAATAACCAATAACCAAAATAAACCACTACCTCATGTTACAGTCAGAGATAAATCATAGTGAGACACTCTAAGATGGACAAAAATGTGCTTGTTTTTTTAGGACAACAATTTACATCCATTTTGAAAAACAATTTAAAGATTCCTGACTCCATATTTCAAAAATAATCAAAAGCTTTAGGAAGGTTAGTAACCTCACTGTGGGGTATATAGTGAGTTGTTCTTAAAATCAATCATTTTCTCATTTTCAAAAGCAGGCCGGTTAGCTGACTGAGAAAAGCTGTAGTAGATCCAGACCGAACCACCAGATATCAGCCAGCATGTGTATAGTCTCTTGATGGCTCCCCTGGCCATCAGGAATGTGCAGCGTCCCAGTCGGTCATTAAACTCTTTGTCTTTGTCCCAGACCTGCACCTCCAACAAGCTGCTGTAGACGGGTGTGAAGATGAAAGTCTGCACCCAGATCGGGTTGTTGTTGTTGTAAATGACTCGGGTTGTGCCTCTGTTGATGCCATTTATCACCTAGGTTGAATGGTTGATTGGTTAATTGATGATATTAGACTAGATTAGGTAGTAAGATTAGACTGTTTAAACACCACCAGCACACCTACTCATTACCACACATTTTCTCTGATTGCATTTCCTACATTTCAGTTTACCAGCTCACAATGCAGATTGTACAAATATAAATGCAGATTTATTTTGGTGGCAGGGTCCTGTTGCATCGGCCTCCACTTGTGTTGTGTTTGTTTCGTGTTACTTACTTTTGTGATCCTGGTCAAAAATGACCGACCCAACTGTTTATAAATCTATCATTATACATATATTATCACCTGACGTTGTACTAGATATTTTAATCAACTTCATTTCTAGTATTTTGCACTTATGGCCTGTAGGCCTCATTGACCTGATCTTGTGCACATGCATGTAGGTGTCTGGGAGTGGCAATGTTCCTGAACTCTCAATTTCTCTCACTTTCTCCGACTTGTAGTCTCACCTATCAATTTCCAATGGCTGGTCATTTTTGACCAGGAATACCACAGATAAAACACACAAAATGTAATGAAAATTAGCAAAATGTGTGTGTGTTCAGATGCGTTGTGTGGACAAAGTCATGGGGATTTATTCCAATCAGATGAAATAAACTAAAACTTTCAGACATAAAAGTTGTAAATCTGTCAAATGACCGAAACACAACACAGGGGTTCACTTAGGCAGCCGAGTGAGGCAGGGAGCGATCGGCAGTAACCCCCTAGGGGGACTAAGAACAGAGCCCACAGGTGGATGCTGGGGTGGTGGTGGTGGGGTGAGAGCTTCATCAGCATCGGCATGAACAGCAACAGAGCAACACAGTGTGCAGAGCAGCAGCAGAGCGCTGGAGTGTGTCTCCTGTAATAACTGCTCTGCTGCGCAAAGCTTCGCTCCATTTTCACATTTATTCCACTCGTTATTTCATAGGTCTGATTGTTGTCCTGCCATTCCACCATGTTGTTTCTGTTGATTCTCTTATTAAATGGTGTCTTTGCTTGTCATCTTGATTTTGTTTGCTTGGCTGCATTAGTGTTTTACATTACCGCTCTTCATAGTACATTTTTTTATATTTAGAAACTTTTCATTTCATTATTTCTGAAAGCAACATAATTGTTTTACAGTTTCAAGGAAAATCATCGGTTCACCTGCTGAGCATCCCCTTTCTCTGAGTTAGTCACCCACCGCCTATAGCCACCGTTCTGATATTGGTGTGAGGAGGCTGAGAGGTCCTACCGTAACGTATGCGTTGGGTTTTCTCCCTATGTCATGGCCTCGCAGGTTGAGCCCATGCCACACCATCACCGTCACCGTGCTGACTCCATTGGTGGCTTGGAGCTGGACCAGTACGATCAGCAGCAGAGGAACAAACACAGCCAGCTTCATCCTCACTTCACTTCACTCTGTGTGTGTGTGTGTGTGTGTGTGTGTGTGTGTGTGTGTGTGTGTGTGTGAGAGAGAGAGAGAGAGAGAGAGAGAGAGAGAGAGAAGATGACTATCCGACCATCAAAATACTCACCTTGACCCAACCAGTAACCCAAAACATGACAGATCATTTTTAAACCATCTCCGTGTTGCGTAACGTAACAGCCGTCTCACCCTTCAGATCCTGTTGGTCTCTCTCGTCTCAGTCTGTGGGGCACCGTGGTCCGGGCTCTGATCAACCTTTTATTGAGGACCAAGAATGAGGGAAGTACTGATCAGCTCCTCCCCTTGACAGTGGTCTATTTTTTTCGGTGACAATTTTTTTAAAAGCACATACCGCTCTTTATTGTTTTTTCTTTTTATCATTGTTGTAATTGAGAAATACTAGCTGATTTCCCTGTTGATACCAAAACACTGACTTGGAGGTACACGGCTTCTGCAGGACACCAGAAATAAATACCCAACCACCTTATCACCAATATTACCACGAAGAGTTGCCCTCCAAAATGAGATATCCACTCTTGAAAAAAACAGTTCATGATTAGTATCAAAATAAAATAAATACTGCTGCTTTTCATAGGATATCAGCAAACTCTTCTTTACGTACATCCTGTACATACATCGTATTTTGGAGTCGGACTCTTCAAATCCACCATCACTTAGGTGAACTACTGTGAAATGCAGCGGTTTCTGATGACCTGATTGGGTCAGAGGTCGGAGGTCACCACTTCCACTGAGGCACCTGACCTTCAGCTGCTCCACTGGGCAGCTCCCAGGTGTGAATGTGAAACAGTGTTGGATTAATAAAGGTTTAAAAGGGGAAAAGGCTCGACCCCGTTGACAGGGCAAAACATTTTGGGAGTCAGGAGTAAAAAAAACAACAGTGAGTGTAATCAAACCCCAAACCCTGGTCAATGCTCACCAAGTCAGAGTTTACATGTCGCTAAACTTCAGAACAGTTGGTAGTTGGTGTACTTTAAACTCATAAGACTCATAAAGTCTAACAATAAAATAATAATTTCCGTCCCTTACAAATTAATTCTAATACTAAGCTAATGTTAACTTGCCTTTGGTCAGTCTGAGTCTGTTTTTGGCCAGTATTTGGCCTCTCCAAAATACTTGAACGAGCTGTAGCCAGCCAACTTACGGATTTCTCCACCGAAACAAGAGTGGTCAATGATCTACTGTTATCTGTTGACTCCAACTCAACCTCAGCACTTGCTACTTGTCCTGAGCGCAGCATTCGACACAATTGATCACACAATACTCTTGAATCGTCTTGAAAATGATATTGGTATCCAGGGATCAGCACTTTCTTGGTTTAGGTCTTATCTACTCGATAGATCATACCGCGTCTTTTACAACAATATGACCTCAGTGTGTTGCAATATGAACTTTGGTGATCCCCTAGTCCTACCCAAATAAACTTGGCATCTATTGCACGCCCGACCGACGGTCCTGATCAGGGGATCCCTCTCGGAGTAGCCCCTCCCGAGGTTTCTTCCATTTCTTCCTAAAAGGTTTTGTGGGAGTTTTTCCTTGTCCTCTGTTGAGGGTCCAAGGCTGGGGGATGTCGTGTACTAACCATTTACTGTTTCACATGTTGGTTCACTGTGAAGGCTTTTGAGACTGTAACAGTGACTAAGGGCTGGACAAATAAATGTGATTTGATTTGATTTGATTGAATTTACTGATATTTAATTTATTAATTTTGACTAAAATGACACAGGTAGTATTTCCTCTAGACGTAAAGCTGGATCATGTGTTTTGTAATCACAATCTTGTATTGTTCATCACCGTGTAGCTCCACAAAATCTGTTTTGGATGTCCAGAAAATATTAGGCGGCTCCATGTGAGCAGCAGAAGTACAACAAACTAACTTGTTCTTCTAGTAAAATGTGACTTTGCTGCCATCGTGTGGGAAAACAGAAGCATTGCATGCCAGTGTGGCAACCCTGTAGGTACTGTGTACATGACCACCATGCTTCTCGAAGACTATCACGTTCCCTTGTGTTGTTGATACTGTCTTGACCCCGGTTTACCCCTGCAAAGTGTCCGACCTCTGAAATGGTTGAACTTCTATGAAATACTGGCTTTATTTCTAAAACCAGTTCCAATGCAGACTCGTGGTGCATGTGTGTTGGAATAGCTGGAATACTTCAAAACTAGAGGCTGCTGCTGGGTTTGCTTCATACTATTTGTCTACAGGTATTAACTGCAACTTAAAAACACAATTTTCCTGCGGTGTAGTAAAACTCACTCAACAATTTAATACAGCAATTTCAATTAGCAAATGTCCAGTTATGTTGAGTGTTTATTAACTGAATCCACTAATTGATGAACTGCATTGTTATTTATCCTCTGATTAGTGAGGAGGTTTTATAAACCCTATATAAATGTTATCATGTTAGCATCTTTTATTAAAGTAAAGATGTTCTTTCAACATCTTCAACAATTTTAAGTCACAGCTCGTGAACTCATGATTACAAGTTATGAAGCCGTGAGGTGAAACTGACAGTGATCTATTTCCACTGAGTTAATGGTTACAGGTGAGTCAGTGTGATCCATGCTAGATGGTTTAGCGTGTTTCCTGTCTGCCTCCCTTTGTGTATCTCTCTGTCTCTCTCTCACACACACACACACACACACACACATACACACACACACACACACACACACACACACACACACACACACACACACACACACACACACACACACACACACAACATCAAGAGACACACAACACTATAACAGATAATCTGGGCTGCATCAAGAGATTAAGATTAAAAGGGATTAAGATTGGGAGTTCAACATCATATCAAGATATTATTCACATTGTGCAGCCTGTGATCTGTCGCCTGGTCCATTCATCAAGAAATAAAACAATTTCTGAAGACTAAAACTAAAATTGCATTTTTTAAATTATTATTATTATTATTATTATTATTATTATAGTAATAATAATTATACACAATAATGTATTGTTATGATTACTGATAACAATAATAATAATAAAATAAAATAATGCATCATTTTAAAAAATTTAAATTAAAAAATGACAAGCAAAATCCTTTATAACAGCAGTTTTGTCTGTAATTGTTCATTACCTGTTACACTAAATAACGCATTCATGTATTTTATTATTTGTTTTTAGTGTGATTCTTCATTCCTGACTATAAAAATACCACTCTTGTATTTCTATAGTATTCCTTTTGGGACTTATAGTCTATATAGTATGGCAGTATTGAGTATTAATATTTATAATATCCTACAGTATCACTATAATATTCTTATAATATTCCTGTTGGGTCCTATGGTGTGTCTGTTGTTCTCAATAGCGACTTTTAGTAGCCTCAGTACTTTTTCTAATCGCCTATGGTATTAGTAATATTATTATTAGTGATATGATATATGATATAATGTTCCTTTAGGGACTTATAGTGTATCAGTGGTACTCAATAAGGAGTTTATAATGACCTTATGGTACTTTATGGTATTTTTCCTATGGTGTCGCCATGATATTCGTATTGGATAACATATTTTATAGTTGTGCTGTGATAAGAATAGAGGGTGGGGGCGAGAGAGGAAGAGATGGAGGAGGGGAGGGGTGGGAAAAGCGGAACCCGGATGCTGATGCTGCTCGTATCGGGCGATGAAGATAAGGGAGAGGGAGAGAGAGCGAGAGCGAGAGAGAGAGAGAGAGAGAGAGAGAGAGAGAGAGAGAGAGAGAGAGAGAGAGAGAGAGAGGAGGAGTGCGAGAGAAAAAAAGGAAAAAGAGAAACGGGGATATTACGGGCAGCAGCAGCAGCGAAGGGAGGCCATCCCATGAATGAAGGATACTGTGGATGCGGGGCAACTTTTGACACACTGGAAGATATTTGTCCAAATCGTCCCAGAGGCGACTTGCATCTGTGTTCGCTATTTCTGCGCGAGGACAACGCCTGCCGAGGGAGGAAGATGCGGTGATATCATGAGCATAGCCGGCCAGGGAGAGAGCGCGAGAGGGAGGGAGAGAGGCACGCAAGGGAGGAGGGGGGGAGTCGGCTACCACCAGGCCAGCTGAGGATGCTTGTTGTTTCTAGAAGCGCGATTGATCACAGCAACTGGGCCGACCGCTGATTTCCGCCGCCGCAGCACACACCGGGCGCGCCTCTCCGCGGTAACCGTACGTTTGATTGTCTGGCCCGGTCCGGCTGTTTGGATGCTCTGCCCCCTCTGTCTCTATTTCCTGATGCAGGGCCGGTGAGGAGGGGAGGTGGGGGGGGCGGTGAACTAAAGTGTGCACCGGATATTGGAAAACCCATTCTTCTGCTGATGCTGTTGTGATAATAGATCATTACCCCGAGACATCTGCACAGCTAGATCCTGACCCCGGCGAGGCCTGGCCCGAGGAGGAGATGGGATGTATCAGTGCATCAAAAGATGATGAAAACATGTTGGACGTTGTAGTAAGATAGGTGATGGTGGTGGTGGTGTGTGTGGGGGGGGTCCCTAGTATTGATCAGTGAATGAATTCGATTAGGGCATTCTGACTTGTGATATTTGAGACGCCAGCTCCTGCAGAAATCAATCTGTGACAAATGTAGCCTTTCTCTCCAAGTCTCAGAGAGATTTTTCTTTTCCGTTCCAGCTGCATAAGCTACCCGGTATCAATCAGCTTTAAAGTACTGTCACTTATAAGGGGTGTTGACGGTAACTCGAGGTCCATTCACACTAACCGGCACCGGTCGGACAGACCCCCGCACATCCTCCTCTTTCTAGAATCCCCCGCTCCGTCTCGTGCCACCTCCCTCTGGATGCTGCCGCTCTCCGCGCTCCAGGAAAAGAGACGCACGCCGAGATCGCGCGTGGAAAATAGTTTATTCTACAGGCCTTAAAGGAGACACATTGGACTTGTTCTCATTCCTAACACGGAGGTTTAGGTGGTTGCCCGACCGCATGACAAACAAGTGCATGGGAGTAGCCTGCAGGGCCCGGCTTCAGCTGCCTGCCTGAGATCACGACCAGCCCTCCACACCTCCTCTCCTCTCTCCATCCCTTCCCTCCCCTCCAGCGACATCGCCATAGCCGTCTGTAATGTGCGTTACGGCGTTACGCACGGAGAAGGACCGACCGACTATCGACTCCGGTGATCTGATCTGCCTTATATCGGGAATATAATTTCGCCTTCATCTCTTTACGGAGGGAGGAACGGGAAGGATGAGCAGCAAGGAGCTGACGGTGGGCCAGTCTAGCCAGTATGTGGGGCCTTACCGGCTGGAGAAGACCCTCGGGAAGGGACAGACAGGTAAGACCCTCCTCACTTCCCTCACACACAGGAGAAAAAAACACACATACCACAGCATGAAATAGTTTTACAACCATACCTGGGATGTAATGGGTGTGGATGGATCAGAGATGCACCTGCAAGGGTGCAACGAAACATCACTGTAGTATCCCTCTAATAGCCCTATAGGGTGTGATGGTGTGGAGTTTATAGTGAGCTTTTGCTTGTTTTTTATCTCCCATGGTGTCACTACAACGTTCCTCCAGTGTTCCTATGGAGACTTATAGTTTTGCTGTGATATTTGTATAGTATTGTAGGATTATGGGGACGAGGAAAGGGATCACAATCTGTTCTGAATGAATCCTTTCTGTCCCTCACTTGAAGTTGGGCTGTTAACTAACAGTTGTAATATTGTCATCATGGGATGCTTTCTGGGTTCATGTGACGATGTAATTGCTGTGTGTGTGTGTGATGTCCCATCAGGACGACCTATCATGGAGTCACATATTTTGATTATCTCTCTCTCTCTCTCTCTCTCTCTCTCTCTCACTCCCTCTCGCTGTCTGTCTGTCTCTCTCTCTCGCTCTCTCTCAGGACTGGTGAAGTTGGGTGTCCACTGTATAACAGGGCAGAAGGTGGCCATAAAGATTGTCAACAGAGAAAAGCTCTCCGAATCTGTTCTTATGAAGGTACAGTCACATTATCTATCTATCTATCTATCTATCTATCTATCTATCTATCTATCTATCTATCTATCTATCTATCTATCTATCTATCTATCTCTGTCTGTCTGTCTGTCTGTCTGTCTGTCTGTCTGTCTATCTATCTATCTATCTATCTATCTATCTATCTATCTCTGTCTGTCTGTCTGTCTGTCCGTCTGTCTGTCTGTCTGTCTGTCTATCTATCTATCTATCTATCTATCTATCTATCTATCTATCTATGTATCATTTATATTTCAGAAGTTGCTGACTAATACTAATACTCTACCTGTGCTTGTGGTCAGTACGTCGGTCATCACGGTGGCGACCAGGCAGAATACATTTAACAGACAGAAGTAAAAAGCTTGCACTCTGCAACCTGCAGAAATAGAAACAGCTGAATTAATTCTTTATTTTCGTCAGGAATAGCCTGCCGGTGTGTGTGTGTGTGTGTGTGTGTGTGTGTAACTTGGAAGAGCTGAGTGTGTGGGCAATACTTCTGCAGACCAAACAGTAGAGGACGGTTTAATTCTGCTAATTGAGGCCTCCGACGAAACAGCTGAAACACGTCGGAACGAAAGAAATGAAAATAGGCTTTTTTACGTCCTGACTTTTACGTTTTTAAAGGCCTGACCACGAGTAACCTCATCTCCATGCTATCATCTGTTAGCTGAGTTCAGCTAGCTGCTTGCTTGCTGTAGTGCCTATAGATAGAAATGGCACACACGTGGCTCAACAGTCATTTTTCAATTTACCCTTCTAGGCTACATTGTGATACACAGGCAACATTTTAAGGCCACAGAGGAGGTTTTGTGAACATGATGGCCAACTTTATGTTTTTCATATCTTTTTACCAGCGGTGTGCACACAGCAGGAACAGAGGGGGCAAGCACCCCAGCCCTTTGGTCTTTCAGGTTTATTAAAACTTAACAAATGTACAACAAATTTAGGTCAAATAATAAATATTTCCTGTTTGAAAGCCGAAAAAGTGAGTTCATGTGATTTAACCAAAACGTCACCAAGCTTGTGCCCTCCCAGTCTGCAGTGTGACAGTAGTGCATATGTCATTATATCAGCTCTACTAAATGCATGAATGTTATTTCCATGTTGATACCAGTGCTGTTGGGGCTGCACTCAGCGCCCCTGTCCTCCCTATAGGGGCCCCTAATTGTGGCAGCCCTTGCCGCCACCTCCCTCGGTCCCTCGGTAACATCCAATGGTGTCTCGTCAATCTGAGTCAGACAAGCTTGGAAGATAGAATGAAGATATGAAGAACGAAACCTCCTAGTAGCCCATTTATGAAACTTCTTGCCCCTGGAGAACCGAGCTCACCGCTGCCAGTCTCAGTTATGTTGTCTTTGTCCCAGTTGTCAATCCCCAACCCCCCAGTCTATTGCCCGTCTCCATTGCCTTGGAAAGTTGCCCATTGCTGTACTCTGCATTATCAGTGCTAGCAACCGCATTCCCATGCTGCTCTCCGTCAGCCAATTTAAGCTAGTTGATTGCTAGCTGTAGCACCTATAGATAACGGACAGGAAGGATGCTTCTGGAAAGCAGGGGATGGCAGACACCAAGGAGACTCCCAATTAAAGGCAATGTTGAAAATCACATTCTATACCTACTGAAGCGGCCATGACTTTTTCCTGTATTCCCCAAAATAAATTTGACATCTCCGTCTCGCCTCCTGTTACATATCTTGTGTTATTTTTAATGACCTTTAAAGTCCACTTGTCTTGAGCTGCTAAAATGCTAGTTAGTACGGACAATGAAAGCAGATGGCATATTGTGAAGTAAGCATATAAGTATGAGTGTTTGTAGGGCAGAAAGGTGCACAGCGACTTCGGCAAACATGAAGGAAACCCACAAAATGTTACAGGATGCTAACGTTAGCTCGTTAGCTCGTTAGCTATCGAGCGAGTTATCTCACAGCAGCTTTGAGCTCTGCTCCATTTCTATCTATGGTGTTGCAGTGATGCTGAGGGATGCTGTCATCCGTCCAACATCGGCCGCTGTGGTCTTAGACAATTAAACGTTTCCCAAGTTACTTCATGTGTTTCTTGTGTGAACGCACAACAACCTTTGTAGGACAGCGAGGTTGTGACAGAATAGTTTCCCTCTCCTGTCCTCACAGAAGCTACTCTACACCACCTGAGTGTTTAGGAATAGTTTCATTGTGTTTTAGCTTCGGAAATCCAAATAAAACTCCTGCAGGTCAGATCTAATTTGAGCTTCCTCACTCCCATAACGTTTTGGGTATGTAAGGGTTGTTTCTAGACCTCGTCTTGCATTGCATTTCACTCACATCTTCTCTCGTCATCCTCTCTTTTCTCTTCTATCGTTCCTACAACATTTTAACCATCCTGTGTCTGTAAACCTCTCTCCACCTCCAACCTCTCCTCTCTCTCTCTCTCTCTCTCCCTCTGCCTTTACATCAATGTCTCTCGTTTACAATCTCCCTGCACTCTCCCCGCGCGCTCTCTCTCTCTCTCTCTCTCTCTCTCTCTCTCTCTATCCAGGTGGAGAGAGAAATAGCTATCCTTAAACTAATAGAGCACCCTCACGTTCTGAAGCTGCATGATGTCTATGAGAATAACAAATACCTGTGAGTATCTCTTTATCTTCCTCCTCTTCTCGGCCTCTTATCTTCCTTCTCTGCCTCTGGATCTCCGCCATAACAAAAACAACCTTGAATCTGTGAGAAAAATAAATGAAGGTTTTGGAAAGACAAAGAAAAAAAAAAAAAAGACATTAAAGATATATAGAAGGGCGTGAGTATGTGTGCATTTATGGAAGAGGAATCCATGAGCATGTATGTTATACGCTGATAATACTCTGCTTTACCTTTATCTCCTCCTGCCTCCATCGCCCAAACCCAACCTCCCTCATTTTCCTCCCTCCTTTATCGTTTCCTTCTCCTACTTCCTCCTTCCTCTCTCGCTCTGAAACTACACGATGATGCATCTTCTTTCCCCCTCCCTCCATCTTCTTCCTCGTCTCGCTAACCCGTCCTCCGTCTGTCCCCAGGTACCTGGTGTTGGAGCATGTGTCGGGGGGAGAGCTGTTTGACTACCTGGTGAAGAAGGGCAGGTTGACCCCCAAAGAGGCCAGGAAGTTCTTCAGGCAAATCATCTCCGCCCTCGACTTCTGCCACAGCCACTCTATATGGTCCGTGAGGAGGCTGCAGGACTTTTCTCTCGCCTCATACGTTTGCTTTATTTTTTTAATTTCCGGCGTCTCTGAGCAGTTCTGCGCTTTTATGTCTTGATCTGTGCCTTGGTGATGTATGACTGTTTTTCCAGAAACTTGTTATTATGGTCTAATTTTATTCAAGGTCTTTTATTATGGTGCCGCTTGAATTTCATTCCTTGTTCAACGTGTGCTAGATAAGATAAGAATTGAATTAGTTAAAATGAATGGATTTGACGACTAAGGTAGAACAGGCTCAATACTGGACCCTGATTGGCCAACAACACCGGCTCCTAATTCAAATGAAGTAAAGCTGCCGAGTGGAGGCTTTCTATTTCAACTGGCCTGATTGGACATATTTCAGGAAGCCTTTAGTGAGGGGAGCCAATCAGGCCCAAGTCCAGTTGTGATGCGTTTACTAGTTAAATTCAACCACTCAAACTAAACAAAATCACATTAAACTAATAATCTTTGATCATATATGTACATAAATAGAGGAACATTTTAATTCCTATATTATGGGACCTTTAAATATTGGGAGTGTACTTGTACATAAAGCCGCCTCAGTATCACATGGGCTTGTACTGAGTTACTATCACAGAAAAGTGAGTTTTTTATACAGTACTTTTCTGCGATTGAGAAGCTACCTGACATAAACCCTCCACATCCCAAACAGGGTAAAACAAATTATAAGAATTATCTGAAAATACTACAGTTCTGCAACAGAGCTGAGATACAGAAGGCTTATTTCTGTGTGTGTGTGTGTGTGTGTGTGTGTGTGTGTGTGTGTGTGTGTGTGTGTGTGTGTGTGTGTGTGTGTGTGTGTGTGTGTGTGTCCAGTCACAGAGACCTGAAGCCAGAGAATCTTCTCCTGGACGAGAAGAACAACATCAGGATAGCAGACTTTGGCATGGCCTCCCTACAGGTGGGGGACAGCCTGCTGGAAACCAGTTGTGGGTGAGTACTGGTTTAATGGGTCGAGGCATCGAGCGCCCGGACACCTGCTGTGTTGTCTGGGTCAAAGTTCGATTGTGTCACGGTGCGATTTGATATGATTTGCTTTGGTAACGGTCAGCTAACTATTCAGAGATTATTTTAAATTAAATTAAATTAAAAAGTTGTTTCTTTTATTGATTAAAAAGATAATCAGTGAAAACATGTACAAATCTTTTCCTCCCCCCTCAGTACTTCCTACTGTGTTGGTACCTGGTTGTAATATATCTGGGGAGTGGAAAGCAAGTCTGGATTACAATTTTGAAGTCAGTAAAATGGGGGGGAAAAAAACGTGAAATATGTCAGCAGAAATATTTGAAATAGGCTGTGTTCATTTTAAGTATGCAAGTTGTCCTCAAATGAAAGATGAGAAATTACATCTAATACTTGATATTTCATTAATTTTAGCATTTGATAAATGTGTGTGAAATTGAACGATGTGCAGGCTTGTACATCTTTCATCATCAGTTGATCAGATAAATCAGGTAAAATTAGTTAGGAAGTTTTCTCCTGGATTCACGTATTCGATGTATTTGATGGGGAGAGCAGGTGTGTTCTGCACCCAGTATAGAATTGTTTTTTACATGAATCAGCAAACGCACGTGCACGCTCCTACCTCTAGGTGTGTGCACGTTCGCGCCTGGTTACGTAATTCAGCATATCTCCCCTTCTTTTCTTTCTAGATCTCCACACTACGCTTGCCCAGAAGTCATAAGGGTAAGTGTGTGTGTGTGTGTGTGTGTGTGTGTGTGTGTGTGTGTGTGTGTGTGTGTGTGTGTGTGTGTGTGTGTGTGTGTGTGTGCGTGCGTGTCTAACACTGCTCTGTTTTTGCGTGTCAGGGGGAGAAGTACGACGGTCGCAGGGCAGATGTTTGGAGTTGTGGAGTCATCCTCTTCGCTCTTCTCGTGGTAGGAACATCCTCACTTCCTCTTCCTCATCTTTTCATTCCCTCCCTCTCCTCCTCCTCATCATCATCCCTTCCTTTCTCTTTTGGTCTTCTTCCTCCAGCCTTTAGTCCGTCTTCTCATCTCCCCGCCCTTCTTTTTCTCCATTTTTTCCCCTCTTTCCATCCATTCTCTGTTCATCCCTTCCACACACACGACCCGGTGGAAAATTTTGGTGTGTTGACTCGGGTTTGTCTGTTTTTCTTTAAGTTAGACACAGATGTTAATATCAAGTGGTCTAGAGGTGGTCTAGAGGTGGTCTAGAGGTCTAGAGGTAACAGGAAGGGTTTTGTGGCAACAGAATCGCCAGGCGGCCTGGGAACATGTGGGTGGGGGAAGTGAATGAGTAACGTCGAGGTGCCACTTAATCCCGACTGCTCAGCGGCCACCAGTAGAAGGCTGTGGTTATACTGGGCACCAAGGTGTGAACGTTGAGGAAGAGCGTGGGTGATCAGCTGACTGAAATCACTCTGTGACTGAATCACCATAGCACCTCTTTCTCTTTACCCCCCCTCCACCTCCATTTGTCCTGCTCCATCACTCTATTTTGTCTCTCCATCTCTTTGCCCTTCCGCTATCATTCTCTCGCCCTCTCTCTCTCCCCCTCTCTCTCCCCACCCCACCTCTACCCAGGGTGCCTTGCCCTTTGACCACGACAACCTGAGGCAACTGCTGGAGAAGGTGAAGAGTGGGGTATTCCACATGCCCCACTTCATACCCCCCGACTGCCAAGCCTTGCTCAAAGGAATGATAGAAGTCAACGCTGACAAGAGACTTACGGTATGGAGGAAGGGAGGGAGGGAGGGAATGGTGGAGGGAGGGAGGGAGGGAGGGAATGGTGGAGGGAGACCCCTGGTTTAGGCCTCGCTTACAGGACAAAACCTCCCTAAAACACTTTCAAACTGTTAAAAAAACAAACAGCTAATGGCGATAGATGACATCACATTGAGACAGATTTGATTGAAAGCAGCAGGTTCACGCCCATTCTCTTGGGGGACATCAAAAGGCATTCTGGGAAATGTAGGAAATGATTAACTGAAGTAGAAGTAAACAAGGCTGGTTGAGGGAAAGTGGGTACACCAAAGAAAGTAAATTACAACAATAGATAGATAGATAGATAGATAGATAGATAGATAGATAGATAGATGGATAGATAGATAGATAGATAGATAGATAGATAGATAGATAGATAGATAGATAGATAGATAGATAGATAGATAGATAGATAGATAGATAGATAGATAGATAGATAGATAGATAGATAGATAGATAGATAGATAGATAGATAGATATTCCACATGAAGCATGAACCAGGCATAAAGGAGAGAGGAAGGAAGGCAGAGAGAAAGCCTAGCCTCAGGCCTTGCTTCAAGATGTGATCAACCCTGACAAGAGACTGGCAGTATGGAGGGAGGATGAAGGGGAGGAAGGGGGGAGGGATTAAGGAATAAGGAAGGGAGGTAGACGTGCACCTCGCTTTAGGTATTAGGACAGCAGTCAACCCTGACAACCTGACAGGAGACTACAGAGGGAGGGATTGAGGACGAGAGGGGGAGATAAATGAAGAGAAGAGGGGTAGAGATATAGAGAGGAACCCCCCAATTTAATAGTCTGACTGCCCATGATAGAAGTCAAGGGATGGAGGGATGAAGGGAAAAAGAGGGAGGAAGAGAGGTAGCAGTCTAATCTGATAGGATGGAGAGAGAGATGGAGGGACCAGGCAGTGAGAGATTTCACCTAAATGCCAAGCTCTACTAAAAGAAGACTGGAAATTCAGAAAGAGAGGGGGGGGTGATTGAATACATGAATGAATGAATGAATGAATGAATGAATGAATGAATGAATGAATGAATGAATGAATGAATGGAGGAATGAATGGAAGAAAATCCACACCAAGCCGGGTGTGAAGGGGAGCTGGGATGAAGCAGGGATGAGGGGTGGAAATGAATTTGATGATGAAGATGCAAAAAGATGGAGATGACCGAGATAAGAAAGTTTGCACGAGACAGCGAAATGATGAGAGAAAGGAAAGACATGGGCTGCAGAAAGAAAGAAAGAGAGAGAGAGAAAGAGAGAGAGAGAGAGAGAGAGAGAGAGAGAGGGGAAGGAGAGAGAGAGAGGGATTTCTGTATGAATGTCTGCCATTCAGCTACAACAGAGCAGATTTAATCAGAGCTGTGGATTCGGCTGATGAGCTGTTGATTAATGGAGCCTGAAACCAGGTCAGACTGTCTCTGTCTGTCGGTCTGTCTGTCTGTCTGTCTGTCGGTCTGTCTGTCTGTCTGTCGGCCTGTCTGTCTGTCTGCTAGTTGTCTCCATAGTAACCTCACTACTCGAGGAGACAGATTTCAATCTAGTCCAAAACTTAATTGTCTGTTATGCAAGCAGAGCAGCAGGTCTGGTGTATTCAGACTGAACCACACATCTCTTCATCATCAGGTTTTATTTGACTCTATCTGAAACATTCGACATCATCTTAGATGTGCAGAAATAGTTTCATGACCCTGTAACCGAGCCTAAGCCCTGTAAATATGTTGTGAAATGTTAAAAGTACACAGGTGCCCGCAGGAAATAGCTTTTTGTATAAAGCAGTAGAGTAGTGGTGGTGTATGAAACAAGAATGAATTTAATACTAAATTCAAGTAAAGGTGAATCCACAGAGAAGGCATCTGGATGTGACCTTTTGAAAAAGTTAGGAAATGGAAACTTTGTTACGTATCGTATCATATCGTTTCATGTCGTATTGTATCGTATTGTATCGTAACGTACCATATCGTACCGGAACGTATCGTATCGTATCGTATCGTATCGTATCGTATCGTATCGTATCGTATCGTATCGTATCGTATCGTATCGTATCATATCGTATCGTATCGTATGAACTACTAAGGCAGCAGAGATATAGGAGGGGACTCTGAATATTCTCTGCATGGTGTCTTCATAGGGACTCTTCATCGAGACTCTTCATAGGGACTCTTCATCGAGACTCTTCATAGGGACTCTTCATCAAGACTCTTCATAGAGACTCTTCATAGAGACTCTTCATAGGGACTCTTCATAGAGACTCTTCATAGAGACTATTCGTTGACACTCTTCATAGGGACTCTTCGTAGAGACTCTTCATAGGGACTCTTCATAGAGACTCTTCATTGAGACACTTCATAGGAACAAACTGAAGTCCCTGAAACATGTTTTCCACTTTCCGACTATTGCTGTGCAAAAAAGCAGCTAAACTTATTTGCACCTTTTCATAAGGAACGATTACTTAGACTGAGGACCTTTACACAGAACTCATATTCTGCTGGACAGTGATATTTGCTATTTTTATTTTTATTAAGCACAAAAGTAAAATTGATATCTGTATTTTGATTATTGTTTTAACGTTGTGTTCTGTGTTTGTTGGTTACAGCTAGAAGCAATACAGAAACATTCCTGGTACCAGTAAGTATCTAATTTATCTTTCTGGTTTTTCTATTATTGTGGTTTCCCTCATCTCCTCTTCCCTCCTTGCCCCTTAATTGCATCTGTAATTACTCCAAAATACTCCAATTATCTACACTGATATCAGCTGAATGATAACAGCTCTGGGGCTCCAAAGTAGATTGTGCACGCTGATAATTCCCATAAAGAATATCCACATGTTGGTAGCCGTTGTATAACAGCCATAATACCCTTGAGGTTTTTCTTTACTGTGAATATTCTTACTTTTGTCTCGGCCGTGCCCATGATCACAGTGAAGAACGCCCTCTGGCATTACTGCTATATTGAAACATCCTTTGAGACTTGGCTATATTGGTGTCTTTCCATTGGAAGGGGGGGGGGGGGGGGGGGGGGGGGGGGCGTGCACTGACCAATCCCTCTGCAATCTGCCTGCATGTATATCTGATAGGGTTTTTTTACTTTTCCATAATATCATATTGTGAAAACACTAAGGGGTTGGACCTCCTCCTGTACGTCAAATGTCCGGTGTGTGTATTTCTACCTGTGCCTATATACTACACCCATGTTCTCCCATCAGGGGTGGTCGTAATGAGCCGTGCCCAGAGCAGCCCCCCCCTCGGCGGGTGTGCGTGAAGAGGATCCTGTCCTTAACGGAGCTGGACCCTGATGTCCTGGACAGCATGCACTCCCTAGGCTGCTTCAGAGACCGGGTCAAGCTCACAAAGGACCTGCAATGTGAAGAGTGAGTAAATATAACACATTGACACAACGGCCCCCGGATCGGCGTTGAAATCCTGCAAATAAATACATACAGAGCCAAAATGAAATTCAAGATGACGTCGGGACCTAAACATCTCTCTGATATCAGTCCAAAACTGTTTCCAAAGATGTGTTAACTTGAATTTTTACGATGCAATAGTACCTGTAATGTGAAGTACTAGTATGCTGTATATTATACACATACAGTACATATCCACATGAACACACACACACACACACACACACACACACACACACAGAGACAGATGCGAACAAAAAAAACAATCGCATTACTGTTTGGAGTCATTGCTTTGGTATTCATTTAATCCCTCTCTCTCTCTCTCTCTCTCTCTCTCTCACTCTCTTTTGTCTGTCTCGTTTTGGCAAGTCGATTAGTTACATCATTCATCACTGGCATGGCAGGAACAAGAGGCACAATATCAACAAAGCCTCTTTCTCTCTCTCTCTCTCTCTCTCTTCTTCTATCCCTTGTTTCACTCTGTCTCTGCCAAACGGATGTGGCTGGTCACTACCCACAATGCAACAGCCCTCGTAGAGCTGTCCAAATAAACCAGACAAGCATATTTTGAGTTTATATGTAGCGGGACTGTTTTGGTGAAAAGTTCGTCACTTCAGTTAGATGTATTGAGGGCTTCCAGGTGACCTTATGTGCCCCTCTGGCGGCCATGTTGGAGGTCCTCAGCTGGCAACATGGATGAGAACAGCTAATGGCATTTCTAAACCGACTCGACCATGTCAGCAGTATGAAACAGACATGGTTAACTTCTTCTCCATTTTTAGCTGGAGGCTGTTCATTTCATCACTGATACTTCAAAATCGATTATCGTATTGATTTTGTGTTTATTGGACCATTCACTTTTATTTATAAAGTTAATGAATGGACCTACACCCATACCACCACCGTCTCTTTTCTTCCAGCCCAGTTGTTTTGTATTTATTCACTATTTCTGCCGGACCTCCATGATGGCGCCAGAAATGGTTGCTAAGCGATTTGTGACACCACTGCAAAGCCTCTGTGTGATTCATTTGATTATAAAATATGACCAGTGAGTTTTCTCTCGTTTCCCCCGTGCTCTCCATCTTTTTTTCGCACATTCTGTCTGGTGACATCTTCCTTCTCTCTTCTGTTTCTCCCTCTCTCTCTCTGTCTGAATGTCTTTCTCCAGGGAGAACCAGGAGAAGATGATCTACTACCTCCTGTTGGACAGGAAGGAGCGATATCCCAGCTGTGAGGACGAGGATCTGCCGCCTAGAAACGACATAGGTGAGAACCGATGGTCTTTAAAGCCAACGTATGTCTGCATCAATTTCAGGTGTATGTTGTGAATTCCTGAAGGGTAACATTTGCAGCTGAACAGTACAAACAAAGAATCCTTTTGCAGATGCTAATGCTAACAAGATAATGTTTACATTTTTTATCATAATACAAAAATGCAAAAAAATGAAACAGAAAACATAATAAACTAGACTACATTACATCTTAATGGGGTTTATTAACAGTTTCATGTGCTTTTGTACTGATCATTTTCTGTAATTACCACAATTTGATTTACAACTCACAACTGATTGTGATATTAGCTTGTCCTCGTCAGGCTGCTAAAGCCCTTTGAGGCTTGTTTGTGACAACGGGACAATGTTAATGTTACAATGCGACTACTAGCAACTGCTAACGCTAGCTTCTACTAAATACGTTAGCTAGCGCTCAAATCAGAGGTGTTTACGACAAAACAGCACAGAGATTAACCATTTTAAATCCTGTTGAGATGGCCAAGCCGCACGTTTTGAAACATAACCATCATAATCATCTCTCCCCCAGACCCGCCCAGGAAGCGCGTGGACTCCCCCATGTTGACGCGCCACGGCCGGTGTCGACCGGAGAGGAAGAGCCTGGAGGTCCTCAGTGTCACAGATCAGGGGTCTCCCACCCCGCCCCGCAGGGCCCTGGACACCTCCGCACACAGCCAGAGGTCTGCACCTGCACATACGTACACACAGTTACAAAATGTGACTGTTGCACTTCCTGCTGACCAAGATGATTTCGCTGATTGTTGTTATTGGTTGTCTCCACAAGGTCTCGTTCTGTGAGTGGAGCCTCCACAGGTCTGTCCTCCAGCCCTCTCAGTAGTCCCCGGGTAAGGAGTCGACTCTACTCTGTTCTATTCTACTCTATTGAACTTCACACACTTTTCTCTGCTGTACTCTTCTTTACCAGTTGCGAGAAAATGTTTATGAACCCTTTTGATTTACCTGCATACAATACTGTCTGATCTTCATCTAAGTCATAACAGTAGAATTGAGAGTATCAGGGGAACGGTCGGTGATGAGAGGTCAACAGAGGTCGGGTCATGCAGCATGACAATGACCCCAAACACAAAAACAAATCCATAACAGAATGGCTTAAACAGAGTCCTGACCATAACCATATTGAAATGTTGTGGCATGACCTGAATCCAAGACATCCAAAAATATCAAGGAGGAAGGGACCAAAATACCTCCGAACGTTGAGAAGGCCTGATCACAACTACAGGATTTGGTTCAAGGGTCAAGGTTCAAGATTTCTTTATTCGTACCCGAAGGTTCATTTGTTTTGCAGGCAGGAGATTCGGCGTTCAGAGAAAAAAGACATGAAATTAACTATTTAAAACACTAGTCAGTAAAAGGTAAAAGGTAAAGAGACATAAAAAGTCATGAGGTTATTGGTGGAGGTTCTACTAGTTTTAGTTTAGTTTAGTTTTAATAAATGTTTCAGTAAAATAAAACTAGGTTAAGTATGTTTTGTTTGTTATTCAGACCATATTTTAGGAGCCATTCTTGCAGGACTGCAGGTCATTCAAAAGGCTTCACAATCTTTTTCTCACAGTTGAAACCATTTGATGCCATTTCCTCTGGGATGATTTGGGGACCCATTTTAATCTCCCCGTGACCCGTCTCCTGGTCCCGGCCTGGACTTTGAAAAGCGCTGTACTGTACATTACATTATATAACCTGACGAGATGATTATACTCAGGAGAGTAGGGGATTGGCCCGGAAAGCCGTATTAATGAGGATGTTTCATGTCCAGTGTCTGTGGATTAGAAAGATGTCAAATAATGAACTATACAGTAAATAACTTGAAGTACTTCTTGGTGTATTATGTTAATATCATATCTGCACCAATGGAATCATCATTTTGCTGTATTTACATTATATTTCTCCAGTTTTACTAATTTTAGGAGCTTTATCTTTATGCTGGTAATTGCTTGTGTAGGGGACAGTGAGCCAAAGCTTCTTTCCATTGTTTTAATATAGTTTAATAATATATTTTAATGGAGAGGTAAAGAGGCTTCTGGTACAATAGCATTAGCCATGCTAGTGCAGATTCCTACAGACTTGGGTTCAAGGGGCTTGGGTGTAAATTTACTAGATTTAAAATCACTAGGCTCTGTTAGCAGCGTATCCTATCACAGTTATACTCAACATGTCAAAACACTCCCTTGATACTCTCTTGACTCATATTCAACTTTTAATGTGAAATACAACCATTTAGCCGTCGATGGTTTAGAGCTCTCTAGGCTAAAATTAAGCTAGCATTATGTTCATATAGACTTGTCTGGTGCATCTTTTTGATGTTCACAACTTAAATATGTATTTACTACTCCAAAACTGAGGTGCACACAGCTTACACACAGATTACACTGTAGATCAGTCGATACTGAAGACTGACTTTGGCTGTCCCCATGCTAGCATTTGGGTTAGACCGATGTATCAGCCGGTCATGATCCACCGCTGATCCTCCCTGACCACAGCTATAGAAAAACCTGCAATTAATCCAGTTATTATTGTTTTTTCTGTAAATTAATTCTTCATTTAAAGGATTAATATAACTCAGAGTTTCTTCTACTATTGATTAGGTGTGGTGGCTCACCCTGCCTCAAGGTCCTGCTAACCCTGAAAGAGTTTTAGTGTCCATGATGGTCCAAATGCTGTTTCAGAGACAACAATACAGTTCAGGGAGAAATACTGAATCCTACTACTAGTACTTTTTTGGCGTGAAAGTGGTCAAATTAAAAATAATAATAATAATAGTAAAAATAAAAGCCCATATTGGTCAAACTGTTGACCACTGCCACCATTAGCCATAACATCTCCTTCATACTGTCTCATTCTCAGCCATACACATTCTCATTTCATGACACAGAGGTGTACATACACACACACAACTACATCCAAGACATTATTTATCACTTGTACTGGACCAGTTAGTCCTCCTGAAACCAAATCCAGGAGTCTGCCGGATGCATCTGGCTCGATCTTGTACAGTGAATGTAGATTTAGGAAGTCCTCCGATCCATAACCCATAATTCATGACCATCTCTGTCACCTCCCCATCCCTCTCCATCTCCCTCTGTCTGTCCATCAGAGCCCGGTCTTCACTTTCAGCCAATCAGAAGTCACCTCCGCCTCCACTTCCTCCTCCAAAGACCCCAAACCAGGAAGCGCCACCACCGCTCGGCCATCCCGCCCGGCACCCGACCCAAAAACCCAGACCCTGCCCACCAAGGGCCCAGCCGAGCGGCCCCAGCTCCAGTCCATGAAGTCCCTCCCCCTCCAGACTCCTCCCTCGCCCTCCCCCTCCCCGTCGCCCCTCCTCTCCCCCATCCCGCGCTTCTTCTTCTTCCCCGCGCCCTCCGTCTTCAAGTCAGTCACCAAGAGCGTCCACTCGTCCTCTAACTCCTCTGCCACCCCTCCCCCTGTGTCGCAGGTCACTCCGCAGGGCTCGCCGCTGCCCACCCCCCTGGGCACACCCGTGCACCAAATCCAACACCCCTCCTCCACCACCCCTCCCTCCTCCTCCTCCTCGTCCTCTTCCTCCAGAGCGGACGGAGGCGGCGGCGGCGGCGGCGGGGCCTCTCTGTCGCTGACCCCGCCCTCCAGCCCGGGTGGCAGCGGGGGATTGGCCGCCTCGAGCTCCGCCCACTGGAGGACGAGGCTCAACTCGTTCAAGAACAACCTGCTGGGCTCGCCGCGCTTCCACCGGCGCAAGCTGCAAGGTGAGCGGGTTCGCAGCGCAATTATCCTTAACGTGACAATGACTAATACGCTGCGCTTTTAATGTGAAATACAACCAAGTAGACGTCGACATGGTTTAGAGCTGTCTACGCTAAAATGAGGCTACATGGGTTTAAAAGTATTATTATTTGTTCATATAGACTGCATATAGACTTTGCCGGTGCAGAGTTTTGATGTTTGCATTGTTTAAATATGTATTTACTGCTCCAGAACTGGGGTACACACAGTCCTGGGCGATCCTGGACGCAAGTGGCAGCAAAGAAAATAGCAGTTTGAATGTTCAGGACTTCAATACCCAGACGTGACGTAATGTGGCGTCAGTAAACTGTCCTGCTCCTCACACCTAAATTTTCCTCTTCTTCGCGGAAGGTGGAAACGGCCGAAGAGGTTCAGCCGTCGTTGTTGAGTCCAGCTTTCTCCGAGTCCGATGACGCTGCTGGGAGCATCAAAATTTAATGTGGGCAATTAGGGTAAATGTACAGAGTCTGGATGAGTGTGGATGGGGATCGGTTGCAGCCCTGCTCAGGACTCAGAGGACCAATATCTATCTACAGATCTTCCCTAGTGCAGCTTCAATACCGCAAAACTATTCCCACTAACTTTATTGATTCCCTGTCCGTCGTTTTGGACTGCAGGGTTAACGGGAGAGGTTTCTACATGTTGCTCCGCTACCAGTTTGAATAACTTGAATCATCACATTCTGCCTTCATAACCAAGACAGACTGAAGAAGAGACGTGATCAGGTCTCTGCGGTCTGAGGCTGATCTGTAATCAGGACAATTAGGTTCAAACACATCAGACCCTGTCGTTGAGATTCACTTGTCTTTCGTATCCCTGCCTCTCTCCCTCTCTCTCTCCCTCTCTCTCTCTCTCTCTCTCTCTCTCTCTCTCTCTCTCTCTGTTCAGTCCCTACATCGGAGGACATGTCCAGCCTGACTCCAGAATCCAGTCCAGAGTGAGTCAGTCCACACACTCCTGAACATGCTGCTCTGCTACCAGTTCGTTAGACTGAATCTGATAATCTCGTCTCTCAGGAATATGGAAAGAAATATCTTAACATTGATTGACAAAAATATCCGTCTTAACCGGTTGTTGACCTTTAAATTCTTAATATTTTTTTTTAAAAAGTGAAAATTAGTGAATTTCTTTTGTTTCCAATGCAAATTGTTTCAAGAGCTTCCTTGAATGAAGTGTCATTTTCTTGACACGAGTGCAGTAATCTGCCTAATCCTGCATTGTTTCTAGATATTGACATATTCTAGAAAATATTCTGAAACTTCACTGACTACACAGAAAGTTTCATTTGTTTGAAGAAAAATGTGATTTTAAGGCTGAATATGAAACTAAATCATGTTCTCACTGCTGTTCTTACTCCCTAAATCTTCTGTCCTTCTGTCTGTCTATATATTTGATTCATTTAATGTAACTCTATGTTGGTGTCACTTGGATCAACTTATCGATCTGTTGAGAACTAGCTAGTTAGTATTGGTACTAGTACTAACACCGGCCTGTCTCTGCTCCTTCAGACTGGCTAAGAAGTCGTGGTTTGGTAACTTCATCAGCCTGGAGAAGGAGGAGCAGATCTTCGTTGTCATCAGAGACAAACCACTCAGCTCAATCAAGGCCGATATCGTCCACGCCTTCCTCTCCGTGAGTACCAGTGAGCTGAGGTCAGCCTTGATGCTACGCAAATGCAGAGGAAAGCATTAAAACATAATAGAAACGGTGGCATTAAATAGAACCGCTCCTTTATCTCTTTTGGATCCTGTTTATTAGTTTAGGTCCTCTTGCCTTTTACATCCTCGCTTTCTTTCTCTGAGCTTTGGTGGAGCCTTTAAAACAACAACATGGATGGATGGGTCGAGTGGTGGTGGTGTTACAGGGAATTAACTCCCTTGAATCCATCATCCAGCCAATGAACAACACAGGACTGTTTTTACCTGTCTTCTATCTATCTGTCTTTTTTTAAATCACCAATCTCCTTTCACCTCCCCCTCCATCTCCAGATCCCGTCTCTCAGCCACAGTGTGGTTTCTCAGACCAGTTTCCGGGCGGAGTACAAGTCCTCCGGCGGCCCCTCTGTATTCCAGAAGCCTGTCAAGTTCCAGGTACCATCTCAGTTTGAGTTTTGTCTGTTTGACATTTCTTAACGATGCAGTTTGTAAGTGTAGGCGGACTGAACGCACTGATGTAGGTCAAAGATCTTATAAAGTCTTGTGATGGCAAGCTGTCCACAGAGGGATGATAATAACTACAATAATAATAACAATAATAATGATCTTTATTTATATAGCGCTTTTCAAAGCACCATTAGAAAGTGCATCACGACCAAGAAAAATAAAAGAGGATCAATAGGATCAATAAGACAGAAAGAACAATGAGAGTATAAAAACTGTTGAATAAATTCAGATCTAGACAGAAGTCCTTTCAATCAATCATGAATTACATGAGCACATTTATTAGCACACAGAATACAATACAATACTATACAATACTATACAATACTATACAATACAATACTGAGCGCTCAGGAGAGATACGCACACATGGGTATGGTATGCGGATCTCTGCCAGAGGAGCTTCAGGACAGAGTTTATAAAGCATAAGGAAAATAAAAATAGGAGGGTGGTTTCTAACATACTAGCAAAGCATTACCTAATAAGGGGGAGGAACAGGTGATGACGTAGCTTTTACACAATCTGCAAGGCCATGTGGTTATTATGGTACAAGGCGTAACATTCTGGGCAAAGGCAGATTGGGGCCCTAAAGTGGCTCCATCCTTAACAGTGTCACTACCACGACATCTTGACGCCACACCAAATGTGCAGCGTCAATCATAAGACACAACGTAAGCAGGAATATACAGAATGATAAGATACATAATCATAAGATACATAAGGGTGTACATAAATTCTTCCACAAAAACTAAAAGTCATGTGGATAAAACAAAAGGAAGAAATAAATAAGTCAGTTTTAAAAAGTGATCAAAAAGATGAAACTCCACCTTGAGTCTTTAACCAAGTCATCTCTAGTCTTTAGTCTGGTCACCTTTAGTGTTTAACCAGGTCATCTCTAGTCTTTAGTCTGGTCACCTTTAGTGTTTAACCAGGTCATCTCTAGTCTTTAGTCTGGTCACCTTTAGTGTTTAACCAGGTCATCTCTAGTCTTTAGTCTGGTCACCTTTAGTGTTTGACCAGGTCATCTCTAGTCTTTAGTCTGGTCACCTTTAGTGTTTGACCAGGTCATCTCTAGTCTTTAGTCTGGTCACCTTTAGTGTTTAACCAGGTCATCTCTAGTCTTTAGTCTGGTCACCTTTAGTGTTTAACCAGGTCATCTCTAGTCTTTAGTCTGGTCACCTTTAGTGTTTAACCAGGTCATCTCTAGTCTTTAGTCTGGTCACCTTTAGTGTTTGATCAGGTCATCTCTAGTCTTTAGTCTGGTCACCTTTAGTGTTTGATCTTTTCATCTCTAGTCTTTAGTCTGGTCACCTTTAGTCTTTAACCAGGTCATCTCTAGTCTTTAGTCTGGTCACCTTTAGTGTTTAACCAGGTCATCTCTAGTCTTTAGTCTGGTCACCTTTAGTGTTTGATCTTTTCATCTCTAGTCTTTAGTCTGGTCACCTTTAGTCTTTAACCAGGTCATCTCTAGTCTTTAGTCTGGTCACCTTTAGTGTTTGACCAGGTCATCTCTAGTCTTTAGTCTGGTCACCTTTAGTGTTTAACCAGGTCATCTCTAGTCTTTAGTCTGGTCACCTTTAGTGTTTAACCAGGTCATCTCTAGTCTTTAGTCTGGTCACCTTTAGTGTTTAACCAGGTCATCTCTAGTCTTTAGTCTGGTTACCTTTAGTGTTTAACCAGGTCATCTCTAGTCTTTAGTTCTCTCTCTCTTCCTGGTTCAGGCAGGTAAACGGGGCACTGCAGTAGTCAAGGCGAGAGAAAGGGTCGGGTCGAAACAGACCAGGCCTGCTGCCCCAGCCTCTAGTCTACTGCTACTGATGATTCATTGTAGCATTTGAAGGACACGTTAATGTTTAAACTTGAATCAACTACATCTTAAGAGAATTCACTTATTCAGTTCTTCCAAGAATCTTCAGTTTGGTCTGTGAGTCAACACACCTCTTGTTCATTTATCTAACAGTCTTACTCATTGATTTAATTGAACAACTGGCGGTTATTTTCATGCTGTAATGCTTAACCTCTTGTTTCCTGTGCTGTAGGTGGACATCGCTTTCTCCGAGGGAGAGAGGGAGCGAGAGAGGGAACGAGCAGAGAAGGAAGGGAGGAGGGAGATGGGCATCTACAGCGTCACCTTCACTCTAATATCAGGTAGGAGAGAGAGAGAGAGGGAGAGAGAGAGAGAGAGAGAGAGAGACAATACTGTTGTTCATTGGAGCTTCATTCAGTTTGTGTTAAAATTCACTCTTTCATCCAAACATTCAGGTAGTGAATTTTCACCGTACATACATTCACATTGAAGAATACCATATCTATTTAAATGATCGATAATGAAATGTCCATCATCATCAATTTTCAGTTTCAGTTTCTGTTTCCCACCGTTACCATGGCGACGGGTTGATGTTGTCTCCTCTCTGCTCAGGTCCCAGTCGCAGGTTCAAGAGAGTGGTGGAGACCATCCAGGCTCAGCTACTAAGTACTCATGATCAGCCTTCTGTGCAGGCACTGGCTGGTGAGTAGCACACACACACACACACACACACACACACACACACACACACACACACACACACACACACACATACACACACACACACACACACATACACATACATACTGTACAAACATGTGATATATGTAGTGAAACTAGCTACATGGTGGTACTTCAACTAGTACATCTAGTACTATGAAGATTAACAAGTCAGATGATGATAATCATAATAATAATAATAATAATAATACTTTATTTGTACAACACAAAATAAAGTTACAATGTGCTTAACAGGAAATAATAAAAGGAAAGACTAAAACGTAGAGCAATACAATCTATAAAAGATTTCCCCTCTCTCTCTCTCTCTCTCTCTCTCTCTCTCTCTCTCTCTCTCTCTCTCTCTCTCTCTCTCTCTCTCTCTCTCTCTCGTCCCTCCCTCCCAACTCCTCAGATGAGAAGAATGGTCAGGTTTCCCGCCAGCCCAGCACTCCTTCTCGCCAGAATTCCCGGCGTTCCGAAGGCGGCTCCGACCGGGAGCGGGGGGAGAGAGAGCGGGGGGACGGAGGGGGCGGGAGCGTCCTCCAGCGGGGGGGGTCGGGTAAAGACAAGACCAGACTCCTCTCGTCGTCCAACGGGACGCAGTCTCATCCCTGAAAAGAATGTTCTGGAAGACAGGCGGGGTCACCCGCCCTACCTTCCTCTCTTCCTTCCTTACCGCCTTCCCTCTTTCCTTCCTTCCTTCCTTCCTTGCTTCCTACTGTCATCACCTAGCAGTGGGATAGAGGAGGGTGAAGTTGTTGCTTGATGCTGATCTAGGGTCACATGGTGAATTCTCCAACAAATGTTGATGTTAGGAAACGGTGTGGGGGTAAGCTGATCTCTGATCAGCGTTCAAGAGCAACTTCACCCTGGAGGGATGAGTCAGAGCCCCCCCACCACAGGATGACACAAGATGTCCGGAAACAGCGACCCAATCAAAGACACACAGGAAACACTCATCAGCCAGGGAAACCCACGCCGACAAATCAAGAAAGCACACAACCCTTCCACCGACCAATGAGAGACAGCGTCCGGAAGTCTAAACCAATGACAGAAAACACATGAGCCAGTCAGGATGTCCAATGACAGAGCACCTCCAGGTGACCTATCATTATTAAGAAGCTAACTACCAACCAGCCAGCATCACCTCGCTCAGCCAACCACCGAGTCTCCTCAACGTCACCTGACCAGGCGTGGTTAGTCACATGACAGGAAGTCATGTGACGTCAAAGCAAAACACCAAAACCAGGAAGTCTTCTGTGTAAGGAAGGAGAACGAGATGTCAAAGGATGACACGAGTCTTACCTCTGACTTGTTGTTGTTGACCCTTCCGACCGAAAGATCAAAGAGCTGAGAGACGCAAAGAGAAAGATGGTGGACCGATACAAGACGCCGACACCGATATCTGACGCCCCTCTCCCAAAACGCCCCGCGATTATCGAAGAAGCTACGATACCATATTGCCTTTAACGGAGGAGAAACGGTGGACAGCTCGTTAGACGTTAGCCCCATTATCAAGACGCCACTTCACACCGTAGATAGACGGAAAGAGAAGGTAGACGCATAGGTAGGTAGGATAGGAAGGATAGGAAGGATAGGAAGGATAGGAAGGGAAGAAGTCATGGATAGGTTACCTCACGGAAAACGACAAAACTGATTGAGTCAAACGCAGGAGGAGAGCGGGACGGACCCTAGGACCCAGCAGCCAAAACACCGATGACACCCCTGGCAAAAACGCCTCAGCACCCTCTGTCTTCCCGAGGGAGGGGAGGGGGAAGGGCGGGGGCGGGGAGGGAGGGAGGGCGGGAGGACAAAACTTTTCACAAGAAAGGACTACAAAAAAAAAAAAAAAAAAAAAAAAACTCACAAAGAAAGAATAACAGACTCGGATACGTCTAAGAGTGAAACGTCGTCGTAAAAAAATGTGCTGCCTGGAGGGGGGGGAAGGCAGCTCCCCACAGGAATGAAACCCCACCGGTGTATCATCCCTTCATCCTCTCCTCTGTTCTGGTCTCTGTGTGTTTATTTCAACGTTTTGGTGTTCGCCACCAGCAAGACAGAGGACGACGCTAACCAAGTGAATGTCAAAAAAACTCTTTGGGAACTTTTTTTTTTTTGGAGGGAGCGGGGGGGGTCTCAAGAGTGTGTGTAGTATTTATTTGATTCCACATATTTATTGAAGATGTGTTTATTTATTTGTGTTTGCATCACAGTTGTTTTTGTTTCATTATTTTACTCTTTTTAAGTTGAAGAACAAAGAGGAAGGACAAAAAGGTCGGCGATGGGGGGGGGGGGGGGGGGGGGTAACCAAGATGGCCGACGCTCTGCGGGGACCCTGAACTCCTCTGGAAACCAATGCTGCAAAAAAAAAAATCCTTCCAGCTTTACACGAGGTTCTTCTTACAAGTTAGTTCATCGTTTTGCTAGATGTTTTCACATTTCTAGACACACACACACACACACACACACGCGCACACACACACACACGGTGAGAGATTTGCTGCTGCTGGAGGACTTTTTCTGCGGGGGGGGGGGGGGGGGGGGTCGATAAAATGGTTGTGATGTTCCAGCGACAGATTTTCGTTTGTTCGTTCGTTTGTGGTACAAAGTCACTTGAAGCAGAGGAGAGATCACTCTGCTCTGCTAGAATGTTACAGAGAAAGGTGTGTGTGTGCGTGTGTGTGTGTGCATGCATACGTGTGACACACACACACACACACACACAGGCCTTTGAAATCTGAAGGTCTTTGATTGTCAGTGATTTCTTATTTTATTAGAATTATTTAACAGGTTTCAAAACTGCAAACACATCAAATGTCATTTTTGTTAAATTCCTTCTTTCTCTCTTCACTTCCTTCCTTTTGTGTGATCCTTAACAACCTTCACCCCCCCACCATCATCACCTCCCCCATCATCACCTCCCCCATCACCACCACCATCACCATCACCCCCATCACCACCATCACCATGACCACCATCACCCCCATCACCACCATCACCACCACCCTCTCACACACACCCAGGACCAAACCCAGTCATTTCTGTCTCCTCAGTCCCACCTCACCAATGAATCACCATCTCTTCCCCTCGTTGGACGCCGAACAGCCTCGCCACTGTTCGCTCCGCCGACTGAACCTGAAAAAAAACATCTTTCATCTTCATCTTCATCTTCATCTTCATCTTTCATCTTTCATCTTTCATCTTCATCTTCATCACTTTGCCAACGTGGATTTTCTTTATTAGTATTCACACTCAGATTTGGCTGCTGGTTCATTCATCACACAGAGCTGAGGTCGGCCCCCGATGCCCCGGTGCTCCCGGGACCCGTTCACATCTCCAGTTACAACCCAGACGGAGCTGAGAGTCGTGAAGACCTCCAGTTCGTTTGGGAATGGGAATGTTTGGGAATGGTTCTGGAAAACTGGCTTACAATTCCTCCTGGTCGTATCTACACTTTTAGAAGACACAATCAAGATGGATGTAGTGGATGTAGTGGATCTAGTGGATCTAGTGGATGTAGTGTCAGGTGTAAACGGGGTCTCTTCCCCTCCCAGCTCCCAAAGGGGCCCCGACAGTCGGAAAGGTCAAAGGTCGGGGTGGCGTGGAGTTACACACACACACACACACACACAGGGTTATGTCATAGAGACGCTTTTAACACCAGACCAGACTCACGTTCACCTTTCATCCACTTAGAAAGGAAGAGAGGAAGAGAGGGAGGAAGAGAGGGAGGGAGAGAGGGAGGGAGGGGAGGGGGAGGGAGGGAAGAGAAAAACAAAAGAAAGAAAGAACTGGAGGAGGAGAGAAAGACAGATCCTCCGTCCTGCAGCCACGTTTGGCGTCTTTTGTGAAACTCGTTACTCTCAAAAACTCCTGCTGAAAGAAACCCCTCCCCCTGCCTCCCCCCTGCCTCCCCCCTGCCTCCCTCCTCCATACTCAATGCATTTTCTACACTCCCCCCCAACCCTCCTCTTTGTATCTCTCGACTCCCATCTCGCCCTCCACACCATCCATCCATCGACTGCATATACCTCACCCCCGTATATAATCACTCCCCCCCCCTCCCCCCTTGTATACATTTTATACATTGTATACTTCAACGTACACGTTCGTATACTCTGTATTCCCGTCTCCATCGTATACCGTCCGTATCTATGTATCGCTCACTATCTTTTATCGACACTGTAGTCACCGTACGACTCTTCTTCTTCTCATCGTTATTGCTCATTCTTCTTCTCCACTTACGATTGTATGACTATAATCTCTCGTCTCCCACCCTCCCCTCCCCTCCTCTCTCTCTCCCCCTCTGCCTCCTTTGTCACCCTGACACCCCACCCCCCCCTCCCCACCCGCCACTCGCACAGTATAACCAAGTTTGTGAAATCAGAACCTCGAGGGAGGGGGGTGGTCGAGGAAACAGCAAACGTGACGATGATGATGACGACGAAGAGAAATGTCTGTATAATTAAAAAAAAAAAGGAAAAGTGCACTATTATGACGATGATTATTATTGCCTGTGAGAAATACTGACCAATAAACGACAACAGAAATAAGAGCATGTCTCTGTTCTTGCTGGCTGGTACTGTTGTCAAATGCTTGATTTGCCTCTCCTTGTATGGATTTGTCAAAATGATATATTGTTTATTTCTTACATAATTATATTTGTCACATACAGAATTATGTTCAGTGAGGACTTCATCCCTTCCATAAACTATAGCCCGAACAAATAAATCACTATAATATTCTGGCAGAAACAGAAGTGTGTCTGTGGTACTCAGTAGTTTATTGTTTATGGTATTATTTATATTGTATTGCTATAATATTCCTATTGGGGCTTATATCCTTGTTTTGCTGTGATATTTGTATTGTATACTTCTTTTGGATAATGGAGATTTTAAAGGCAGAATGGGACTGTATCAAGTGCTAACGTGCTAGCATGTAGCATCAGATCATATTGAAAAGCTCAAATAAGCTGATTAAATATTATCAGCCTTTGATTAAATCAGCACTTGAATATATACAATGTACACATTTTACCCAGGATACCCTGTTTTTGGTAGTTGGGGGGGGGGGGGGGGTGAGAAGGTTAAAGGGTAAAATTGGAAATATGGATGGTTGTGATCATGACGCCCAGCAACAGCAGCTGGTTTTCTTCACACTATAAAAATAACAGTAACAGGTAAAGGTGATGGTTGTCTCTGTTACACTGCGGCCACCATGATAACATGCACATGCCTCCAGATTCCCCAGCTGCCATGTGTCGGAGATGGGCGACTCTCCCTACGGGGCAACAGAGCGCTCACTCCGCCTCCCGCAGTCACCCAGATGTGTCGCATGTCTAATAAGCGAGAGCCAAAGCGGAAGTTGACATCATGCGTCACTTTGTATGTTAAAGACTCCCACCGGAACGCCCACTGGTTTTGAAAATCTCGTTTTCTCTCAAGGTTGGCAAACATGCGCATGCGTGGTGAGGGTAGTGGCCACTTTCCCAAACCGGAAAATGGGTCGGGCTTTTTTTTTTTTTTTTTTAAACCGAGTGATCATCTTCTCACACATAAACCATCTTTGCTCTCCGGCGGCTGTTGCCTGACTGTTTTCTTGAGGCACTGCCCACTTACTCCGCACTTCGTTGGAGGGACTGGGTGGAAAAAAACAGACCTCTCCTCGCCTCCTCGCCGAGAAAACCCTCTAAAGACAGTTCAGGTAATGTTTTGAATCGTATTTGATCGTGCCCTTCCGGGTTCTTGGTTGTATTTTACCCGGTTTATTGATTTCCAGTCTCTCGCGTGTCGGCATTGTGCGTTGCGCTGGGCGGAGATGCTGAGCGCGTGAATGGACCGTTGAATGTGGCGCTCTGTTACTCGGTGTCGGTTGTTGCGCTTCTCTTCAGCGCAAATATCTCTTCCTGTGTTCAAAAACTTGTTTTGTTTTTGTTGTTTTTTCGCTGCCGTGGGTGTTTTCCCCCCGGGGATGGAGGAGGAGGTGATGGTGTGGAAGTGGAAATGACTGTAGCAGCCCAGTTTCATCACTGAGTTATTTCCGTGAAGGAATTGGTTAGGGCTAACTAGACCTACTAACTAGCATAACCACACCGGAACAAGTACATATATTGATTGTTTTCTGTTTTAGTCGTGTGTTTCTAATAACGCCCACTCGTCAATATGGAGGCCTAGTCGAGTCAGTAGTCAACTTGAGAAGTACTGAAATGGAAAGAGGTGACTGCCAGTGGAAAGCGGTGCTCATGGACTTGGCTGATACTGCTGGAAAGCCCAAATAAATGCCTGACCTGGGCCCTGTCTCACCAAGCTGGTTATCCAGTCAAGCGAGTACATGAGCGCGTTCACATGAAAGGGGCGGGGCTTGTAACAAATAGCCAAATAGCCCAGAGCAGTGGATTCAACATAAGAGGAAACTATTGATCCCCGAGGGGAAATTGGATCGTTGCAGCGGCAAAAGTGAAATGATCCGGTGGGGGAAATGAAACGGAACAAACTAGACTTTGAACAGTTGTGGGGTTGTATAAACATCATGCTGCTGATGGATAGATGGATGGCTCTTTATTGTCCCCGAGGGGAAATTGCAAGACAAGAGAGAGGCACACATCGCTATACAATAAACACATTTAAGGTCAACAGGTTGTATAAAAAAATATCCTCAAAATATACAAAAAATATATATATACAGTGGTGGCCAAAATTGTTAGAACACCTGACAGATCTGAAAATATTGACCTTTTCTTGCCTCCAAAACATGATTTCATTTCATAATGTTCATGAAACATGCAGATGGTTGCTCTGAGCACAACAAATATCAGATGAAGTGAGTCCTACTGTTTTTATCCACTTTTAACTTTAATATTTGGTATGTCCACCTTTTGCAGCAATTCAAAAGAATCACACAGCTGTGTCCTAAGACTCTTGCATCACCATCAATTTAACCACCATCACACCTGACAATGATTACACAAGTAATTTGGCTTCTTCTGTGAAGGAACATGATTGTGTGACATTGACAGTGAAATAGGCCTAGCTTGTTTTTTGTAAGGAAAATAACGTAAATCTCCTTATGATGCTCTATTCTATGGTTTATAGAGCATAATGACTTTGTATATATTTCATTTGTTTTATGGGTATTTTAATGGCCAATTGAACAAAAACAACTGAAACCTCTTAAATGTATGCCAAGTGTTCTAATAATTTTGGCCACCACTGTAAATACAAAAAATATACAAGTAGTGCAAGGAATATAACTTGTGCTATAAGTAATAAGTAGTGCAATGAAATGAAAATGTTTCAGTAAATAGTCCCATCACGGCCCGTCACTAAGGCACCGTGGGATATTTCTCATTGATCCAGTACGACCGATCACACCAATTGCTCTCCAAAAAAAAGTCCACAGTATCCTCTGGGAGTGACAATTTTTCCAGAGAGTTGATTGGTGAAGAAGCTTTTTATCCGTTTTGATTGGATATCCTGAACATAACCTGGTCCGCAACAGCCTCAGTTACCATGGTGATCTACCTGCTTGACATGTATACCAATAGGAATATTATTGGAATAGTGTTTTGATTTTTCGTTGGGTTAGGCAGCAGATTTTCTTAGCTTGTCTCCGTCCTCCGTTTTAAAGAAGAGCCTCAGTTTGTATAGTAAATATCTAAAGTCCTCACAGTCCTGACCTTCATCTTTCTTAATGAGAGCATGAAGCAGTACAAGCCCAGTGTTGTTGACCAGCGAGCTCTGGTACAGTCATGCACCGTACTGGTTTCTAGTCATGCTGTCTGAGATACTCGTGTGGAGAGAGGAAAACCATGTGCGCTTGTGCTGAAGACACTGTCCACTGTTCCCCCGCTGGTTGTTACCATGGTTACATGTGCACATCTCCATAGGGAGCCAAGCGGGTGTCAATTAAGACCGCCCACTGGTTTACTAGCGGCTAGGTGGCTAGCACGATTTTCCATAGACTCGCAGGGACACGTCTTATATCAGCTAAACAAAGCAATTTATTTTTTAGTTGAAAATTTTCTATATAAGCAACCATAAGAAACGCATTTAAAAAAAAAAAGTGTTTACTTATAAGGTGATCAATGAGTAAACGTCGTGTGTGTGTGTGTGTGTGTGTGTGTGTGTGTGTGTGTGTGTGTGTGTGTGTGTGTGTGTGTGTGTGTGTGTGTGTGTGTGTGTGTGTGTGTGTGTGTGTGTGTGTGTGTGTGTGTGTGTGTGTGTGTGTGTGTGTGTGTGTGTGTGTGTGTGTGTGTGTGTCTCACCGTGTGGTTAGTAGTTTCCTAATCTGATGTATTAGACCAGAGGCAGGAGTGACTCCCCGTGTGCAAGGTGAACAACCAGGAAGCTCGTGAATCGGCGCTACGTTGCGACACTGAGCCACGGCCCATAGGAAACAAAGGAGGCGTTCCCTGTGTTCCCTTGGTTGTCACACCTGCACACTGTGAATGATTGACTGTGTGTTTTCTTCCTGACATCCGTCTCCATCAGGTCCGACCGGCTGTGCAGCATTTTCAAAACCGTCTCCTAACTTGTCTGTCTTGATTTAGAGAAACAGGATATACGATCCCCATTCTGAAATATGACGTAGACCGAAGTGGTATTGATTCCTCCGCCTGATTCGGTCTTGACTAGGTGTAGAAGTGATGGAGACAGAAGACGTCGCTTGCTAGTAACCCTGCTAGCTTCATGGCTCCTAGCTAACTCCGTTACTAACCTGTTGGATGTTTCTCTCACACACACGGACGCTGCCTTTGGTGAGGGAGGGAGGCTTGGAAGATGGGCTGCACCACAATGGCCTCTCTCTCCCTGCTCTCAATACCTCGTGTGTGTGTGTGTGTGTGTGTGTGTGTGTGTGTGTGTGTGTGTGTGTGTGTGTGTGTGTGTGTGTGTGTGTGTGTGTGTGTGTGTGTGTGTGTGTGTGTGTGTGTGTGTGTGTGTGTGTGTGTGTGTGTTTCTCACCCTTCTATTCTTGTGAGGACTAGTTTGAGTTTTAGACCTTAGCAGGGAGGACATTCTTGTGAGGTGATGGATTGGTTGGTCCTCAGTGACATTAGTTCAGGGTGAGGTGTGTGTAGAATGTGTCATACTTCCCATTCATCTGTCACAACTGCAAATCTCCTGTCTTTCTTTTCTCTCTCTCTCACACACACACACACACACACACACACACACACATACACTTTTAAGCAGCATGCCTAGGTAGCAGAGTTCTGTGATCATTGTGGAATGTGTGAGGCTCTCTGTTTACACCACAGTCACTCAGGTGAGCTGTGGTGCTGCTGCCCCCCCCCCTATACAAACAAGAAAGAAAACGCATAATATCACTATATGATCTTTACTCCTTTAATAAAAATACTTCTAGCGCTTCTAGTTTCCATGTTGCATCTTGACGTTGGTGATGTGGTGATGCCCAGGCTCTTCACAACGTCCCTCAGCCGCCAGTAGTGAAGCTCTGGCCTGCTGTGGTTCCTGAGCCAGTAGAAACAGTAGAAACAGACGTGCAGGGTGAAGTCGTGAAGTCGCTCCCAGGTGTTCTGCTGTTTCACCTCTTCACATTTTTCAGATGTTTTGTGGTTAGGATGGGTATGCACGGAGCAAAGCCCTCCAGTCAGTAGTTGGCTTTTTTTTTCGTTTCCCCTTTTAGCTAACGCTGCGTTCACAACCTGGTTTGTTCTGCAGGATCCTCCTCAGCTGGTCGAGTTTCACAGCAAACCCACGGTTGCAGTGTCGACCACAAATTTTCAAAAATCTGTTAAATTGTTCATTTTGTTGATTTTCTTTGAAATGAAGACCTCGTTCTGTACATTTACTACAGTTGTTTCCTTACAGTTGTTCTTTCCTGACATCAGAAGTCCGAGGAACCGAGGATCCCGAGTTCCCAAGTGGTATCTTCCACCTGAAAGCTTGTATGTGTCTTTGTGAATGCAGGATACTTCCTTCCTCCGAAGAGTGCCGGCTCTGCAGTTTGCATGACGCCGTAGCATTTGTGGCTTTTTGCTGCTTTTTGCTGCAGGCAGTGAATTTCACACCGTCCCACACGTTCAGTCTTTAGGTGAACAGGGGCAATAAGGAATATCCTCTTCTGCCCCGTGGCTCCAAATAGCCACAGTATATATTCAGTTGATGGTTGTTGATCACCACCAGTGACTCAGTGATTACTTTACCGGGCGTTGAGCTCTCATTTTCCGTCCCGCTCTCAGTTTTGGACCAGAAACTCTCCTCCCACTGTAATTTCTAGATGTTAGCCAGATAACTCGGTGCCTCTTCAGGTGCCTTTCTCAAGGGCGAGCGCCTAGAGGGTGATGCCGAGGGAGGGGGAGAGTGTTTCTCCTTCACTTTCACCACCCAGATCTTCCCCCCTGCCGGCCTGGGATTCGACCGGGCGAATATATGTTGTTGTTTTTTGTTTAAACTGTCCCCCAAAAAAAGATTTCCAGTGACTCCCGACAGCAGCATTTTATTTGGGCAGAAAGGGGGCGGATCTCCAGCGTCTCCGTTAGTTGGGATGAGTCTCTTTTCTGTTGCAGCCCCACTTTGTGATTTTTGGGCTGACGTGTCGGCTGTGTTTTTACCTCGTGCAGCTTTTAAACGAGGAGCGAGGATCCTTGATGGTCCTGAGCATCATTTTGTCACCTTCCAATTAGTGAACTCGTGTACTTCCATTCACTCACACACCCTCCCCGGGCGCCAGCATGGCGGCCAAGCGGGCAGCGTGGAAGTATTGAATTATTCAGACTCATAGATCTATTGACAGGCCGGCCAGCCACCCCGACCATGAATACTCAACGTCCACTACAGGCAGCTCTGTTCTGTTCATAACGGGATCTATGGTGTTTTGGATCAGAGTCACTCGAGTTTGCTGAGGGCGGTAAATGTGTTTGGTTTTTTTTAAGTACATACTGACAACACGGCGACCGCGGGACGTGTCCTTCCTCCGCTGAGCGCGTTGAGTTGCGGCAGCAGGCGTCGGCGGAACAACAACATTCCACTGAATCATTAAATTACCGAATTACTGCCGAACAAAGCGTTCATACAAGAGAGCCAGCGGACGCCCCGAGGCCGCCGGGCGACCGCTGCAGCTCTGATGAAGCCAAACTGTAAAAACGTTATAATGTTTATCCTGAAGTCGAGCAGCTCTGGGATCAGTTTGCATCGTGTTTTAAATCACTTCTTGTCTGCTAGAGTAAAATAATTGCTCATCACACACGGGCCAACTGTGTGCTGTATGAATGCAATTGTTGATTTTTGTTGTTCACCGTTTGGTTTTGTGTGTTTTGCGTTTCCATAGCGATGGCGGAGGCCCACCAGGCTGTGGCGTTCCAGTTCACCATAACGCCGGAGGGCATCGACCTGCAGCTGTCCTACCAGGCCCTCAACCAGATCTACCTGTCTGGACTTCGGTCCTGGAAGAAACGAGTCAGCCGCATGAGGGTAAGCCCCCCCCCCCACGATACGAAATTAAACCTATTTCATTTGGACTCTGTCTTCTGCATTAAAGTTAAACATGACAGGAGGTTTGACTGAATCCAGCTGTGGGGATCGAACCCGAGACCCTCTGGCTACGGGACGGTCCTGGCCAAGAGCTTCTTGTGTTGCTCTGCATCTGCCGTCATGGGTGAGGTAACCGGCGTGCAGGAGGCCGGGTGTATCATCAGGCTTCATTACGAGGTCTGAGTTCCCGTCTGGATCGGCGAGGAACAACAAGGCCTCCCTGACATGTGCTGACATGTTTTTCTTCTTCTGTGGTGACAGAAGACGCAGCTGTGCACGCATGTGTCTGTCGTCGTGTTGTTCAGTAATGTGTAATGGTTTTTTTGTTTTGTTAACTATTTCTTTTAAATGTGTTTTTCTGATGACGGCGCTTGTTTCTTCTTCTTCTATGGTAACAGAACAGGGTGATTAAGGGCGTGTACCCCGCCAGCCCCTCCTCCTGGCTGTTTGTCGTCATAGCGATCCTGGCTACCATGTACATGCGCTCGGATCCCAGCATGGGGCTCATTGCCAAGATACAGCAGCACCTGCCCCTAAGGTACACACACACACACACACACACACACACACACACTTTAATCCCCAAGACAAAGTGGCATCTACCTCGGAGGTAAACACGTTTCTAAGGACCATATTTGCTCCCACTATCTGATTTGGCCTGTTGTTCACTCTCACGTCTCAACGTCAATGTCTCAACTCAACGTCGTTCCCCTGTCGGTGCTGAACCTCATCACCTCATCTGCTGTTTTCATCGCTAAATGTTTCGCCTCCGGGCTGCGTTGCCTCTCTGACGTGCAAACGCTACTCAGGGTGATTGGATTGGATGGATAGATGAGGATGAGGAAGGAGGGTTAGCAGGATGAAGGAAAGGATGGAGGGGGTGAGGGAAGGGCGGGAACACCTCAGACCAGCTCTTCTCAGGTTGGCGGTAAACAACCTAATTGGCTGACGTGACACCAACATGTTATCTGTGTGGTTCCCGTCTTTCTCCGTCAGTTAGTGAGTTACTGAAAATAACGTCAACGTAGGAAAACAAAATCTGTGTTTGATCTCAAGCAGCTTTAAGATTTAAGACGAGTTCGGCGAGCGTGGGAGGAGTTATGTAACGCGATAGCCGAAGGTAAGGCGAAGGTCACTCTTGTCAGGACGCCCGGGAGCCTCAGCGGGTGTCAGATGTCGCCGATATCGGGTGGAGCGCAGCCGGGGAATCTCCTCAACACTCAACATCTGATGCCAAGAGCCTCGTGGTCCAGATCAGAAATGAGTTGCTTTGTTCCCCTTTTGGCACATGAGAGGATGTTTCACACTCCTGAGGTTGCGGGTGGGCAAACCCTACAATGATGTCATCGTATTTAGAAGAATGTGAAGTAATCCTCAAAACAACCATAAAGTTCATTTATATGTTTTTATATCGGCTGTGTCAAAACCACTAAGCACCAAAACAAACATTTTTTAACCCAAATTGTCGACAGAAAAGCCTCCAAATGTCACATGCTGCTTCTTAGCTGAAATAGCTTACATATAGCTTACATATAACTTACATATTGACATATAGTAACGTGTTTTTGCCATTTATATTTTACATTTTATTTTCCCTAAAAAATGTAGTTAATTAATTCATAGTAGTTCATCAAATAAATGAAATTACCAACTATTTATTCATCAGAATGAAACGGGAAAAATCACTCTGACTTGAGGAAACTCAATAAAGAGTATTCAATATATTCAGTATATAACATCTCACTAATACAAAGAAAGGGTTTTCTTCCTGTTCATCCACAGTATCAGATATTGTGTGTGGAGATCACAACTCGTGCTTGGACCTGAATCGTTTCACTCCTACAGCCCAGAAGTGTGTGTGTGTGTGGGGGGGGGGGGGGGTCTGCAGCATCCCTGTTGTCCCGGCGGGGGGGGCGGGGTCTGCAGCATCCCTGTTGTCCTGGTGGCGGGGTCTGCAGCATCCCTGTTGTCCCGGCGGGGGGGGGGGGGGGGGGGGGGTCTGCAGCATCCCTGTTGTCCCGGCGGGGGGGGGGGGGGGGGGTCTGCAGCGGACTGGTCCAGACAGGCAGCAGGACTCATGTTGTGATGCTGATGAGTCATTGTGAACCGGTGCAGGCGTGGTGCTGCACATGACCTCTGCCCTACTTCCCTACCTCAACATGTTTGATGTACCAAGTGTATCTTAGCATTTCTTGGCATAGCTGGCTCCCTTACAGTGACACACACACACACACACACACACACACACACACACACACACACACACACACACACACACACACACACTAAATCTGACTCCTGACCTAGTCTACCCTGATAAGTTTGATATGAGCAAATATTTGATGCCGTATCATATTTTATCATGTTGTATGTCACAGATGTAAGATGAACACATTTGTTATGATGTTTACATTTAATCTGTAATGTGAAAAGATAAAAGGTCTTCGACAGTTTGCACATCATGGAGTTGTTTTCTTCATATGCCCTTTATTATATTATACAGCTCTGGAACAAGAGACCACTCCAAATGTTTCTCAGCATCTCTACATGGCAGCCGTTCCATCCACGTGTCTGTTGAATTACAACACAAGCACAACTCATGTCAGTAGGCATGTCAGTAGTTCATAGAATAAAACACAAATGTTCACATTACTCAAACACATCCCTATAAATAGTAAAACCAGAGACACTGATAATTTGGAGTGGTCTCAAAAATAATGAAATAAAGTTTCTAAATATCAAAATGGTACTATAAGGAGCAGTGATGTAAAATCCTCCATGTCTCTCAGTATGTTCTGATTCATATTTCCTCCAGACTTGCATCCCAACGTTTCCAGTTAAAACAGGGTCACAACGTAGACTCAGTTCCTCTTTGGACCAACAGGTGGTGCTGTGGTGCTTTCACCAGGACTTTCACTTTCTCGGTCTTTCTCTTCTCTCTCTCTCTTCATGTTGCAATGAGCTGCAGACACAAGTTGCGTGGCTTCAGGTTTCCCCGCTCACCTCCAGTTGCAGAGTGATGTTTTTTTTGGTCCATAAAGGATTGAAAAAGTTTTTTAAATAAATCTAAATTCAACTTTTAAAAATGATCAATATATTTAATCTTGTTTCTCTCTCCATGCAGTAACAGGGTTGATGGATGGATGAATGGATGAAACGGGTTTAGTGGTGCAATGTGCTTTACTCAACAGTTGGACAGTTGAGTTCACGTCCAGTTGTTCTTAACAATGTAACGTCCTGGTGTCTTTTTTTTCCATTTCTAGTTTCATTATCTGTGTTCAGTCGAAGCATCAAAAACGTCTTAAGGTTTTTAAAAAGTCTTAAAAGTGTCTTTCTGAAACCTGCAGATACCTCGGTGTTATTTAACTTCTTCTTCTCTCCCCAGTCTCCACGTCTCCCTGAGCGCCCAGGGTCAGACCATGCTGTCGGCGCTGGTCTTCAGCACCCTGCTGTGGCTGTCGCTCATCCTCACGTTGAGGTTCTGCCTCAAGCTGCTGCTCTCCTACCACCAGTGGATGTTCGAGCAGCACGGCCGGGTTTCCACCACCACCAAAGTCTGGGTGGTAAGGCTGGTTTTCGTTTACCACGGCGCCACGGCTCCCCCCTGTGGCCGTCGCCGGTGTTACTCACCACCAGCCTCAACCTCGCCTGAAGGCTTATTGGCTGGTTATCAAGGGCTGTTAGTGGCTCTTCTTCTTCTTCTCTCTATATACCCGTGACTGTTATTATTTACAGGTTTTACTCAACGCTGAATCTCTCTCCCTCTCCCCCTCTCTCTCTCCCCATCAGACTCTGCTGAGGTTGTTGTCAGGCAGGAAACCTCTGCTGTACAGCTACCAGACCTCTCTACCTCACCTGCCTGTCCCTGCCATCAAGGACACACTGGCCAGGGTGAGCAGACAGACAGGCAGACAGACAGACAGACAGACAGACACCCATCTCCACATACACTATCCATCAGTATTGATCTCATTACTCCACCCAATCAGATTATGTCCCCAGCTATGATGAATACTGAGCTGATCCAGAGTGCATGTCTTACTCTCTCCTACCTGTCTCTCTCTCTCTGTCTCTGTCTCTCTCTCTCTCGCTCTCCTCTCACTCTCTCTCTCTCTCCTACCTGTCTCTCTCTCTCAGTACCTGGAGTCCGTGCGCCCGTTGCTGACTGGTCCAGGGTTTGAACGGATGACCGAGCTGGCCAATCAGTTTGAGTCGAGCCTGGGGATCTCCCTCCAACGCTACCTCAAACTCAAAGCTCTGTGGGCCACCAACTATGTAAGTGGAGAGACACACACACACACACACACACACCCTTTGTAACCTCAAAGAGAGAGCATGACATTTTAAAGGAATAAGCTGCAACATCACAGGAAGTGATGCGTTTTACGTTTCCTGTTCGTTCGAAATAAACAGAAGAAGGACTGGGTAGTTAGCGTGAGCAGCCATAGCCACCGTGGCTGAACAGACAGAGAGAAGAGCGCCACCTACAGGAACTCAAAACGTCCCTCTCCCCCGGGTCACTATGAGGGGGTCGTGCCAGGTCGTGCTAGGTCGTGCCAGGTCGTGCTAGGTCGTGCCAGGTCGTGCCAGGTCGTGCTAGGTCGTGCCAGGTCGTGCCAGGTCGTGCCAGGTCGTGCTAGGTCGTGCTAGGTCGTGCTAGGTCGTGCCAGGTCGTGCCAGGTCGTGCTAGGTCGTGCTAGGTTGTGCTAGGTCGTGCCAGGTCGTGCCAGGTCGTGCTAGGTCGTGCTAGGTCGTGCCAGGTCGTGCCAGGTCGTGCCAGGTCGTGCTAGGTCGTGCCAGGTCGTGCCAGGTCGTGCCAGGTCGTGCTAGGTCGTGCCAGGTCGTGCCAGGTCGTGCCAGGTCGTGCCAGGTCGTGCTAGGTCGTGCTAGGTCGTGCCAGGTCGTGCCAGGTCGTGCTAGGTCGTGCCAGGTCGTGCCAGGTCATCTCCCAGTGAGTCGAGTTGACTGGTCTTGCATGTCGTCTGTGCTGCAGGTGAGCGACTGGTGGGAGGAGTACGTCTACCTGAGGAGCCGCGGCCCCATCATGGTCAACAGTAACTACTATGGGATGGTAAGCAGACGTCTTTCCTGACCGTCTTCAATACCAATCTGAAATATTGTTCACTTCCTTCCTTCTTCCCTTCCTTCCTTCCTTCCTTCCTTCCTTCCTTCCTTCCCCCGAATACATTTCATTAAAAACTCACCATATTATATTCTTCCTCCATTTCAAAAATAGTCTTCCTGTGTGTCTGTGGTGTTTCTAACCCTACCCACGCCTCCTCCTCCTCTTCCTCAGGACTTCCTGTACGTGACCCCGACCCCGGTGCAGGCGGCCAGGGCAGGAAACACCATCACCGCCCTGCTGCTGTACCGCCGCAAGGTCAACAGGGAGGAGCTCAAACCTGTAAGACCACGTTGCCATGGGGATAATGGGCTGTTGGATGGATGCGGGGGGGGGGGGGTGTATGGAGGGATGGAGCAGCAGGTGAGAGGGAGGGAGGGCGCCTAGAAAGACCCACGTGGTTTAAGACGAGATGAAACCGAGTGTGTACTCTCAGCAGCACGTTGACGTTGTGACTAGAAGACAAGAAACATCTCGTCAGTGCAGGACGCTGCGGAATGCACGCAGTCGGGACGGGCGACCTCGTGGAAAAGTTCAAATGTTTGAGTGAAACTACTTGAGATGAACTAACAGCTTGAACCCCGTCTGAAGATGTCGTGCAAGCTTTCATCCTAAATCAAGCTCACACACACACACACACAGAGAGATAGAAATAGTCAGGCATAAAGAGGGGAGGAGGAGGAGGAGTTCTGAAATATTGTCTTACCTTGGAACAGCGTCTAGCCTTAACCGGCGTCCATGAAACAACAATAGGCACCGATGTAATCAATCGGTGCAGACGTTCCATGAGCCGATGAGTAACGAGGTGCGTCAACCCTCCCAAGTTTCCGTGGGAGTTATGGCCTTTTGAATATTTGACGCCACCGCATCTTGAAAACATCATTGTAATGTGTTTAAACATCCTCCCACGTCTCCGGTCCCTCCTGAGACATCCCGTTGGACGGACGGACAGACACCAAGCGTTGACTGGGGTTCAAGCCAGCAGCAGCAACAACTAATTTTACTTTAACGTTGACGTGCGGCCTCAACGCGGGTCAAACTGGATGGAGGTCCCGGTTAAAAAAAAAAAGGGGCAAAATTAGTCTTGTATATCAAAAGTGAAATATTTCCAATAATAGATTTTTTTTTTAAAGTAGATGCCCAATAAATAACAGGATTGATCTGTAGAAAATCAAATGGGGCCAGAGGAGCCGCTGAGAGGCAGAGAACAGGAGTGGAGAGATGGAAAGGAGAAGAAAAGGTTGAATGAGGAAGTGTGAGTGTGAGTGTGAGTGTGAGTGTGAGTGTGAGTGTGAGTGTGAGTGTGTGTCCTCGTGGAAAAGTTCAAATTTTTGCGTGAAACTACTTGAGATGAACTAACAGCTTGAACCCCGTCTGAAGATGTCGTGCAAGCTTTCATCCTAAATCAAGCTCACACACAGAGAGAGATAGAAATAGTCAGGCATAAAGAAGGGAGGAGGAGGAGGTGTTCCCATCTCTCCCCCTGTAGCTGTAGTGGTCAGTAACCTGCAGGACACTCAGACCTCCGTCCTGTCCTTGAACGCACCACAGCTGGGGGTTTTTCCAGCAGAAGGCTCCGTAGACTGTGGCTGTGAAGGTCCACTGCCAAGCTGCCCTGAGGGGAGGAAGACCATGGAGGTCGCAAGGGGACAAACCTCCCATGGTGAAGATACTCATTAACAGTGGGGGAGGACGGTCTGTCCTGTGGGGAGGAAGAGTCTTTAGGCCGGGGAGTTTGAAGGCTGTCAGAGAAGAGGAGGGAGAGCAGGAGGGGCGAGAGGTTAAGGAGGCTCAGATGAGGACCAGGGCTGGTGGCGGCTCAGTGGAGGAGGTCTTTCCTCTGTAACCTGTCTGTCTGTCTGCCTGTCTGTCTCTCTCTCAGAGTCGTGTTCCAGGTACCGTCATCCCTCTGTGTGCTGCTCAGTGTGAGAGGATGTTCAACACAACGCGAACGCCAGGAGAAGAAACTGGTAACACGATTTCTGTCCTGTAGTGAATCAGAAGTAGCTCATTAATCCTCACTTCACCTCAACGCAGCTCTGAGATGATCCCTCTCTCTCTCCCTCTGCTAGACGTGCTCCAGCACTGGCAGGACAGTGAATTTGTGGCGGTGTACCACAGGGGGCGCTATTTCCGGCTGTGGGTGTACCGGGCGGGCCGGCTGCTGTGTCCCCGGGAGATCCAGTACCAGATCCAGAGGATCCTGGACGACCCCTCGCCCCCCCTGCCCGGAGAAGACAAACTGGGGGCTCTGACTGCTGGAGACAGGTAGGGAGGCCGATGATTGATTGATTGATTGATTGATTGATTGATTGATTGATTGGTTATGTGTGTGTGAGACATGAAGTTTGAAGTTGCTGCATCACTGCTGGCCACTAGGTGGCACCGGGATACACAGTCTACCCTGCCCAAACCCACCTTTTGTACCCCTATGGCTTCGGCTTGGCCCTACCCCTTGGCCCTCGCTATCGAGGGCCAAGGGGTAGGGCTAGAAAATATCTCCCTAAGTATTGGGATCGCACTTCGACGCTGATACGTCATCGATAAGCAGATGGGACGAGTTTGTTATCGGAGATTACTATGGCAACAATGGTATTATCACAGTGACATTTGCCGTTCATCTGATGGAGATAGAAAAGCATGGACGCTCGCGATTCGTTCACAACTTATACGTTTCACGCTACCAATCGATCAAAAAAGTCATCAAATAAAAAAGACCACTGCTTCATTACCAGTCCACTTCTTGACAGAATAGCGTTAGCGGTGCTCTGTAGTCTAGCAAGCCGCTCCTAACGTTACCCTGCCAGTCTGCACTGATATTAGAGGAGCCGTAACAAGTGCAGCAACTTCGCTGCTGGACTTTAGTTATATTTCATCATATACCATCAAAGGGGGAAATGCGACATGTAAATATGTCAAAATGCGGGACTGTCATGCAAATCAGCCTAAAACAATGTTGTAACGTAACTAACTAACGAAGTAGAGACATTTGTCATTCACCTTTCACATGTCAGGGCGTTCAGCTCTCTCTCCTCCCCACAGGGCCGTGCAGTGAGTGCCGCAGTAGAATAACCTTTATCGACAACGTCACGCGGCGTGTCGTGTTGTTGATCCAGGTTTAGACAATCACAGGAAAGCGTTTGAAAGTCAATCTCTCTTTTCCGCGACTCCCAGCAGAGTATCAAACCGAGTAACCTCCACCCGCCTGGTACTCGACGCAGGCTGAAACAAACACCGCCTGAAGACCAAGTCTGTTTACGTGATGATGCACATGCCACTTCCTGTAGAAACCATATGTGTGAAGTGGGATCATGTGAGTTTGCCCAATCAGCTGAGGCCAGGAAATAAATTGGGCACAGACGCGAGTGAGTAGAGACGTGTGTGTTGCATCTGTTTCTTTTTACGCGTTCACGGCGTCCAGCATCAGAGGCTGATCTCCTGTAGCGGCGTTGAGTGAGGAAATGAGCTCAATGTGTTCTGATGGTGGATGTTTCGATTAAAGCTGGCCATCTGCAACCTTTTGCCTTCAGCCGGTAAATGTCTCGTTAGTCCCGCCCACCTCGCCCTTAGTTCGTCATGTTCCTGACACTCATGTTGGTGAGGTGTCTACCTTGGAACAGCGTCTAGCCTTAACCGGCATCCATGAAACCACAATAGGCACCGATGTAATCAATCGGTGCAGACGTTCCATGAGCCGATGAGTAACGTGGTGCGTCAACCCTCCGTGTTTCCGTGGGAGTTTCCGTGGGAGTTATGGCCTTTTGAATATTTGACGCCACCGCATCTTGAAAACATCATTGTAATGTGTTTAAACATCCTCCCACGTCTCCGGTCCCTCCTGAGACATCCTGTTGGACGGACGGACAGACACCAAGCGTTGACTGGGGTTCAAGCCAGCAGCAGCAGCAACTCTTTACTCTTTTACTTTAACGTTGACGTGCGGCCTCAACGCGGGTCAAACTGGATGGAGGTCCCGGTAAAAAAAAAAAAGGGCAAAATTAGTCTTGTATATCAAAAGTGAAATATTTCCAATAATAGAATTTTTTTCAATAAATAACAGGATTGATCTGTAGAAAATCAAACGGGGACAGAGGAGCCGCTGAGAGGTACAGAACAGGAGTGGAGAGATGGAAAGGAGAAGAAAAGGTTGAATGAGGAAGCATGGAAAGGAAAAATTAACTTTCAGGGTGTGGGTGTGGGTGTGGTCACGGCTATCTGTCAGTCTGTCTGTCGTCAGCTCTTTGTCTTCAAATGGAAAGTCTTGTTCTGACAAGGCCTTCAGCAGACGGGTGGGAAGTCTGGTGTGTGTGTGGGGGGTGGGGGTGGGTGGGTGAGTGGGTGAGTGAACATGAGAAACAATGGACGTGATATTGCCTTCAGCCAAATGCTGAATGGTGCGTTCAGGGTCACGTGATGGACATTGCCAGAAAAGGACGGCGAAACATTAGTTTTCTGTTTTTATGAACTGTGTGTGTGTGTGTGTGTGTGTGTTTGTGTGTGAACAATGGACATGATATTGCCCCCAGCCGGATGGTGCGTTCAGGGTCACGTGACATTGCCAGAAAAGGACCAAGTATTGAGGTGTGTGTGTGCTCCTAGGATTCCTTGGTCTCGGATGAGGAAGCAGTACTTCAGCTCCGGGGTCAACAAGCGATCGCTGGACGCCATCGAGAGGGCAGCCTTCTTCGTAACCCTGGACGATGAGGAGCAAGGCATGATGGGAGAGGACCCTGTGGGAAACCTGGACCGCTACGCCAAGTCGTTACTCCACGGGAAATGCTACGACAGGTGAGACGAGAGAGAGAGAGAGATCTATACCAAAACGTGAAAGAGCTTTGAGGACCCGAAAGGGGTCATTGACGGTTCCTCTCTGACATCCAGGAAGTTTTCAAGGAACCGTTTGGGGAGGTTTTATCTAGCGAGGAACCAGAAGGTGCTCTTTGGCTCCTTTTGCATCCCTTTAGTTTGCGTGTACAGAAAGTTAGGGCCAGCCTCCCGATGCTGAGTTGTACTTCCTTTGATTCCTGTGCTGTCAGCGTTCGCTTCAAAGATCAGAAGAGGGGAAGCCATAGTGAGGGATGGTGACATGCTGGTAGCGGGGGCATTTCCTCTATTGTTTTAGAAACTCACAGGTTACGGTGTCACCTCAATCTGTCGTCCAATCCGTCTCTCTCCATCAGAGATTATGGACCGGTCTATAAATGAACGGAGGAGGGGGTCGGGGGACAAAGGACAGCAGCTGGTGCCAAATCAAATCACCCAATAAATCATCAATACATGGGAATCATCAGGAGGAATGTATCATCACATTTAGCAGACGCTTTCATCCAAAGCCACTTAGAAGAAATGCATTCAACGTAGGGAGGCAGAAGACTAGTAGACATGTTTCATCATGGTGGAGTCCATATGAGGAAATCTGCAAAACAAGAAAACAAACTGCTTCTAATGGAACCAACCAGAAATGATGCAAACAAGTTTAATATTGACTTATTGATATATTGTAAGTCTTTTCTTTGACTTGTGTTGAATTCATAACCGGGGTGTTTGAAGAGTTCCTTGAAGTATTGTGATCTTCATCGTGATCTTTTTCCCTTCCTGTCTCTCAGGTGGTTCGACAAATCGTTTTCCATCGTGATCTACAAGAACGGGAAGAGCGGACTGAACGCAGAGCACTCCTGGGCCGACGCACCGACGGTAGCTCACCTATGGGAGGTGAGCGAGCTGTCTGCCTGCTTGTCTGTCTGTCTGTCTGTCTGTCTGTCTCGTGTGTGCATTTCTCAACGTCATTGTTGTCCCTCAACGTCAGTCCGTCTACGTTCACTCAGAGGGAAACCAATCCATCGGCGTACCCGAGTGCAGCCGGTCAGAGCCGAGCACTCGTGAATTTGTACTGCTGTTGAGGAACATCCGATACGAGCTGAGTCCAAAAAGGATTGTTGAGTTTGCGTTACTGGGGAACAGAGGCTGAGGCCAAGTCCTGCAGGCCTGCGGGGGAGACGGCAGCCAGGAGTAGGATGCCGAGGTCGGCCGAGTGCATGAACGTCTTACTAAATCTGTTTGTGTACTTGGAATGTACTTCTGGAAAAACCACACAGTAGCCGACTCAGCAGTCAGTCACGGGTCACACATGCATGTATCTATGAATTACCATTCTTCTGGTGTGTATTTGATGTGTGTATGTGATGTGTATATTTGATGTAAATGTGTATCTATGTCTCTCTCTCTCTCCAGTACACTCTGGCCACAGATGCCTTCCAGCTGGGCTACACAGAGGATGGACACTGTAAGGGCGAGGTGGACCGCTCGCTACCTCACCCTCAACGCCTGGCCTGGGACATCCCAGCTGAGGTATACACACCTGAGTGTTTCTACTCTGCCAAACTATTCCAACTCAAACTTTCCAACTTTATCAGTGTATAGTATTTTTTAGTGGTGGTGACGTTGAAGTCGTGACTGCGGTGTAGTTCGTTTATAGCCTAGCGTTAGCTTTTTACTTCTGCCAATTGCATTTACGCTTCAAAAATCATCAAAGTGGTGTTCATTTGTGAAGATTATCTTGCTGAACAAAACGTGGAAGTATCATCAAGTTTTGTTTGCCACAGAGTTTATTTTCTTCAATAATCCAAAATCCAATGGAAAAATCCCATTGCCGTTTTGTCGAGGGAACCAGGGCGATGCTAACTTCCAGGTTAGCATCGCCCTGGTTCAAATAAACCTGATGGGTGACCAGTACAGTTCTGCTTCATCTTCAGGTCTTTGCTAACAACAACAATAGTTATTTTGTGTGTTTTTATTATTCATTGATGTTTTGGAAATATCGACAGAATTTCAGATTGAAAACTACATATACAAAATACATTTTGGACCGAAAACCTTCACAGTGACGCTCCTCCGCCTCCTCATGATTGTCGATATTTCTACTTCATGGCTGGAATTATTATTATTTGCTATCATTATTATCTTTGTACTGGTATTTCTGGGTTTTTCATAGTTCACTAGGTTTTCTCTAGGAGCCTCGAGATTAGAAGTGGACTTGTTCTGGTTCTGCTGGGCAGCTCCCACTGAGAACGTGGCTAACTGGATCGGCTCCGTGCACGAGGTTGAGCACAAACCTTTTCATCCATCCATCCATCCATTATCTATCACCGTTTATCCTGTTCAGGGTCGCGGGGGGGGCTGGAGCCTATCCCAGCCGACATTGGGCGAAAGGCGGGGTACACCCTGGACAGGTCGCCAGTCCATCACAGGGCCAACACATAGAGACAAACAACCGTTCACACTCACATTCATACCTACGGGCAATTTTAGAGTCACCAATTATCCTAAGCCGCATGTTTTTGGACTGTGGGAGGAAGCCGGAGAACCCGGAGGGAACCCACGCAGGCACAGGGAGAACATGCAAACTCCACACAGAAAGGCCCCGTAGGTGGAATTGAAACCTTTTCATATGATATGTAAAAAAAAAAACTAAAAAAAAATCTATTAAAACAGCTTTTGATCGATTGAAAGATATTCAGGTCTCGATTTTGCACGACTGCGCATGCCGTCTCAATGTTGGGGCTCACCGTCGTATCGACAGCTACTCGACATCAAAATGTTTGCTGGGTATGAATGTGAAGGAGAGAGACTGGAAGGATGTGAGGCGACGTATCCATTCTGCCCTGCTTCTGTATTTACAAAGAACGCAGCCAGAGGGCAGGAACGGCGTGGTACCAAGCGCCAGTCACACGGACGCTTTGCCAGATCTCAGAGATTACAGATCAGTCTCTGGTTACTGCTTGGGCTGTAGCCGGGCTGTAGCCGGGGGTGCTTCCTGTGTGGGCTGCACCCCAACCTAGCTGTCCTTGTTTGGGCTCATCTCCACTTCCCCAGTTCAACAAAGAGACTGAATTCCTGAACCGAGGATGAGTGTTGTTTCATCACAGTTGTGACTCTTGAGTTTCATGAGGCTCCAGCTCTCGTCTGAACTGCTGGTTAGATTTATCTCTTGTCATATTCAGTTTCAGGGGCATAATCATACTAAATCTCTCTCTGGGCGATGATTTCTCTCTCTCTCTTCCTGCAGTCTGATCCTGGCACTTCTCCCTTTCTCTGTCATGAAGCAAATCGGCTTGTTTCCTGTTTTTCACAGCGGCTATTGCACCAAATAGGAAAGGGTTTTCTGGCTTTGGATCTCAGGTTTCCACTTCGATAGACCTTAGATGTGATGTGCTGACAAATCCACTTAGAAGAGACTGACACTGGATTTACTACTACTACTACTACTACTACTACTACTACTACTACTTCTTCTTCTTCTTCTTCTTCTTCTTCTTCTTCCTCTTCCTCTTCCTCCTCCTGAGATCTGGGCGGTCGATATGTTCTTTCATGGTGCTTTAGTCTCCATTGAGTGAGTCAGAGGAAATCTCGTCTCTTTCCCCCCCAGCACAGATCACCTCCTCTGGGCGGAACCGCCATAAAGAGACACCGGACTGTGGTGCAGTGGGAGCCTTTCACTTCCTGGAAATCATCTGGGAGCTCAACAGACATCTATATTTGGCCAGTTAAAAATACACTAAACAACAGTGTTCCCTGCTCCCAATTACAACAGTGAGGGGAGCTGTGGTTGGTGGTCTGCAGCACATACTTCTAAAATGTCCCCACCTTTTAAGCTGTAAACCGGTTTTATCAGACTGGCAATGAGCAGACATGAAGGTCCAGCTGCAGCGTTGAGTGTGAATCAGGAGGTAACTGATGAAACCCAAATGTTGTAAGCTGCCTGTCGTCTTGTTACGGCGCTCTAACGGGCAAAACCACAGCTTGGCCAGCCAGACCGGCTGGATATCGTTTCCAGATGTGTCACGGGGACCCCTACTCGTGGGTTTCTCCACACAGCCCTGCGACCCTTCCAGTCCTGATACCAGATGTTTCATATGACATGTGGTTATCATGTCACTCAGCAGTCGGTCGTCTGAACCAGCAGCAATGTGGATTTCTTTGAGGGATAATATTGTTTGTCAGTTGAGACAAGAGGCAGAGAAATTGGGAGTCGGGGGAAAGATGAGTCGATCAGGAGGGGAAGTGGAAGGCTCGGTGGGTAGACATTACTCTGACTGTTCCCCATCCATGGTTCCTGGGAGCCGGGGGTCGACGGCCGGGGGATCCGGTGTGGTCCGAGGTAGAAACATTTCCCCAATTTTAGACTTTCAACCAGAGAGGAGGAACTAGTCGTAGAAATCAGCTGTTGTAGTCTTTGGTTGGACTCTTGGCCCTCCGTGGCTCATGGCTGTCCATTGCCTTCCTATTGCGTCTCATCGGAAACCACAAACCACAGCGGCTCATATCATCACTGCCATTGGGTGGATGCTTTGATTCAAAGTGCCATACCGTACACACTGTGTCCCCCGGTACAAGTCTGTCCACCAAATGACCAAACCGACAACGGCGGGGTGAAGTTCTCATTGCGCCTCATGAAAATGCCAATGTGCCGGTGAATATTTGGAAATGGAGCCAAAAGTGTTTTGAATTGAACTGGAGTTGAGTCGAGTTGCACCCCTCCAGTCACAATATTCCAGCTAGCGCCCACCCCACGTCTTTCTCACCACATGCAAGGAAAGCATCTGGCAGGCTGTTCTTTGCAAGCGGCGTCAATGCTCAGAAATGCTCAGTGTTGCAAGATCACAAGATCAGCATTCAAGAGAGGCAGAGGAAGTAAAGAGAGAGAGAGAAGTTGTGTTGGAGAGAAGGAACAAGTTAAGAACAAATGTTTCATCAGAGGTTTCAAGCAACTGCAGTCAGTTCAACTTCCCATCCGTCCTCGTCAGCCGACTCTCGTCGGCGAGTAAAAGGCCTTCATCCACCTTGCATCTTCAGTGTCGTCTTGCCATGGAGTACTTAGTAGATATTGTGTCACGACTGCAGATTGAGGACAAATCCCCGTGGAAAGCCTCTCAACATTTTAATCGTTCAGCTGAGACTGTAGAGGAGAGTTACCTAACGATGAGCGAGCATCTTTCATGATGCTGTTTGGGATGTGGGCGGTCGATATGCTCTTTCATGGCGCTTTAGTCTCCATTAAGTGAGTCGGAAAATCCCGTCTCTTTCCCCCACCAGCACAGATCACCACCTCTGGGCAGAACCGCCATGAAGAGACACCTGACTGTGGTGCAGTGGGAGGCTGTCACTTCCTGGAAATCATCTTGGAGGTCAACAGTGATTCAGACATCTATATTTGGCCAGTTAAAAATATACCAAACAGCATTAAAGTGTTCCCTGCTCCCAATTTCTCCAAGACAACAGTGAAAGAATTTTATCAGCAGAGAAGAGTCAGACTGGCGATGGTGAGCAGACATGAAGATCCAGTACACGGCGAAACCTCAGGATCACTTTAAAGTACAACACTCCTAGCACGAGTACTGCTGCAGGTCAGTCCAGCCTGCCCGAGTCTCGCTGTGCCCAGCAGGCCGGCCTGGTTTGGGTTCAGTGTTTTTCCATGACCTCACGCTGCCCGAGAGTGTCCATGCCAATAAATACAAGGGGAGTTTCAAATAATCAAGCATGACAGTATTGCAGCGTCTGGGTAGGAAACGTATTGTGTGCCAGAGGAAGAAATGCCTGATGAGAGCGAGAGAGATTTTGATTCCCTCCATATCAGTAATTGTGTTACTGGCTAATCTCTTGGTCGCCAAGTGACCAAAGTCCAACAATAAGCCAGTTTCCTTTTTTTTTTTTTCATCTCCGCTCAGCCCAGTTTGTTCTGTACACATGCCAAATCCTGAGGGGGGGGCGTGGCTTACATGAGCATCAATAAACCCCATCAGACGGTAATGTTCCCGGCAGGTCGCTGCACCACAGGCCTGCTAAACGTCCTCCATTATAGAATCGAACGCCTTTTAATTGTTTTTATTTTCACATGTTTTCAAATGTGAATTTGGTCTTTTACTTCATTCTAACTGGCATTACATTATTATTACATTGATTCATGTAAATATCACATAAACAATACGTAATATTGGCTAATGCAGTTTATCATGGACACTTTCATCAGTCTGAATGTGTAATTGAGTGTAATGACTCAGTGAAAATCCTGTCAGTGAGGTGAGATCTTGTTTTCAGAGCAGTTTCACTTTCTCACCTTGTAAGAAAGGAAACAGACCAGCTGTCAGTCCGTCGAGGTCTGAGCCTCAGGTGGTTTCCGACAGCGAAACTCCCCCGGTCCTCCCTGCTTTGTCCCGACTCTCACCCGCAGGACAGGGGAGAGTCTGGGGTTTCCCCCCCCCCCCCCCCGTGCTGTCATGCTCACCCGGCTGGTGGCCTGACTAACCAGTTGGTTGTGTACGAGGCGCCCTGATTGAGACGCACATGAACGCAAACACCTTGTTGACAGGAAGCTTAACTTAACGCCGGTATGAAAACACTAGACTCTGGAAGAAATAAATAACGATAAAACTGAAACGGAGTGTCGTGAAGTGGGTGAGACACGTTGTGCGTGATGGCCAGCAGGTTGACCAACATCCTCCTCCTAACTACATGGCATCATATGTCTGCTATGGGCTTGCCCCGTCTGTGATCTAGGAAGTGAAGCTCGTTCTGCTGGGTCACTCTGGATGAAATATGAAAAAAATGAAACGCTATGCTGACTTGTGGGTAAGACGAAGGATGGAGAGAGAGAGAGGAAGCGGGAGTGGCGTCTTCTTCTGCTTTTCTCTCTAACAGCCATCGGGGGGGGGGGGGGTGTGTGTGTGTGTGTGTGTCGCATTAAAATAAATATACTTGGAAGCAAAAGTGAGAAAATGAGAGGATATTTTCCACTGAGAAAATATCACTTACCACACACGAGAGAGTATGCAGTGTACAATACGCCAATTTCCTCTGTATTGCTGTCTAACCAGCCCTCCCTTTTTATCTCTACTGTGTGTGTGGTGAATTTACTCTGTGCCACTTCTCCAATTTAATGGGAAATCCGATCAAAGGTCAGCAGAGAGACGCTTGTTGTCTCTCAGCTGTAGATAAAAGCGTCTGCTAAATGACTGTATTGTGATGTTTTTATATTTCATTTTCAGCTGCTGCCAAGTGCGCTTTGCACCATGGGATTGCACCTAAATGAAAATATTTTTTCCCAATACTATTCCACCACTTTCTCACATGTAGGTAATATTATAAGAAAGTGTGGTTAAATGTTAAATGAATACACTACTGCATTCAAACGTACACATTGACTCGGGCAGCGATTCCCTCCCACGCCAATTCCCTCTCCTTTACGACCCTTCTGCTTGCTGGTTGCCATGGTGAATCGTAGTATCGGACCTCCATTGATGATGGCTTTTTATTGTCGTCGTGCACGCGCTTAACTCAAGGTGAACATACTCAAAGTTGATTGAACAAACTCAAATCAGCCGTTCTGGAACCGAAAACTCAGACTTGGCCATCTCGGAATGAATCAACTCAGAGTGCAGGGTTAGACTAGCTTCTTGGAACAGGCCTGGTAGACGTTGGAAGTAGACTAAGGATCGGGTGTTCGAACTCCCCCGCCCACCCGCCGCCTGTCTCTTTTGATAGTGTTCAGTGATGGCTACTCCTTTTTAGATGATTTGAGAAGTGTGTTTACTTGAGGAATAGTTGTGGTTTGGTTGTTTCATTTGCAGCTGACCGATTACTCATCCAGAACAGAACAAAGCTTGCATCAACTTGCATGATTGCCTCATCAGATCGCTTCAAATCTGCAGGCCTGGCAGGAAGCCAGTGTGTTTGGAGCACTTCACTTAAGCTCTGGAGGGTTTACTCCTTTAGTTTGGCTCTTTTTTTATAGCGTCATTCAAATAACCACACCAAGACACATATAGGCTTTTCACACTTGAATATGTTAGCCCAGAGTTAACTTTAACCCTGGGTTATAATAGCCCTGGGTTAATTTATCTCACGTTTCACTCTAGTTTTCTTTAACCCTGGGCTAACAATTGACCCCGGGTATTCAGTGTTCAGGAATTCACACTGTAAGCTTGTAGACCCCGAGTTAACGTTTAATGCTAACGTTTAACTCACTGTTACATTCTAACCCTGTTACATTCTAACCCCTGTTACATTCTAACCCTGTTACATTCTAACCCTGTTACATTCTAACCTGTTACATTCTAACCTGTTACATTCTAACCCCTGTTACATTCTAACCCTGTTACATTCTAACCTGTTACATTCTAACCCTGTTACATTCTAACCCCTGTTACATTCTAACCCTACAACGTTTCACACTATTGTTCTTAGCACTGCGTTTCGGGGATAGCACCACAAAAGCGGTGCTAACCCTGCTTCGTAGCAGGGTTTGTTAACCCAGGGTTAAAAGCAGTGTTAACCCTCTTTCAAAAATGCAAGTGTGAAACGCTGCTTAGCCCAGGGTTAAATGCGTGCTTAACCCAGGGTTAAGAAAGATGTTAACCCGGGGTTAAGTGTAGTGTGAAAAGCATAATGGTGATAGACCTCAGATCTGCCTTCATCCAAGCGACCTGAGGTTTTGTTAGGAGCGGTGCGCCGTCCAAGCCGACTGCAGGAAACGACCCCTAGATTAGGACACGGATGTTGACATCTGTTAGCTGGCGGTTCCTTGTGGAAAGACAAACACTACAGAGAAAACAAACTTCTCACACTCTCCCTCCCTCCCTGCCAGGTCCAGGCTCAGGTGCTCGGCTCCCTGGCCGTCGCCCAGGCGCTGGCGGACGACGTCCACTGCCATGTGTTCCCCTTCAGGGAGTTTGGAAAAGGTCGGATCAAGAAGCTACGCATCAGCCCGGACGCTTTCATTCAGCTCAGCCTGCAGCTGGCATACTACAGGGTGAGAGACCAACACACACACACACACACACACACACACACACACAGTATCACTGCACCACTAAAATGATGGCGCTGCACAAATATTAATACAAAGAATTGACTTCACTTTTTGTATCAACAATTCTCAATTACAAGGAAATGTGCAGATTCTCTACGTGCACAGAAGCGATGACATACACATCTGTTGGCATGCAACCAATACTGCCTGGTCAGCTGTGCTTTATGGGAAGTACCCCAACGTTTGGAACACGGCTTCGGCCAATCGGGAACCGTCTGTTGCGCAACACTTAAGGGATGTTAAAGCCAGGCAGCTGTTTCTGTTCTGACGGAGGACTCAGAAGACCACTGCAACCAACTACGCCTCAGGCTTCAGAGAGTATTTAATACAGTTCAGCGCTGAAAGGGAGAGATCCGACACTCTGCCCCTTCCAAGCAGACACAGTTCATTCATACAGTCTCATGGAGTGAATCAAGTTGAGTGGGAGTAATCCTGACTCATCTTGAGACCTGTGAACGCCATTGTCTCTTGATTTGATTGTAGACCAAAAAAGTCCCGTATTGCCTTGTCTTGTCTTGGCCAACTATATAAGTTCCTACACTAAAATACAGTTGCAGCCACTGCAGAAGTCCATTGCTGCAGTGCTGCTGCTGTGCATGCTTTCTTGCTTGCTGCACCCTGAAGGGGAATCATGGAGACGCTCTGCAGGCGCACGGTCAGATACCAGACACCATACCTCTTCGTCTTATTTGAGTCCCAAATTGACAAACGGCGGTGAAATTTGCCTTTGGCGGCTAAACCAATAAGGGTCACCTGCCACACAGCGGCTGCTAACTCTTTGAGCAGGTAATTCTCTGACTGCGAGCCAATCAAAACAATGGCTCTGACTGGCTGCCTGTTAAGCTGCTCGACACAAAGCAGGAGCTGGGTCAGGGGTGTCGAACCATGTGCCATGGAGGGCCGAGAGTATGCAGGTTTTCATTCCAACCAAAGACTACACCAGGTGATTTCACTGATTAGTCCCTCCTCTCTGGTTGAGGGTGTGATAACCGGTCAAATCACCTGGTGTATTGTTCGGTTGGAACGGAAACCTGCATACTCCCGGCCCTTCATGGCACATGGTTTGACACCCCTGGTCTGGGTGGTTAACTAGCTTGACGTTAGTGGAAACTTAGCTTAAAAAACTTAAAAACAAAGCAAGAAAAGTTTTAAATTAAACTCTAAATCTGCCCTTGTTTCACAGCAGCACCTGATTCTATACTTGAACTAGTTTGGAAAACGGGTAGTATGGAAAACTATTGACCTCTGAAACAGGAACTTCTCACCTCGTCTCGTCTGTTCGTGACATTCAGACAACAGCGTTTCTGAAGTCATGGTAACTGGGGACTAATCTTCATGCCAAACCAATCTCCCGATCACAAAACAACAAGTCAAGTCTGTCTCTTCAGGAATCTGTTTCGGTTCCTGTCTAGATCTGAAAGGGAACGTCTGGAGAGGGAAAGGCAGGGGAAAGACCGTCTGGAGAGGGAAAGGCAGGGGAAAGACCGTCTGGAGAGGGAAAGGCAGGGGAAAGACCGTCTGGAGAGGGAAAGGGAAAGGCAGGGGAAAGACCAAAGATCAAAGATCACACCACGTCATAAAGGAATGGCCTGGTCTACTTGGAGAAGAGTAATAAAAAGTTGTTAATGGTTCAATTCTTCTATAGATGACATATTAACTCGACATAGTTAAGGTAGCCAAGTTTATACTTGGAACTATGATTCACCGTGTAGTAGCTCTAAAGCTACACGGTGAATCATAGTTCCAGGTTTTAGGTGTCTCACTTCTGAGAGAACGCTAGTCGCCTATTATCAGTCAACGTAGCGTATGCTAAAGTGTTAGCGTGGAGCACTGGGGTTGAACGACTGTCATCCATCCTCTTCCTCCCGCTCTGACATTTCCTGGGAATTGAAGTGTTAACCAAAAGCCTTAATCCCCCTTTCCCTCTTCTTCCTCCTCTCTGGTCCTCGTCATCGTCTTCCAGGACCGCGGTGGTTTCTGTCTGACCTACGAGGCATCCATGACCCGTCTGTTCAGGGAGGGCCGGACGGAGACGGTGCGATCCTGCTCCAACGAGAGCTGTGCCTTCGTCAAAGCCCTGGAGGGCGGAGAGGTAATGATAAACCCTTCAATCTGTCAGTATCGACTCACCGTGTCGGTCAACCTGAACGATTTGAAGTGAACTCATTGGCTGGTTTCGGGGTCCCAAAAGACCACCGAGCTTCTTGCAGCGTGATCAAAGTGTTTTGCACAGTGAGCCTTTCTTGATGAGGAAACTTAATGAGATATTTAATGAGGTAAATACAGGCGCTTTGGACTCTCAGGGCGATCACTAAACCCTCATGGGCTCAAGAAACAAACCGATCGATTGAAAGTGAGTCAGTTCAGCTCATTCTGGTTCTTGCAGTTGTCTGTTTAGATTCTGGTTTGGTTTTTTGTTTGTTTTGCGGTGAAATGTTTTTACACGCCTCCCTTTTATCTCATCTCATTTGTGTCTTTTCTCTCTCTGTGTTTATATCATATTTCATCACTGTTTAAAATGTACCTCCACGGTGAAAACATCTTTTCTTTCATTCATTCATTCATTCATTCATTCATTCATTCGCTCAAAGAATTGGCAGCTAGTTGCATTGCAATGCCAAAAGGTAAAACCCTTTAGTTGTTGCTGTTTATGTTTATATTGACTGTGACTGTATTGCCCTAAACCTGTAATGGTTTGGTATTACAGTCCCAAGATTGGGTCGGCCTTCTTACTCAAGTTACTTCCTTGTTATGTCTGTCTGTTTGTGTCGATCTCTGTAAAGCATTTTCCGATTCACCTTGTTTTTTTCAAGCTTGTCAATGAATAAGTTTGCTTTGCTTTGACAGGGGGCGGAACAGTGCAAGCGGCTCTTGCGATTGGCCGCGGAGAAGCACCAGAACCTTTACCGATTGGCCATGACGGGAGCCGGAATTGACAGACACCTTTTCTGCCTATACGTGGTCTCCAAATACCTGGGGGTGGACTCGCCCTTCCTCAAAGAGGTACGCCCCCGTGACAGATGACTGATCTTATCGGCTCCAGCCTGTAATTTGGGATCTGATCCCAGTATGACCCGACAGTAATAACATGTCACGCACAGTGCTGCTTGTTTCAACACATTTCGGTTTCGGCACTATGTTCCTTCGATGTTCCTCCTTGTTTACTGAGTCATCGAGTCTCCCCAGTCAAGTCTCTGTTTGTCATCATTTGCATCATTGTGTCTCGCCGATGTCCCGACGCTGCTGTTGGCACCCAAACATCCGTCTCAGATTAATCCCTTTAGATTGACTTACTGTTCAAATGCAAGTAGCATGCAGGCTGAACACTCCGGCTCCACGTGCTCCAGATTTCCCCGAAGATTTGAGTTCGTTTGAAGCTTTAATTAAACTCTCTACCCCCCCTCCAGGTTTTGTCGGAGCCCTGGCGTCTCTCCACCAGTCAGACTCCAGTTCAGCAGATGGAGCTGTTTGACCTGAAGAATCACCCCGAGTTCATATCGCTGGGCGGCGGGTTCGGACCTGTGAGTAGCACACGCACATAACACACCGTCACCATATGTGTTGCCTTCGGCGTTGACACCAATCCAATCTGGTGTTTGTGTTCCTGCCAGGTGGCCGACGACGGCTACGGGGTTTCCTACATCATCGTGGGTGAAGATCTGATCAACTTCCACGTGTCGTCCAAACACTCCTGCAGCGAGACGGTAGGTACACCGACGAACCAGCCGAGACGTTTGTTGCTAGGCGACGCAGGGTGTGTGGGAGCACGGCCACTTCCTGGTTCCTGACTACCAGTGCCGCGGATCCATAGATGATGGAATGCGATGATGTCACAGTGATGGAATGACGTCAGTAAAGGAGGCGGCCATCTTTATACCTGGCACGGTTGAGGGCGGGACTTAGTAACTGAACGTCACCGTGGCTGGTTGCTAGCGGGATAGTTGGATCTGTAACCTTACCTAACTCCTTCTGTCCTGCTCTCCTTCCTTCTCTCTCCTCATCATCCCTCACCCTCCCTCCCTCCCTCCCTCCCTCGCTCCCCACCGTCTCCCTCTCAGGACTCTCACAGGTTTGGAGCGCAGATCAGCCGGGCTCTCCAGGACATCTTGGCTCTCTTCTCCCCCGGAGCCAAAACCTCCTCCTCCTCCAGCACCACCTCCACCTCCTCCTCCTCCTCCAAAGGCCCGGCCCAGCCCGAGTCCAAAAAGGTCCTTTGAACCCGGGTGCAGACCTCTCACCGTATGGGCGTACTCCCCCTTTGTACTGCAGGATATACGATGAGTGAACAAAACGGGAGGAACCCCTGACTATTTTACACAACCGATGACTCGACTGTCTCAACGCTCCTCCTTTAGCCTGACTGGTGTGGATTTAATGTGTGGAGTCGATGAGGTGTCGCAGCTTTTCACAACATTTCGTTAAGATACATGCACACATCACCCATTTAACATACTAACATACATGTTGGACAGATATTTAGCATTAACAGCTAAACACCGATGCCGTTTTTCACAATGCCAGCCTGTCAAAGAGATTCAGCTCCAGACTTCCCCTGGGAATACTGGGAATACAGACCTATGATTGGGGGGAGAAAGGAGGGATAGTAGATGGGGGAGGGAAAGGAGGGATAGTAGATGGGGGAGGGAAAGGAGGGATAGTAGATGGAGAGTCTCAGTGAACGCAAGGGGAAAGAGTCAAGCACCCCTAAATCTGAATGAAAACAAAGGGATAAAAGGTTAGTTAGCGGGATGCTACGGTGCTGCTCGGCCCATTCAGACAATTCAGGACAGTTTTATGTTCATGCATGTTTCTATGATGATCAGAGGGAAAGCTAACGGGGAGAACGAGGGATGAGGAGGGGAGATGAATCTCCGTGGTGACGGTGTTTCGATTCGATGCGTCTGATGGGGCTGGACGGGTAACGGCTCGAGGATGAAAGTCCCATTCTAATGTTGGGGAATAGCTACGATTGGGGGGGGGGGGGGGTTCAAACACCAACACCATACCGACAAGCTCCTCATCAGGCCAGGTTTCGTTTGGCTCACGCGTCTCCACGGTAACGGGAGGTTGAATCCAGTTTGCCCATCTATCAGGCCTGGCACCAGAACATGAGTCAGCTATTAGTTACTGGATGAATTATGGCAGCGTTTTGCAGGAAAGAACATCCTAACGGGTCGTATGGCTTTTAGACAACAGGTACCAATCTTTTCTTTACCTTTTTATAACAGAGAAGATCACTAACTAGCTCCCCGGTTACCAGTTGCCATAGCAGCCACGAGAGCACAGATAACCAGCAGCATGCTCTGATCTTTGGCCAGTCCTCTGATCTGAGGACAGTTTTTGTTCCCACTGATGATTAACTCATGGTTAGGAAAAGAGGGAAAGCAAACTGATCCCAGAGGGGCTGCCAGGTTGGAGCCAATCCAGTGTGGTGCCATCCTCCCAGGAGAGACTGAACCCGGCAGACGTGATGACCTTTATTTTAGCGGCTGTATTTTGACTCCGATCTGGTGATCTGGAGGGTTTTTTTTTATTATTATTGCCATGCATAGCAAGGAAGAAAGGGAGCGAGGGACAATTATTACTTTTGTCATTATTACTTTTTTTACTCTTGAATGTCGGCTCAGTTGGTTTAATATGGAACAGACTTCAAGTGTTTGTGTTTTGGTTTATTGAATCTACAAGGTGTTTCTGATAAACCAGGCTCAAGTATTTGAGCTGGCTGAACTGTGGACTACCGCTACGTGAGTCATCACCCAACCTCTACCGCTTAAAGGGAAAATCCACCCAAAAACAGAATTTCAGGAATTTAGCAGGAAACGAGAACCGGAAAACGGCAAAATCTTGCTACGATCCGCAAATTTCCCTTTCGCCATCATTGGAGCGGTGGGTTTATTTCTTCACATTCATGCTCATTGAACCACCCAGAATCCTACATGGATAACAATTAGAGGAAGGAATGGCCGTGTAATTTCCCTCCACGCTGTGTAGATAAAGCGAGCTGCGTGGCGACTGGGCAGGGCCGCCTTGAAAGGGAAAGCTATGTAACGAGGGAAACTTGGGGCCGCTGCCAACTCTGCCATTCCTGGAGTGCACATTCGTTTTCCACTCTGCCTTGTTTTTGCAGCTCTTCCTGTTTCTGATCAACTTGAGTCGTTTGTCTCAGTTTGTCCACTTGCGCTGTCGCTGCCCCTCGGGCTCTGCAGGACCGCACGCACGCCCATTGCATGCTTTTAAAATCCATTTTAGTTGTCCAACCTGTCCCTGAACTCGAGTGTTCATTCAGTACAACTTACTCAATGCAATTTTTTAAATCAATGCAATTCCTTAAGGAAAACCCCTGGCTCTCTAACTGTCTCTGTGTGTTCCTAAGGATGCACCGCCATTGGCCAGTTAGTTCCTGTCGGCGGCGTCGGGATGTATTCTCATGTGCAGCGATGTAGTGGTGACACAAATAGCGAAAGCATACAACAGCCAGTATGTTTTTAAAATGTATTTTACGTTTTCATGAAAATACCAACCTTTTATATGACATGCATCATCCTTTTTGTGGCGATATGACTTTACATCATAAAGAGACAAACAAAACAAAGGTGGCTCAACTCTGTTCCCCGAATAATAATAAATAATAAGTGTTGGTCAACTTTGTCACGGTTGCCCTCCACTACATCTCTGCTCATGCAACGGGACGAGATGGTTAGGGTGTTGTTAGCTTAGCGTCTTGCTAACCTTCTGTTCCTGTCTCAGGGTTTAACATTCAGCGGCTCATTTCCCCAAAACCCACTGATGCCAAAGCAGTTTTTGGTTTCTTGGGAGTTTTCAAGTAACAAATAAACACAAGTCCGTTATCTTCATTATATTAACTAAAGACTGATTTTAACAGTTGCAGCAATTTACAATAGCAACCTTTTCTACCTCTCCTCATCTGTTACTTCTTTCCGAACACTTCTGCATCGTCTGGTCGTTCTAGGGTGAATGTTTTTGTAAAACTATTTAAAGAGCACTTATGGGTCGGTGATGGTAACGTTTATACGTGATATGGGAATTTAAGATTATTTGATTGTTGCAGAAGTGTTCATTAAAAATATAAAATATGATTTTAATTTAATTCTCAATATTTTTAAAACATGCCTGACAGTCTAACCACCTCTGTGCCTCGATCTACTCCACTGTGCATTTCATCTGACTGCATCTGTATCTTACTAAAACAAATGAGACCGAATGAGGAATAAAAAAAAATTTAAAAACATCTTTAGGCTTTGAGCGTTTTGGGAAATGAGCCCTGTTTAAAAATGCAACTAACTTTTAGTAGCAGCTTCAGAATTTGCCTTATTTTAGGGCTGCAGGTTAAGATTGACTTTTGTCGTTTTTTCGTCTTTTTGTCATTTGTTTTCATGTAACCTGGTACAACTGCTGTTTTTACTGTCTATACATGTGATGCTTGAACAGTTTTGGATGGATTGATAGGTATTGTAGGTTACTTCCTGTATTGAAATGATCTAATATCCCATGTTTACTGGTTTTACACTCCACAAGATGCTTCTTATTGTTACCGTGTCATTGTCAATCTTTTTCAAACGTATTTAAGTGTAGAGTGTGGACTGTGTGCCTTTTACTGATGGTGATGGTGAGCTGAATAAATACTGACCTTACGTACACATGGCTGTCTATTTGGTGTTCATTTGTTCTTCGTCGTTGAATTTACCAATAAGAGTCGTGTCCTTTTAACTGCTCTTGAAATCTGCTCACTTTGCTTCCCTGTTCTGGAAGCTGATCTGAACTTCCATGGTCACATTCACGGTCACATTCACAGGAAAACCTACAGTTTGCATGTTCTTTGTCTTGCGTGTTGTGTGCTGGTTTACTTTTGTTGTGACTTAAAAACAAATCTGTGACTGTTTGTCACATGATGTTACATGTGTCATTCATGCGAGAGAGGGAAGTCTAGATTTAAGGCTCCCAGGCTGCAACAGGCAGCTGGTATAAATAACAGAACAATGAAAATGAAAAGAGCCGCAAGACATGATATCTGATATCTGGTCTTTGGCTGAAACATTACAGATCCAATCAGAGCAGATCACTCCAATGTGGGTGTGGTGCTTTTCACTAATGGAGTCCAAAGTCTGGAGAAAAGGCTTTGTACCAGGAAATCGCTCTATGTAGCTTGGTATGTAGTCATTGGGATATGGAGGATATGTTAAAAATGGTGTCACAGGGAATTGCACAAACATGGGAGGTGGAGAATCATAAAGCAGCATAGATTGATCATATTTAAAATCACTGTCCAAATACAATGACTGTGCAGGAATGTGTCTTGGTGATATCTGGACCCAAGTGGTGAAGACAGGGCAGACCGAAGATATCATCACACCTTAGAAAGGGACCAGTGGGTACTGAGGGTAAGTGTCCTACAGCATCACTGACACCTGAACTGAACACTCCTTGGTACCAGGTTGGCCTATGTGGCAGGTTCATGGGGAAAGTTCACATAGGCTGTTGAAGGTTTAGCTCAAATATAAAAGTCTAATATTTCCACGTCTGTTAGATTGGTTGATCAATACCAATGACTGACTATTTCGCCACGTGCTGAGACTTCTGGCTGTCAAAACTCATTTGAAAGCCTTCATCTGTTCAACAAATTAAGAGTTTCACGTTTTGACTCACATTGGCTGTTCCGGTGAGATCAGATCACCGTGTTCTCTCAGGTTTTTCAGGGGCTTTTTGGAGGAGCAACAGTTTGTCTTTCTTCCGGTTTTATCACGTCCTCAACCCCCATCAAACATGTACGTGGGATCTAATGCGGGAGGCGGGAGGGGTGGGGGGGGGGTGGAGGGCGAATCAGTGAAAAGCCGCAAAACGAAAGTAAAGTCGCCAGAAAGAGAATGGTCTCGCGTCTGGAACCAGACAGACAAACACCACCAACACCAACACCAACACCGCACGGTAGGTTCGACTAACTCAACTCTTTGCCTTGTCTACGTTGGCGAAAATCAGAGCGAGTATCTTAGTTTTCCTCCAAATGGAAAATCGCAACAATGCTAAATAATCTGCAGAACAATGCCGCGATAACCCTCGAGAGCCGCTGTGATGGTATGAGATGTATCGGATCAGTATTCACGGACCCCGGATTCATTTCAGAAGTGCGCGCGGGCCAAAAAAGTGTGCGCGTGCGTGTGTGCATGTGCAAATGCGAGAGTAGGCTGGCGGTTCATCATTATTTTGCGTGTGTGTGTGTGTGTGGGGGGGGGGGGTCCGTCCGCTCCGTGTTCCATGTTTGAACAGGCAGCATGACTCCGCTGAGTGGAGATGCGTTTAAAGACCTCAGCTTCATATTCCAGCGAGAATAAAAATCACCATAATGTATAATATATGATTCCTATAGGGACGTGTAGTGTGTGACTGAATAGCGAGTATACAGTGACTTTACTTTATCTGCCATGGTCGTCATATTATTTATTACAGTGTGTTGATGCTCTGCCCCTGTGAGCGCATATGTTCGGGGTTAAAGAGACTTGTTTTTGTGAAAGTGAGACTTTTCATGGCTGTCTAGCCTTTTTACCAAGCCGTCATCTCCTGTTTATGTGCTTCACTTATTTGTCTTAGCGATTGATTATTTGATTTACTTTTTTGTCTCATTTTTTTAAAAAGTAGGTAGTTAACTTATTGCTCTTCTACCTCAGCATGGATAAAAGCGTCTGCTAAATCACCGGAATGGAATGTAAAAAAAATTTTTTATTTGTTTATACATAGGATGTCTTATATATATATATATGTATATATTCCTAAGTATACAAAACCATTTAAAAGGGAAGGGCGATGGAGTTTGAGGTTTTTGTTTTAGTGGCATTGCCTCTGACCTGAAAAGGCACTAATTGCATTACATTTTGCTAATGTACCACTATATTACATCAACCGGTGATTATTAATTCATAAGTTGTTTTTTTGTTTTTTTTACAGATGATGTAATAATAATATTGACCATCAATAATGGTTTGAATTGAATTGAATTGAATTGTAATTGAAGTTATTACTCTCCTTTTGTCCTCATGAGTTATTACATCAGTAGTTATCATGGAATCCGTTTAAAATGTTATGATGCTTGACTCCTCGTGGTTAGTGTGATCGTCTGATGTTGCGTTATCTGGGGATCTAGTGCAGTAACCCTCCAGTGATCTGGCCCGAGGCTTGTAAATCAGTTGTTACTTTCAGGTGATTTATTTGATCCTCCCAAAAAGGCGTGAGCTTTGTCAGTCACCGTGCCCTCCTTAAATGCACACCACATGGTTCCTCTGAATCTGGACTCTGGACTGTCGGTAATGATGTATTATGGGTGTGGTTCTTGGCCTGGCAGACAGTCGAGCGGTGGACATAAAGCCCTCCCAAGTGCCGTGCTGATTTCTTTGAAGATTGATCAAACAAAAAGTAAAAGCTACCACAACAAGAGCCAGCATGTGGTACACAGCTTGGTTCAAGTTGTGCAAAGGCAGGTACCACCATAAAACGGGGTTAAGAGGTTTGATCACGTTTTCAACCCATTTAGATGATCACTTTATTACATTTTGACAAGGTTACGACGTCATTGCTTTGTTGCTACAGACCCCCAGATAGTCATCGTTTCTCAACCCTTGGTGTAGATTGCCATAGAATCTAGATTGCAGTGTTTTGCGCGCGATTACTGCTCCAAACTCAACTCAACTCAACTCAACTGACTGAGTTATGTGATCGTCGGTCTTCAGAAGAAATACTCAGAGTTAACCCTTCTGGGACTTTGGCTGGTTCTGGCCGCTTTTGCTCTGTTTTTCATTTTGCCTTTATATACCACTTCTCCCTCGGTTCTGGTGCAGCGATACTAGCGAGTGTCCTGCTCTTGCTAACATGCGATCACAGCGCTTTTGCCCTTCAGTTGCCACAAATTTATGCCTGGCTTCTCCGCTCACCCAGTTGGAAGAGCAAAAGCAGAAACAAGCTGAATGTTGAGAATCACTGCTGTAGACCACAGGTGATGAAGGCTTTTTCCCAGGTGGGGATATAACAGTGGAGAGTGAGACCTCTGATTGTCATAGTCAATCTTTTACATTCCCATTGTGCTGCACAGCAAAACAATCAATACTCATGTAACTCTGAGAGAGTAAAAAGCATCACTGTGCCACTGTTTCTGCAAGTCCACACCCACCAGAGTTCATTTAACATTGTCCAAGTGCTGCATCAGATCAGTATACTGGGTAGGATGGAGCCAGGACTGTTTGAGGAGTCAGGGGCGGGGTTAGCTATGAAGCTCCCTCCCTCCCGATGAATGTAGGGAGGGAGTTTGGTTATTCGTTTGTTTACTTCATTTGTTCATTTGTTCGTCACACAAGATTTCTCCAACTCCGCTGATCTGATTTGGACGAAACTTGGGGCAGCGATGCGTCTCACCGCAGCGTTACAGAAATACACAGTACACAGATTGTCCCAAGGGGGGCGCTGCAATTACAGGACACATCAGGGTGGCATACTTGTTACTGATTGGCTTGAGAAGGGGACTGTGTCATGCGGACTGCACTTCAACTGTTGTTCAAATGGTGGATATCTCATTGTGGAGTGAAACTCATATAGATAGAGATCACTATGGTATGTTGTTGCAGGACTTTGTGCCATAACAGGTGTGTTCCTCCCCCCTCCCCAGTGTGAGTCCTGATGGTTGCCGTGGCAGCATGACGTCATGGAGATTCTCATCCTTACAGTTTCTCCTGGTAAGTTTCTCTTGGGAGTCCAGTGTATTAGCATATACCAGGAACGCCTCCCTAGTAGTTTCAAAATAAAATAACAGTAAATAAATACATAAATTTACAAGATTCACTAGATTCTCAAAACTGACTGTCTTCTTAAGTGCTATTGTTTTGACAATTTGACCTTAACATAACCTTTGTTTGTTAGGAAAACAGTTAATACTTAGTATTTTAACTGGACGTTTATCTTAAAGTTAAGAAAACATTTAAGAATCACATTGAGAACTTTCCTTTGAAGAATCACATTTATTCATAATGTTTTTGTTAGGAAGAAAAGTAAGAAATTCTTCAGAACTATTTTGATGAATATCAACTTCAACGAAAATCAACAGAAAAAATAGCACTTGTTTTTTTTTATTTGATTCTCAACATCCAGTCTGTAAACGTGCTATCATTTTGTCCAACAGTACTATTCTAATGCTATGTTTTCATTTTTTGCTGTCAATCATTTTGTGAGAGTAGGCACCATGTTTCTTTCAAATGGCAGACATCTTGGAAAAAACCCTTAAGACATGGCCTTCAACGCCGCTGTTTGCTTTCTGCCTGCTAGGTGTTCCTGTGCAGCATTGACCATTCAGAGGGAAGAGGCTGTGGGAACATTTTCTCATCATTTGAGAAGTCATCTACTTTTGTGGTATGTGTTCTTTAGCATTTTTCATATATAGGTCATTCCTAGTCGTCCCTTCTTTTACAGAGCTAATGCAGTTAATCGGTCACCAACAAGACGTAAACAATAAATGTAATTTTTTAACATTCTAGTTCACTGTGTTTGGGAATAGATTTGACTTTTGTTCACTTGTCTTTTCATTTCAAGTATAAACATCTGCCTAAAAGCCTAAAACTTATCAATCTGGAGAGGCCCAACAACACCCAGGTAACTATGAGGATACTGAAACAGAGAACAGAATGGTGTCAAACTAAAGAGATTAGATATAAGATGATTCACTCACATGAGGAAGGTGAAAGTCAAAGTTTCCAAAACTGCAGTTCAACAATACATTTGACTCAGGGTATGTATTCTTTCCAATGCAGAACATCACTGTCGTGCTCCAGCATACCCTTGTGCGAATGCTCTCTGAACTACCACCGAACAACACGTTTGCACGTTTGATACTGCAAGGTTGTTTCAACTGGCCAGAGGTGAGTAGCGCAACACAGAAAGAGAGACATTTTGTCATTTTGCATTTCAGTGATTTGGAGTAGGTGTAATTTTTGAGTATAACAAATCAAGTTCCATGACTTGGCCTGACTAACCGGCTGGCCTCCGCCTGTCTTTCCACTACGCTGTAGACTCCACTGGAGGGTTCTCCCAGCGAGATAAAATCGCTGTCTGTGACTGAAATTGTCACTGTCCCTGATTTCATGTGTATGATCGCCAAGAAAAAAGGCTTCAATACAACAGGTAAGGCATAGAATACTGATACTAATAACAGTGCTACTACTACTACTGTTACTACTAATAATAAAAGCTTTTATTTAAGAGCACCTTTCAAAGTAAACAAGACACTTAACAAGGAGAAACACTAGGCTAAAGGGGGGGCAAACAATAAAACAGTTAGAAAAGAAACGGCCGCAGTTCAGCAGCTTCGTCCGAACGCCTGGTCTTCAAAAGTTCAGCAGACCCAAGATCTGCAACAACCTTGTAGTTCACTTCAGGTGCTTGAATTTAGAAGTTAACTAGACAAAAAGAAACTTTCAGCTAGACTTGATCTTGATGAAGCCTCTGTAAGCCAAAACACATTTGTTTTTTATGCACCTTAAAATAGTTTAATTGTCAAGTTGTCACCTCGTTGCTGAATTATGTAAAAACTAGAAATAAAAATGCTGACTATGGTAGATGGTGGCTACATCATCAATCCTCGTGCTCATGACCACAGCTGAACACAAAACATGCTTTTATTTTCTTCATCATGACTTCCTGTTTTCCCTTCTTACATGACAGGCTGCAGATCTGGTGAGTATACATGCTGTTGTGTGACTGTGAATGTTATGGATGGGATGTGATGAAGACGATGGAGAGGGTTGAAGTGTGTGTGTGTGTGTGTGTGTGTGTGTGTGTGTGTGTGTGTGTGTGTGTGTGTGTGTGTGTGTGTGTGTGTGTGTGTGTGTGTGTGTACATCATTGCCCCTGGGCTGGAACTACTGTATCATACTTACTTTTATAATTAACCTTTGATGTAATATTGATCTCATCTTTTTCAGATAACATTTATCAATGTACAAAATCGGCATCAATCACCAGTGAGTGGACCTTCTGTTATTTATACCTGCACTCTAACTAAACTCTATCTATTTATCGACACATCTATCTTATTCTATTTTATATATCCACGCAGAACCTGTAATGCTTATGAGGATGGATTTAGATGTGAGAGTATGTTGACACTCCTAGAAATCATCCATTTAACACCCAATGGCAGCGTTGCTGTTGTTTCAGCTTTCGATCACACCTTGACTTTGCTGGACCTCAACACCATTGCTTGCTAATGGTGCTAACACCGTGTCTTGACTCCTGGAGGGCTTTCGTCTGATCAACACAATCTAACACTCCACTGTCAAATCTCACAATGAATTTGAATCTTTTCAATAATACAACTTGTCTGTAAAGGCTTTCTTTTGAAGAACTTTATCCAGATAAGAAAACGGTCTATTTCTACCATTGCTACTACTACTATTACTGCTATCACTAACATTTGTACTAGTACTTCCACTAAAACTGCTATTGCTATGAGTGGCTACTAGCAATGAGAATTTCCTCTTGACTGAGTCACCTGCTATTTTAGATCCACCTTCAACAACACAACTGCCAACAACAGTGCAGACAACAGCGCAGACGACAGCACAGACGACAGCACAGACGACAGCACAGACAGAAGGGCAGACAACGATGGAAACTATGCCACCATCAACAGACAGACAATCTGCAACTCCAATCTATGGTGAGCAGTGATGAAGGTGCTAAACACCAATTTTGATTCCTTGAATTTCACCAAACAAGTAATTGACAGGTCATTGAGTTTCATGTCCGAGTCAGTGTGGGAATCCTGTTTAATAGACTTGGTGTACTTGTGTGTCTGTACTCGGTGTGTCGTGTCCGGTAACACTAATGGTAGTTGTGTCTGGTCTTTCCTAGATGCATTACTGCCCATCTCCTTTTGTCTCAACGTGTTCCTCGTACTGTGTTGCATGTTCCTGCTGTACCGGAGGAGACAAGTCCCTTTGGTGAGTGAGCAGTATTTGTACTCTGTGTACTCTTTGTACTCTTTGTACTCTATTGATCGATCGATCTATCGTTGCTTTTATACAATATCACAGCAGTAGCCTAGTGATGACTGCTTGGTTTGGGGTTCGACCCTTTGGCTATCTGCTCGGCACTCAGCGTTACCAGATGGAGATACTTTGGGCTATGAGACACTGGCTTGAACGAGACCTTCCTACGAAGTTGTTAAAGGAATAGACATTTTTGGGAGATTGGCCCATTGGTCAATTTTCTCATGAAGAGATGAGAATATAGACACCAAGATCATCCATGCGTTCCCAGTTGAGTGATTCGAGGCCACTAGCATTACCCAAGTAAAAGATGTTGTTAGTGGTTTTCATTATATGGCCTGTAGATTCATAAATACATCAGCTGCCCACCATGTTCACTTCCTATCAGGGAAAATAGTCCCTTGATTTTGCCCCCATGTTTGACTCAGCCGTTCTGCCCCCCCTCGATCAGCCAGCCTCTTCCCAAACCAAGCAACTGTGTTAGCCAGATTATCTTAGTTTAGCACACAAGCTTAGACCAAGCTCTTTGTTAGCCAGTAAGCTAACTCTACCTAACTGCTGCAAAGGCAATTCTGCATGTTTTCTAAGCATATCTGGGAACGTTTTTCTGAATTTGTGGTCAATCATTTCTTGGCTAACTTTCTTTGATGCCAAGCTAAAACCCAGCCAAGCTACAAGTTAGCTAGCTGGTTCCCTGGCACCTCTACTGCTAGCTTTGTAGCTAGTTTGATATAATTCAATTAATTTAAGTTAGACCTTCAAACAATACACATGGATTATAAAGAGAGGGTACATATTGTTTCTGTGCATTATAGGGTCGCAAAGCGGAAGTTCACCAACACCGCCCGCTGGTTTACTAGCGGCTAGGTGGCTAGCGCGATTTGTCATAGACAGGCGGGGACACGTCTTATATCAACTAAATGAAGCAATAGATGTAGTTGAAAACTGGCAGCACTCTCTGTTATATACTCAAACATAAGATAAACACATTTCTGTCATTTTTTGTTGAAAAATGTGCGTGCTTGTGTACTCACAAGTTAGTCACTGAATAAATGTCACCTTGTTCTACGACATATTTCAGAATCTGAACCGCACTGTTAGTCGTTTCCTCACATCCTTACTAAATACCACTACTTCCTTTAAGGAGCGGAGTCAGTCTCACTATCTGCCCCTGCCCAGATCTTCCCTGCAGGGATTCAAACCCACCACTTCCCACCCCGACCACCAGGCTGCTTGGAGAACAGGCCCACCTTCAGTGATACAATGAAAAAGTGTGAAAGTGAATTCATGTGTATTCTTCTCTGTTTCAGCCAACCATGGAGTTGCCTGTTGCACCTGCAGTAGAGACCACACATTTAGTGGAGGTAATTTCCACCATACGTTTATAATACCTAATATTTGAACGACATCTTTATAAGAACTGTTGAGTGACTTTTCATTACACTACTGAGCTATTTACTTCTTGTCTGGTCTTGTCCGCTGAAGTTTGACTGTATTAATTGACTGTTTTTATTGTTTGTTATTGTGTATTTTAATTGTAAACCAAATAACGTTTTGAACCTAATAATAATAACAACTATGACTATAGTTATAATAACTGTGACTATTATACTACACTATCACGGCACTGTCAATGTGTGTTGCTATGAATATATTCCAAAACCTTATATGTCTATTTTATAAAAATAACATTACATGAACTTCATCATGTCAAGTTTGTGCCCCGAGAGGTTTCTCCCAATCTTTCCCTAAAAGGTCTTTTTGGGAGTTTTTCCTTGTCCAAGGCTCAGGGATGTCGTGTACTAACCATTTACTGTTTCACATGTTGGGCACTGTGAAGCCCTGAGAGACTGTAACGGTGACTCAGGGCAGTACAAATAAATGTGATTTGATTTGATCATTGGAAATCTTTAGAACTTAAAGGATCCAGTCAATTTTTTTGAATTCAAGGACCTAAGTTAACCGCAAGCCTTTAAAAGTACCAGAATTTGCTAGGTGCTTTTTTCATGTCGTGGATATCTAATTTTGGAACAAGACTTTTCAGTAATCGGGTTTAAATGAGTGTACCAATGTGCCGTCCCTAGACACACAGATGAGTGGAGAATTACATCCTGTGTATCTTTTCCAAAAGCTCGTTAGCACAGAGCTTGTCTTCGCTCCATATAAACAAGTCTCAGTATTAAAATGGACTCAAGTGATGTGCGGATATGTGCTGATCTCCTTTCCCTTTCTATTTTCAGTGCAATCATTCCAACGGTGATGTTCCACATCGCAGAGACGCCCGCGGTGATGACAGCGCTGTCTGATCGCCCGGCTGTGTGTGTGTGTGTTCCCCACACACTCCTCACACTGTTCCCCTCGCTGTCACCTGACCTGCTTATGGAGGCATTCAAGACAGTTCAGGTTTTCTGGGATGTGTATTTGATTCTGCTCTGCGCAATGCCAAATTGAGGAAGCATTGAGGAAACTAGCTACTAACCAGCTTTCAGTATTATTTAACATGTTCATATTTTTGGACTATATACCACCGGGTGAGGGAGGATACACCCCTGTGCTGTTACAGTACAAATGGGAAGGAAAGACCTGACACTGATCCACAGCCTGTTGCTGTCATGAACTTCATGATCAAGGCAGGCAGATTGTTGCACTGCCACAGCAGTAAAACGTGTATGGAGAGCACTAGTGAGAGACTAGTGTTTAAAGTCCGAGCGAGCTGCATGCCTGGGCCAAGTCTTGAGGAATGTATCTGTCTCTCGGGGCCAGTTTTGTTTTTTCTCCACACCATTGTCCATTATTTTTCTCTGTCCCGGAGTTGACATGGAGTTGGACAGAGGTCAAGAGCTGAAAGGTCAAATGGAAATCTGGGACCTTGCAGTCATCAGCCAGATGGTTCAAGGTATTGCCCAAAAAACACACAGCTCCATTTTGGGGGGGAAAATGTGTCATTCTGTTGTGTACGTTTGCAAAATGTTTGCATGCAAAACCCATTTAGTCCCATAATGTCTTCCTATCAAGAGTATGGAAACGCTTCAGTCTGAAATGCAAACTTCACGTTGAAATGTTTTAGATATAAATAACATAAATATTTCAATGTTTTCTGTACATACTGTCCTGTGCCTTGCGTGATGAATGTGAATTCTTTGGGATCAATAGAAATAGAAAATCAATAGGAAACTCAAGCCATCCCTTTGCAATCAATAGGAATAGACAATAAAAACAATTGCCACTCAGGAAAAGAGCAGGAGAATAAAAAAGATGACAAAAAGTGGAAGTGGAAAGGGGAGGGGCTTAAATGACATCACCAATACATAGGAAACTCTGGTGAGCCCATCATTCATGTCAAGTGACTTTATTGATCAATAGCGGCAGATGATGAAAACCACTTTTTTTTCAATTTTCTGGGACTGAAAACAGCCAATTGGGAAACAAGAGGGCGTTAAATGACACCGCCTCAACCAATTTATAAATACACAATAGAAGGACACTCAAAACAAAAATAGTTCATATTGCTGTTGGACATAGTTCATTATTTCACAACCCCTGTAAAGTTTCACGTTGGGCTTCCGGGATCTGGAATCCCTTAGATCCCTGATCAGAATCAGAATCAGTTTTATTGCCAAATATGTTTTCACATGCAAGGAATTTGACTTGGTGTTCGGTGCATAACGATAAACAAACAAGAGAAGAATAAAACATTTTTAAAAATTAAAAAACAAGAATAAAAGCAAGTACTGTAGAAGGCAAAGGTCAAAAATACAATATAAAATAGAAAAATTCACAGAAGAAATCACACTAAAATATATGAAAAGATATTATAAGAAATAAGAAAATAATAACAATAAATTAAAAAGAATATATGCCATATGCAAGGGTATGTGCAAATGTGATGTGACAGATGTGGATGCTTTACATTAATATAACGTGTTTATATACGTGTTATTATTTATTGGACCAATAATGCTTGAGAGGACAATGTGACTTCACGATCAGCACTGCCAATCAAGACACGGGGAGGGCCTTAAGTAACACAACTAATCACAAGCCAAGCCATCACTCATGTTAGTGCGGGATCAATAGATATAGATGATGAAAACCAGCAAAACATTTTTATTTTTTTTTGGGACCTGACCAAAAAATCCAACTTTCACAAAACAAGTACCGTTCTTCAAATGTTCAGTAGTCCCACAGCAACTTCCCTCATGCATCTGTTTAGCACCTCTAGATAAATAAAAAGAAAAGTACAAGCAACCCGTACAAGCCGTTCCACTCCACTGCAACAGATTGTAAACAGTTGTTTTTTTTCATATACTATGTAGTTGATGAGTGAGGTTATCAAGTGGAGCTGGTTCTCCAAGGGATAAGTAGGATGCACTAAAAGCACGTTTTCACTCCATGTCAATATTGTCAATGAACAATGTAGAATGAAACCATTAGGTAGCAGTCGCAGGTTAGTCATAACTGAGATATAATGCATTTTCAAGCAGCCTCTCTGTTTTAAAAAGGAAGAAAACCAAGTCGGATTGTTTTTAGATGTGTTACACATCTGTTACAGCCTTGAATAATATTCCCTGAACATAAGCAACATCAACACCATATTAGTCTCTGATGGTGTGATGATGGTGGTAATTGTCATAGTAGTTTGCAACAATGTCATGTTACATGTCATCTATACCACCACCACAGGCCGACCTACATTTACTCTGAGCTGCAAGTTCTCATTCACATTCACACATTAAGCCAATGTTGTTTTCAAGTCAATATCAGTCTTATTTATAGTGAGCTTCTAACAAACAGGATTGTCACACTGTGCATGTGTGTGACTACATAGTGACTGATTACAGAGGTTAATATAAATCTACAACACTGTCACTCACAGTGAGTTTTAGATATACAAATATTTCTCAGAAGCAGAAGCTGGTGTAATTGTAATTCTTCTGTTCTCATGATGTGAAATGGAAGCTGAATGGTTAAGCTACACATAGTGTGCATATGTATTGTGTAACTGGTTTTGTATTGTGGAAATATATTATATGTTTTTTGTAAAAAAAATAAAAATATGAAGAAATGTCTTCCTTCATTGTGAAAATATACATATGACTATGTGACAACCAAAAAACTTATCCTGCATCTGCTGCTGTTTCTGTGTTCATGCATTAAAAATAAAAATGCATATCATAAACAATATTTGTTAGCCTAGTTGCTTTTCTTCTCTTTCTTTTATTTTTACATTGTAATTATACAGCAATATTTCTCATGAGACTTGAGATCCTGTGGCTTTGAAGGCGCAAGTCTCTTCGCCAGTCTCTGTTCTACCCATAAAATATAATTTAAATAAGATATAAAACCAAAACATATGCAGTGATTACTCCAGACACATATCTGGTAAGCCTTTCATCTTCTCACACAGTGAGAATTCTTACAAAAACTCATGGTTGTCGTTGGTATGTAAAAAGAGCTCTTCTAAAACCGCTACCATTTATGAACACTACAGGGACTTTTATTTTGACAACGCAGCCAATTAAGTAGTATGACGTTGCAACAACCAGGAAGTTTTGGATCACGGTGCGGCAGCGACATCGGTCAGCAGCAAACTGTACGTGTGGAAAGGTAAACAAACGTTTTATTTAGGTGTGTGATGAGAACCGGCACACGTTACATAGTAGAAAGTGAGACTGTTCGAAGTGAAGACGAAGCGCAGTCTGGCAGTTCAGGTGTGCTCTCATAGTAAGCTTACTAACGTTAGCCTAGCTAACATTAGCCTCTGTAGCAACGTCCATAGCAACGCTTTGACATCCTAGCTCAGCCAAAGCATTGAGTCTGAATCTGTGTCCTGTCTGTAAAGTCTACACAGTCCCTCTGACCCCCTTGAAGCAATAAGGTAGGCTGAACTTTGCACCGCGGATACGTTTCATTAACAATAATTTCAGTTGCACTCAAAACTATTGTCTTCTCACAGTACAGCACAGTACAGTACAGTACAGTATAGCACAGCACAGTACAGCACAGCACAGCACAGTACAGCACGGCACGGCACTGCACAGCACGGCACTGCACAGCGCAGTACAGTACAGCACAGCATAGCACAGTACAGTACAGAATAGCACAGTATAGCACAGTACAGCACAGTATAGCACAGCACAGTACAGTATAGCACAGCACAGTACAGCATAGTACAGTACAGTACAGTATAGCACAGCACAGCACAGTATAGCACAGCACAGTTATTAACGTTACACATTACATACTGAATCAGCTATATCAAAATCCTCTCATATGAGTATCCCCTGGACAAAATCTCTAATGTGTCTATTTGACATGAAAACATTTAACAACCTGTAACGGGAAATAATCACACACATCTGGGCAACTGGGACTTCACATCCACAAATACTGCAAAAGGCTAGTGGCTAGTCTATTTCTTGAGTCGAAGCCACTCTTAGCTATTTTTAAAGTTCATGACCATATAGGCTAACATTAGCTAGCATTAGCATTAGCATTAGACCAAGAGCCCCAATAATGAGCCTGGGTACAAGGCTCAGTTTGGCTCCAAGAACCACTCCTGGACATGCAACATAATATGGCTCTGCAGCACTATACTTATATCTTGTTGTAAAATGTTCATTGTTTAATTAGTTACGTGATTGGCTGATTCCTGTCCATAACCATGGCGACAGACTCCTCCCTCCTCAACTCAGAGCTGGAGCTACAGCAGCAAGAGGAGCTGTATCAACAGTTGCTGTTACAGGTGGGTTGGCTGGTTGGTCTGCTGGTAGATTAACTGGAAACCAGGTTACATTTTGGAGTGTTCCTTTATGGAGTCAGATTTGGGTCAAAATATCAAGCAAAAGACTGACAGTATCAAACAAAACATTTCAAATTGACAACAAAATGTATTTCATGGCAAAGAAAGATCTCTGAACCTCTCTGTAGTCACAGTCCCATCACTGTCACTCTAGAACGCACTGACCAATGGAGATGTAGCCCTCTAAAGCCCGCCTACACAGCTGGCAGCTGGCAGTCGTGGCTGATGTAAACGACGCAGAGAACATCGTTATCAAGGGATTGTTATGTAATCTTAAGGGATTGGGACAGATGTGAATTGACCCTTTTCTTGGCAATGGAATAAATTTTGCTGTCGATTTGAAATGTGTTGTTTGATATTGTTGCTCTTTAGTTTGACACATTGTGGCTGGGGTATAGTGTGGTGCTTGTCTTCCAGCAGCAGCAGCAGCAGCAGTATGCCTCAGTATTACATTTTTTACATTACAGTCATTTAGCAGACGCTTTTATCCAAAGCGACTTACAATAAGTGCATTCAACAAAGGTAGGTAAGGAAACTACTAGTCACCAGAAATCATAAGTGCATTTCCTTCCAAAACAAGCAACTAAGAGCATAACTAGTGTTAATGTAAGAGTGCAATAAGTTAGCAACCTACTTATCTAGACAAATGAGACAAATAGAGAATCGAATAAAACAAGAGCTAAGACAAATAAGTGTATCCAAGAGCCAGTAAACAAGAGCTCAGGCACATAAGTGACGACAAGTAGTCAAGGCTAGGAGGAAGGGTCAGGGTAGTGTCTCCTGAAGAGGTGGGTTTTCAGCCTGCGGCGAAAGATGGGCAGCGACTCTGCTGTCCTGACATCAGTGGGGAGTTCATTCCACCACTGCGGGGCCAGGACAGAGAAAAGCCGTGACCGTGTAGATCGGCCGCAGGGCCCTCTGAGCGACGGGGCAACCAGTCGCCTCGAGGCAGCAGAACAAAGTGGTCGGGCGGGGGTGTAGGGCTTGACCATAGCCTGGAGGTAAGACGGAGCAGTTCCTTTCACTGCCCTGTAGGCTAGCACCAGGGTCTTGAACTGGATGCGAGCTGCTACAGGGAGCCAGTGTAGAGAACGGAGAAGGGTTGTTGTATGGGAGAACTTGGGGCGGTTGAACACAAGTCGAGCCGCAGCTTTCTGGACAAGCTCCAGAGGTCTGATGGCCGACGCCGGGGCACCAGCAAGGAGGGAGTTGCAGTAGTCCAGGCGGGAGATAACAAGAGCCTGGATGAGCACCTGCGCTGCCTTGTCAGTGAGGAAGGGGCGAATCCTCCTGATGTTGTAGAGGAGGAATCTGCAGGAGCGTGTCACTGATGCGATGTTTGCCGAGAACGACAGTTGGTCGTCCAGGGTCACACCCAGATTCCTCGCAGTCCGAGTTGGCGTCACCACAACATCATCAATGGTGATGGCCAGGTCTCGGTGCGGACAGCTCTTCCCCGGGAGTAACTCTTCAAGCCCTAACAGAGACACAGTAGAAGCTCAGTAGAAGCTCAGTAGAAGCTCAGTAGAAGCTCAGTAGAAGCTCAGTAGAAGCTTGTTTGCCCTCTGCTGCCTTTCACATGCCCCCCCGACCTGGTGCAAATGTCACATTCTCCTCATTTTTCTCTTTCTCTTCCCTACTCTGTGTTTTGTTGGTAGGAACCATGGATGACCTGAAATAACCTCTTGTGTTTCTGGTTACAGACAGTGGGAAAGATGCAAAGTGAAAGTCCAGACTCCAGAGTGATCCGCCCACAGCCTGGTTAGTGTCTTATCAACGGGCCTTAAGTACATAAACACACACACATGCACACAGAGCTGTTTTTGCTAATTTGTTCGTACGCAATTTACTGTATCTACCCCCCCCCCCCCCCCCCCCCCCCGTCTCTCCATCCCAGGCATGTGTGTGAAGACGCTGTCACAGAACGATAAGCAGAAGGTCTTCATAAACATCTGTCAATCAGCCTCGGTCCCACCCCCTCCTGAACTTTCCAGAGAGGAGCTTATGGAGCTGCTCCAATCAGAGGACCCCACCGGCTACAGAGTTCCCATGAGCCTCGGCGAGCCACACACGGAGGTAGACAACAGTAAGTGGCCAAAGCCAAATGATTTCTTGAGTAAAAACTAAGGACTCTCTGATGTCAATGTAACCCATTTCACCAAGCAACACCTCGAAAGTCAAGGTGAGGCTCGTGGCCCCGGTGGGAGGTCACAACAACGGAGCGCAGCAGGAACAAACCAAAGTAGAGTGAATCTGAATGTGTGGTGAACAACGCGGCGTGTCTGAAGGTGCTGGTTACCTCAGACTAGATGCCTTCAATGTGAGTGTTGAGGTGGGAACTTGCGGGGGAGGAGGGCGGGACTAACTTAACACTTCCTGCCTCAAGGCAAAAAGTTGCATATGGTAGTTTTGAAAGTGTTTTGTGTAAGTGGATCGCGTCGTGGAAGGTTGTTGGTTTGAGGGCCTTTTTTGATTGGTACCTTCTGTGATGCCACTACAATCGTAACCATGACGACCAGGCCCAGTTTAGGCTCAGTGTGTTACTTTGTGTCTGTGGCGGGATGCAGGGTTACTATGGTGAACTAAAACTAGGACACACACACACACACACAGAACTGCAAATAGCAGTTTAACCTTCTTAACCTCTCTCGCTCTCTCTCTCGCTCTCTCTCTCGCTCTCGCTCTCTCGCTCTGTCTCTCTCTCTTGCTCTGTCTCTCTCTCTCTCTCTCGCTCTCTCTCTCTCTCTCTCTCTCAGGCTCCCTGGGTTGTGCAGTGTATGACGTGGTCATCAATCAGGACTTCTTCCAGAGGTGCCAGGTGTGTGTTCCTGTTCTTCCCCCCTTGCTCAGGTCTTCACCCTGACAGACAGACCTCAGTCAGTCCTCACTTTGTGTGTGTGTGTGTTTTGTAGAAGGATCCTCTGTTCCAGCAGTTCCTCATCCTGGTGTCTCTGGAGGGTTTAGAGAGTAAATACAATCTGGAGTTGAGTCGAGGTAGGTATGTGTGTGAGTGTGGGAAAGTCTAAATACACCCCGAAGCCTTGGCAGGGACAGCACCTAGTCATGCCAGACTGTGCTTGAGGATTTTCTAAATATGTTTCTGCTGTGACTGGGGAATTGTGTGTGTGTGTGCTTGTGCGCGTGTGTGTGGGTGTGTGTGCGCGTGCGCGTGTGCAGACTGGAAGGTGCTGAAGAACAGGAAGTTCTTCGGTTCTGTAAATGAGCAGAACATCCGGACCAAGAGCCGACCTGTCATCCAAGAACTACGACCTCAGTAGGTGTCTGTCTGTCTGTCTGTCTGTCTGTCTGTCTGTCTGTCTGTCTGTCTGTCTGTCTGTCTGTCTGTCTGTCTTTGTCTTTGTCTCTGTTCCATATCTGTCTCTACCTCCCTCACTCTGTCTCACACAGCTTGTGGTTTAGTTCTGTGTGCAGAGTTCACCAGACTGCAGTTCAGGCTGTTCTACTGAAATCACCTGATGTGTTCCAAGAAATAGATGCAGCCTCCAGCAGGCTTGAGGCTGTTTCTGTCACTCTACTGTGTCACTCTACTGTGTCACTCTACTGTGTCACTCTACTGTGTCACTCTACTGTGTCACTCTACTGTGCCCCCTAGAGCCTGTAGGCACCTCCACCCATCAGAAGTAATGTAGTAACAAAATTCAAGGTATGTGTCGCCTTTTTTCAACATTCAAATTCTATTTGAATAGAACCCATAAACCACACTGCTTCCTGTCACAGAGAGGATCTTTTGTGCTTTATCGAGGCTCAACGTTGTTCCACACATGTTGAACTCCGTTAGCTAAGGCAGCACAAGAAGAACACCGCCCACCGCAGTCCAGCAGACTTCCTGTGAGCGTGGAGGACCACCGTGTCAGTAAAGACACGGTGGTCCTCCACGCTTCTGATTGGCTTGGTCCCATTTTGCATTATCTGAGGTCCTTCTTGCCCCACACACACACACACACACACACACACACACCCAAGAAGTACTACTGCACATTCTCACTTTTTGCTTACTTTTTTTCACACTAAAATTGTAAATATTTTTGTACTCTTGTACAGATTTATATATTTTTTATTCTTTATCTTCATCATTCCTATTGTAATTTTAATTATTAGGATTATTCTGTCTCGGCTGCTGTAACGGCGATTTATAAAGTACCTACTATATATATATATATATAGTACCTACTATATATATATATAGTAGGTACTATAGTAGGTACTATATATATATATATAGTACCTACTATCCACCTACTGGAGACAATGAGATGGAATTTCCCAGACACGCCCCCTTCCTGGCGTCACAGACACACCCCCGTCCTAGCTTCAGAGACACGCCCCCGTCCTGGCGTCACAGACACACACCCTTCCTGACATCAGAGACACGCCCCCGTCCTGGCGTCACAGACACACACCCTTCCTGACACCAGAGACACGCCCCCGTCCTGGCGTCACAGACACACACCCTTCCTGACACCAGAGACACGCCCCCGTCCTGGCGTCACAGACACACACCCTTCCTGACATCAGAGACACGCCCCCGTCCTGGCGTCACAGACACACACCCTTCCTGACACCAGAGACACGCCCCCTTCCTGGCGTCACAGACACACCCCCGTCCTAGCTTCAGAGACACGCCCCCGTCCTGGCGTCACAGACACACACCCTTCCTGACATCAGAGACACGCCCCCGTCCTGGCGTCACAGACACACACCCTTCCTGACATCAGAGACACGCCCCCGTCCTGGCGTCACAGACACACACCCTTCCTGACACCAGAGACACGCCCCCTTCCTGGCGTCACAGACACGCCTCTGTCCTGGCGTCACAGACACGCCCCCTTCCTGTCACCAGAGACACACCCCCTTCCTGCTGTCACAGACATGCCCCCTTCCTGGCACCAGAGACACGCCCCCTTCCTGCCGTCGCAGACACGCCCCCTTCCTGCCGTCGCAGACACGCCCCCGCCCTGGTGTCACAGACACGCCCCCTTCCTGCTGTCACAGACACGCCCCCGTCCTGGCGTCACAGACACACCCCCGTCCTGGCTTCACAGACACGCCCCCTTCCTGGCCTCCTGCCTGCAAGGTGCTCCTGTTTAGTGAAACCTGATTAGGGGCGGGTCCCAGTCCAGCCTCGTCTTCCCTCATTGGTCCTTGAGTTGATAGTGGGAGGGGAAACCGGTTTTATCAGGTCCTCTATCAGCGTCTGTTGACCTTTGACCTTCAGCTGTAGAGCGCTGTGCTGGTTTCCAGTGCTGTCGCCCAGCCAGCATACATGACATCACCCCTGACTCACCTCCCTCCCTCCCTCTCTCCCCCGTTTCCTCCCAGGGAGAAACCCTCTGCTGCTGCCAGAAGGTAAATCTCTTCCTCTTGAAACATTTGATACAAACTGGAATCGTCAGACATGTTTATCTTCTTGCTTTCTCTCTCCCTCCTTTGTCCCTCCTCACCCCTTTTCCCCTTTCCCTCCATCTCTACAATAACTTTCTACTTTCTCTCCCTCTACACCTGTCTCTCCTTCCTCTCCTCCTCCTCTTTCTCTCCCTCTACACCTGTCTCTCCTTCCTCTCCTCCTCCTCTTTCTCTCCCTCTACACCTGTCTCTCCTTCCTCTCCTCCTCCTCTTTCTCTCCCTCTACACCTGTCTCTCCTTCCTCTTCTTCTCCTCTTTCTCTCCCTCTACACCTGTCTCTCCTTCCTCTTCTCCTCTTCTTTCTCTCCCTCTACACCTGTCTCTCCTTCCTCTTTTCCTCCTCCTGTTTCTCTCCCTCTACACCTGTCTCTCCTTCCTCTCCTCCTCCTCTTTCTCTCCCTCTACACCTGTCTCTCCTTCCTCTCCTCCTCCTCTTTCTCTCCCTCTACACCTGTCTCTCCTTCCTCTCCTCCTCCTCTTTCTCTCCCTCTACACCTGTCTCTCCTTCCTCTCCTCCTCCTCTTTCTCTCCCTCTACACCTGTCTCTCCTTCCTCTCCTCCTCCTCTTTCTCTCCCTCTACACCTGTCTCTCCTTCCTCTTCTCCTCCTCTTTCTCTCCCTCTACACCTGTCTCTCCTTCCTCTTCTTCTCCTCTTTCTCTCCCTCTACACCTGTCTCTCCTTCCTCTTCTTCTCCTCTTTCTCTCCCTCTACACCTGTCTCTCCTTCCTCTCCTCCTCCTCTTTCTCTCCCTCTACACCTGTCTCTCCTTCTTCTCCTCATCCTCTTTCTCTCCCTCTACACCTGTCTCTCCTTCCTCTCCTCTCCTCTTTCTCTCCCTCTACACCTGTCTCTCCTTCCTCTCCTCCTCTTTCTCTCCCTCTACACCTGTCTCTCCTTCCTCTCCTCCTCCTCTTTCTCTCCCTCTACACCTGTCTCTCCTTCCTCTCCTCCTCCTCTTTCTCTCCCTCTACACCTGTCTCTCCTTCCTCTTCTCCTCCTCTTTCTCTCCCTCTACACCTGTCTCTCCTTCCTCTTCTCCTCTTTCTCTCCCTCTACACCTGTCTCTCCTTCCTCTTCTTCTCCTCTTTCTCTCCCTCTACACCTGTCTCTCCTTCCTCTCCTCCTCCTCTTTCTCTCCCTCTACACCTGTCTCTCCTTCCTCTTCTCCTCCTCTCTCCCTTCATTCTTCATATATTACATGGCGTCACTCCCCTCCCCCCTCTTCCTCCCCATCCATCTTACTTTCACTTTCTCTACTTTCTCTCTCTCTCCCCCCCCCCCCCCCCCTCTCTCTCTCTCTCTCTCTCTCTCTCTCTCTCTCTCTCTCTCTCTCTCTCTCTCTCTCTCTCCAGACCAGAGTTCAGTTTGCTTGTGGAGCCCCCTGCTGGTGACCCAGAGTACCTCATAGCAGAAATACAGCTACCGGGAGTGGTGAGTCTCTCTCTCTCTCTCTCTCTCTCTTCTCTCTCTTCTCTCTCATTCGTTCATTCCAATGTTGCAACATATATCATACAAACTGATGTGGGTTTTTGAAAGCTGATACCAATATTTTGTGGATTGTATAAAACCAACGCACCCATCCAGAGGGGTGGAGCTCCGTGTAGTGTGATCTGATATGATGCGTTTCCTGCGTGACCTCGTGACCTCGTGACCTCATGACCTCGTGTCCCCTGTCTTCCTGTCCAGCCGTCGTCTGGTTGTCTGGTCCTGGACGTGGGCGAGGACCGTCTGGTGCTGACGGCCCGGCCGGCGCTCTTCCACCTCGACGTCTTCCACCCCCTGCTGGTCGACCAGGAGAACAGCCTGGCGCAGTACAACACCAGCACACAGGTGAGACACACACACACACACACACACACACACACACACACACACGCTGGTCAAACACACAGTACAACACCAGCACACAGGTGAGACACACACACACACACACACACACACACACACGCTGGTCAAACACACAGTACAACACCAGCACACAGGTGAGACACACACACACACGCTGGTCAAACACACAGTACAACACCAGCACACAGGTGAGACACACACACACACACACACACACACACACACACACGCTGGTCAAACACACAGTACAACACCAGCACACAGGTGAGACACACACACACACGCACACACACACACACACACACGCTGGTCAAACACACAGTACAACACCAGCACACAGGTGAGACACACACACACACTGGTCAAAGACATCGTACAACACCAGCACACACGTAAAGGTGCAGTAATACTCTTAACACGTGTGTACATCATCAACAAGAAAACTACAACCACACTTCTCTCTCTCTCTCTCTCTCTTCTCTTCTCTTCTCTTCTCTTCTCTCTCTCTTCTCTTCTCTTCTCTCTCTCCTTCTCTCTCTCTTCTCTCTCTCTCTCTCTCTTCTCTCTCTCTCTCCTTCTCTCTCTCTTTCTCTCTCTCTCTCTTGTGTTGTTCATTTTTCTATGATGGCTGATCTTGGATTACCTTGTCGGGGGTTTTTTTTGTCTGATTTATGAATGATTGTTTCTATTTTTTGTAAACTGAAAATCTGATTCTCTCTCTCTCTCTCAGATCCTCACGGTGACCATGCCTGTGGTGTCTTCATGAATCAAACAGTTTCAGCTGTCCAGTTATTTGTTCATAAATGACGTGATGAAAATAAAGATGTTTTCCAGAACGTTTGTGAGTCTGCTGGTGTGTTTGGAGATCATGATGCTCGATTGAAACGTTCATGCTGAAGACCTGGAGAATGTCTCAACTCCTCCGGGGCGTTCAGGGTCCTTCTGGGAAACGTGACGCTCTCGCTTCATGGAAACAGAAACAGGATGAAGCCGTCACTCCTCTATTTCTGGATCTGCTCATCCCTCCGTCTGTCTGTCTGTCATCTCCTGTCTGTTGTCTCTCTCTCTCTCTCTCTCTCTCTCTCTCTCTCTCTCTCTCTCTCTCTCCCTCCCTGTGGTTCGCCAACCATCCTCTTTCAGTCTCTCTCTCTCCGCCTGCCTCGCTCTGCCTCTTCCTCTCTCCACTTCCTCCTCTTCCTCTAATTGTCTCTTTCCAGTTCTCTTCCTGTGGTGGATGACCATCCCTCTTTTCTCTTTTCACTCTCCCTCCATCCTCTCTCTCTCTCTCTCTCGCTCAACATGTCTCTCTATCTCTGCTGTCTGCGTTAATTTCAACTTCCTTTATTGGTGTGATGAAACATCTAGAAACATCTGGTAATAATTCAAGTAGAAAACTGGATAACTGTACACACTAATACTGAACACATATACATATTGTACATTAAAGTACGTTTCTGATTATTTTGCTTCACATTGTGACAGTAGACAAACAAACAAAGTCAGGCTGGAACGTCTTTCAAAACATCAGCTCAACTTTATTGTTCAGACGGGCAATTTGTTTTTCAGCCGGGTCGATAAAAACTGATGCTTTGTTACAGCCGGAAACAAAGTCCAGCAAAACTCATAAAATACAACGAAACTAAACTAAACTAAACTAAACAATCAGGAGTCACCTGGTTCATCTGGTTCACCTGGCTCACCTGGCTTCACCTGGCTCACCTGGTGCATCTAGTTCACCTGGCTCATCTGGTGAATCTGGTTCACCTGGCTCATCTGGTACACCTGGCTCACCTGGTTCATCTGGTTCACCTGGCTCTCCTGGTTCACCTGGTACACCTGGCTCACCTGGTACACCTGGCTCACCTGGTTCATCTGGTTCACCTGGTACACCTGGCTCACCTGGTACACCTGCTTCACCTGGCTCACCTGATACACCTGGTACACCTGCTTCACCTGGCTCACCTGATACACCTGGTACACCTGCTTCACCTGGCTCACCTGGTACACCTGCTTCACCTGGCTCACCTGATACACCTGGTACACCTGCTTCACCTGGCTCACCTGATACACCTGGTACATCTGCTTCACCTGGCTCACCTGATACACCTGGTACACCTGCTTCACCTGGCTCACCTGGTACACCTGCTTCACCTGGCTCACCTGGTACACCTGCTTCACCTGGCTCACCTGGTACACCTGGTACACCTGGCACCTATATTGGTTTTGGGCTCTTCTGTTACCATCTCAGACCAATAATCAATAATCAGCCGATCCAGTGGAGGCTTTGTGAATGTAGTTTCCTCAGATGAAGTAGCTATCTTCTCTCTCGCTCCTCCCCCTCCCTCCCCCCCCCCCCCCCCGACTCCCTCCTCTTTTGGTCATCCCCCTTTTCCAGCTGCCCTGTTGCACTCCTCCATTTGTCCGGTGAGGTCACCATCCCTCTGTTCCCCCTAATCCCACGAGCCGCTCGTCTTTCTGCCCCCGCTTAATCCACATGTGGCCCCCTGCCCTGGACACACACACACACACACACACACACACACACACACAAAAAAGCATTCTTACAACACCCACATATCCACACACACACACACACATTTGCACACAGACTCAGTTATTCTTGTAGTGCACACTCAAACACTCAAACACTCAGTAATTCTCACAGCATGCATCACACACACACACACACACACACACACACACACATGCTGCCTGCCCCCTCCCTGTATAAAACTCCCATTGTCTCCCTCTACAATAGCCATTCTCTTGCCTGTCTCTCTCTCTCTCTCTCTCTCTCTCTCTCTCTGTCTGTCTGTCTGTGTTTCTCTTGGTAGCCGGTACAACCACACCTTCGTACAGGTACGTCTGTCTGTCTGTCTGTCTGTCTGTCTGTCTGTCTGTCTGTCTGTCTGTCTCTCTTGTGTCTCTTTTGCTGGAGGTCTTGGTTCTCAGAGGGGAGCAGTGGGTCTGATGTGTGTTTGCATTCATGCTTACAATCCCATTTAATGTTTTCTGAGCTGAACTGATGTAAACCTGATAACCTGATAACCTGATAACATCCTGTCCTCACCTGACCGCTTCCCTTCACCTTCACCTGCATCTTCCCTTCACCTTCACCTGCATCTTCCCTTCACCTTCACCTGCATCTTCCCTTCACCTGACCGCTTCCCTTCACCTTCACCTGCATCTTCCCTTCACCTTCACCTGCATCTTCCCTTCACCTGCATCTTCCCTTCACCTTCACCTGCATCTTCCCTTCACGGATGAAGTGGATTGAATAGATGAAAATCCATAAAAGATCAAAACATTCAGCTGGGTTTAACTGCTCGGTGTAATGCGTGGGAGTGTAGGGAGTGTGTACTTCAACAGCTTCATGTATCAGAAACATCAGATACATACTGTCTGTAGTTTTCATACTGTCTGTAGTTTTCGTCTCCACGAGGTTTGAATGAGACGAGCGTCGTCTGCAGTCGGCTTGTTTCTAGTCTGACTCGTTGTGCCTCGTGTGTCTGGGTATATTTATATTATATTTATATATTTCTGGTATATTTCTGTGTCCTGTGGTCCATTTCCTGTCCAGCTCAGTGGCTAGATGGTGGCGCTACCCTGCCACAGCGGGGGCCCCCCGGGGCCCCCCGGGGCCCCCCATGCCAAAAGTGTTTTTTTAGGCGTTTTCTCTCCTGCATCTCTGTTGTCGTGTATTTTCTGAGATCGCCCTCGACTAAAATTAACCCATCAGAATTCCTCAGTTAATGCCCGTGCCTGTTGCCGGGGGTAACTCGACTCTCCTCCCAAATCCCCTTGTTCTTTCCTCCCTCCCTCCCTCCCTCCGTTTAGCTCCCCCATGTCCCGATGGGGGATGTTGAAATGTGCACCTCTTATCCCTCCATCCATCCCGCCCTCTCTCCACCCCTCATCCTTTCCCTTTCCCCTCCATTAAAACTCCATCCGCAGTGCCCTTGAGCAAGGCACCGACCCTCGGCTCCAGAGCAGCTGCTCAGTAGTGCAGGTCTGCGGTGAGTCTGCCCGCCTGGCACGACAACAGAGAGCAGCGAGGGAAGGCAGGGAAGGTGACAGCCACCTCGTCTATAAATTCTCCCCTACCGTGACGGGAGCGCCGTAAATTGTTCCTGATGACAGAAAGATGGAGAGAGAGAGAGAGGAGGGAAAGATGAGGAAAGAGAAGGAGGGAGGAAGAGGAGGGAAAGATGAGGAAAGAGAAGGAGGGAAACGACGGCAGGATATAACTCCCTCCTCGTGAAGTTTCTACTTTTTCAGTGTTTGACGTTTTTAGAGGAACAATTTAAAACGTGTAGAGATGTTCACGCCTGACGGCCAACACCAGAGAGTGAAAGGAACGACGGTAGAGGAGGGATGATGTGGGGCAAAGGTCACGAGAGGTCGCGAGAGTCAAAGTCAAACCTCGACGGCCCCGCCCCTCCGACCCGCCTAGCAGCTGCACAGCCGACCTGTCAATCTGTCATCCGTTTAGAAATGATCTTTCAAAATAAATCATCTGATCTAGTTTGTCAGGAACCGCAGGAAGGAGGTAGAGAGGGAGGTGAAAGAGGAGAGAGAGAGAGAGAGAGAGAGAGAGAGAGAGAGAGAGAGAGAGAGAGAGAGAGAGAGAGAGAGAGAGAGAGAGAGAGAGAGAGAGAGAGAGAGAGAGAGAGAGAGAGAGAGAGAGAGAGAGAGAGAGAGAGAGAGAGAGAGAGAGAGAGAGAGAGAGAGAGAGAGAGAGAGAGAGAGAGAGAGACCGTAGAAAGTGAGAGAAACCCTTATCGCTGTCTGTCTCTCTCTGTTTAACCTCGTCACATTCTCACCTGTTGGCGCTCCATCAATCTGCCTGAACCGCTGCCAGGAAGGTGTCAGCACCCACTGTGTGTGTGTGTGTGTGTGTGTGTGTGTGTGTGTGTGTGTGTGTGTGTGTGTGTGTGTGTGTGTGTGTGTGTGTGTGTGTGTGTGTGTGTGTGTGTGTGTGTGTGTGTGTGTCAGAACAATGGCAGCTCAGAGATGCAATTTATAGCCCGAACCATGCCAGTGTGTATTTCCGTCACCACAGCGATCAGTCACAACGAGGTAGATTTACTGATGACGACTCAATCACCGGGCCCGGCATGTCTTCACCTGTTCTGTGGTTCCAGTAGCTAACAGAGCAACGTGATACTCTCAGAACACATGAAGGGTACGAGCACGTGTACCCGTTTGGCGTCACCGGACAGAAAACGGTACGGCGACGTTTCGCAAGAAGTCGCGATAAACGCATCGAACAAGCTAGCTGTTTCCAACGTAGCTGCACAATAGTTCGGCGCTCTGAATCTTCATCTCGCCCCTTTAAAAAAACACACACCAGGTTCATCATAGTTCTTTAGACATTACCAATCCATGAAATACGACATTGGAAAATAGAGTTTAAATGTTCGTGAAAAGAGAACCTGCAGCCCAACATCTGGTTGGTGGTTGGACAAAATGACTGCTGTTCACTGTGATGAGGACCTTCAGAAATCTGCTGGATAGAAAGATAGAAAGAAAGGATGAATACAAACAATAATAAGGAACACATCCGCAAACAAACTAGAGCCAGAAACATCAAAAATCACTGAATCTGCTTTTGTGAATCGAGTCACATTTGCAATATGACTTTTGTTTCACTTCACAAATGGACAGCACACAGGACTTTTGTTCCCTCAGTGTTGACTGGAAGGCTTCCGAAGAAAAAGAAGAAGAAGAAGAAGAAGAAGAAGAAGAAGAAGTTGTTAGAATTTCAATTTAAGAGCGTCTTTGTTTCGCTTCACAATTGGACACCACACAGGACTTTTGTTGCCTGAGTGTTGACTGGAAGGCTGCCAATAAAAAAGAAGAAGAAGTTTGAATTTCGAATTTCAAATTAAGAGCGCCTTTTACCCAAGAGCTCTCTACATGTTCAGGGAGGTTTGAGGTTTGACCCCTTCTGTGACCTTTAGGCGTCTACTGCTCTAACAACCTCAATCATCCAAACCTCCTGTTAGGTTTGTTTTCGTGTTTTCATGTTTTCGTTCCTCTGGATGAGTCAGTGGTTCAGCAGCCTCTCCTTATTGATCTGATCGGTTTCTGTTTCTCTTTCCTGCAGCATGTCGGACGTGGAGGAGGAGTACGAGTGAGTACAAACACATGCGTCATTGTTGATCATTTCTCATCGCTTGATGATGTTAACTGGTATCTGTTCCTCTTCCTCTTGCTCATCCTCTAGGGAGCAGGCAGAGGGTGAGTTACACACACACACACACACACACACACACACACACAATGGAGTTGTATATAATACATTAAACTACAATGAATTTACCTGAATCTAAATGCAGCCTCAAATAACCTCTAAGTGTCTGTCTGTCTGTCTGTCTGTCTGTCTGTCTGTCTGTCTGTCTGTCTGTCTGTCTGTCTGTCTCTCTCTCTCTCTCTCTCTCTCTCCCTCTCTCTCTCTCCCTCTCCCTCAGAGGCAGAGGATGAGGTGGAGGCTGAGCAGGAGGAGGAGGATGGAGAAGGTAAGGATAGACGGACTCGTACGTACAGCTCTGTGTAAAAGTTTTAGACGTGTAAAAAATATCAAAAATAAAAACGTTTCTAAATCTCAGAAAATGTTCTAGAGAGCGGAAGTGTAAAACACTAATGCAGAAAACAGAGAAAATAAACATCCAAGACCTAAAAAACAACCGAGGGTGCCCGAGACTTTTGCACAGTACTGTACTGTAGTCTTGCAGGAGAGCTCCGACACGACCTGTCCAATCACACGTCTGCACGGTTCAGGTAAACGTTATTATCCCCGGAGGGAAAATCTGTTTGGTCATATGCATCAAAAACATAATGGAAATCCACATGGTCGGTGAGTTTGCTGCTAAATCCTTCATCAAAGATTTGAAAACAGGATCGTCTACCTGCCAGTTAAAGCGATCCTACCATCAAGAAACTCACCAACACACCGGTGGCGTTTCCCCTGCCTGTCTTCATAACGGTGTGGGTGGGGTCAGGCTGCTAACCTGTCAATCTCCCCTCTATCCTGCTTTCTCCCATTGGCTGAAACTGAAACTGTGCTGGTCCGGCCTATCAGAGCAGGAAGAGTACCAAGGTAGGGTGAGAGCATTCGCAATTACATGTTGTGTGCATCCTGACATTGATAATTACATTACACACGTAACAGGATTTCGAGATTTCTCGGGGGCAAAACTGAAATAATCTCATTGGTTCAGTTAAACCTCAATGGGCGGAGCTAAATAACCACAGTTTTTTCGGAGTGCAGGTTAGCTAACTGGCTAAAGGCAAAGAAGGAATTCTGGTCAAAATAAAAATAAAAATATAAATGGCAATGATTCTTTTTTTCATCATATCACCATAGCAGGCTGGCTAACTAGCTTACCCAGATAGCTATAGGCTAGTAAGGATAGTTTGAACTAGGCTAACTAGCTAACCTAGATAACTTAATATGGCTTGATTGTATTTTTTCAGTTCATAATGTTAGCTAGCTCCTCTTTACCCTTTGCCTTTTTCGCTGGGCTTCAACGGTGGTCCTTTGGCTCCGCCCACTGAGGTTTAACTAGCCAATGAGATTATTACAGCATTCAGATCAACTCTGCTTCTGACAAATGTTTGTAGATAATTACGTTTTGTACCTGTGTGTAATGTAATAATGAATGTTCTTCACAAAACTACATTTCCCTCTAGCCACAGTGGGTTACATGCTCAGGCTCGTTGCATGATGGGAAAAGGTAATTTTTATAAGCTTGCTGACTCAGCATCAGGTATTAACTTTGCACTCCTTTCAATCCACACCTTTCTACCGCTCCTCCTCTTTTTATTCTCTCTGCCTTTGTCTTTCACTTCCTTCCTTCCTTCCTTCCTTCCTTGTTTGCCCCCCTCTTCCTTTTCATTCACTAATCCAATCCCATGATTCCTTTCCTTTCCTTCCATTTCGTCTTTGTATCCTCCTCCATCTTTCATTCTGTGTTGACGTGGCTGGCCCATCAGAGGAAGACGCCCAGGAGGAAGGTGAGACATCGTAGAAGTGTGTTTCACTCTTCAAATTCAGTTGGTTCCTCAGACAAAATCTCCTTCCAAAATAAAACCATATAAACAAATATACCTACTCTTGCAAAATGATTATTGCCTTTATCAACTATGGAATATTGTCTTGTCTCGTCTTACCTTATAGAAGACACAATCATCTATATTTGAACTATTGAACATTGAACTGTATTGAGTGATTTGGTCTCCTAAATAATTTGTAAAGCATCTTGGAAGGAGATGATCTGTACTCACCCACGTCTCTGGTCTTAATGGTGCTAAACTGGTTGAAGCACCCTAACCTGGACTGGTCAGGAAACAACAAGAGATTTTACTTTTACACACTCAAGTTTCATTTTTAGGTTAGCAAATGTTCATCTACTTTTTCCACTTCTTGCACTGCTAACTTTATTATTTCCTCACCATGTGTTGATCACAGGCTTGTTGTGTTTCAGTCACGATGATAAAAAGCTTCACTAACACATTTAAGATTCATGTGTTTTTTCCTCTCCTGGTTAGAGAAGGATGGACAACGCAATCATTCTCACACAGATGAGGGAAATGACTTTTGTTCAGTCGTAATCCATATTCTCTTTCTGTCTGTCTGTCTGCCTGTCTGTCTGTCTGCCTGCCTGTCTGTCTGTCTGCCTGCCTGTCTCTCGTTAACAGAGGAAGAGCGACCCAAACCCAAGTACGTTCACTCGTCCTCTTTGCTGCTGATTTACTCGTTAAAATCATTCTTCAACTTTTCAGATCCGTCTTATTTTCTGACTCAAGTTTAACGTTCCCTTCCTCCTCCAGACCCATGGTGCCCCAGCTCGCCCCTCCCAAGATCCCTGAGGGCGACAGGGTGGATTTTGATGTAAGTTTAATGTAATCAGGTTTGTTTATTGAGGCTTTGGCACCATCACGGAGGTCCAGTGGAGAATTGGCTGTACACAACTAAGGAAAAGAGACTAAAAATGTCACCAAAAATGTCAACCCAAAGCTCTTTACAGAAAACATGGCATGCAAAACCCTTTCTTATTAAAGTGCAGAAAATCCTACAAAGTGTCTTTTCTGTCTTTTGTCTCCCCCCTCCGCCTCCCCCCTCCACGCCTCCCCCCTCCACGCCTCCCTCCCTCTACCAGGACATCCACAGGAAGCGTATGGAGAAGGACTTGTTGGAGCTTCAAACTCTGATCGACGTCCACTTTGAGCAGAGGAAGAAGGAGGAGGAGGAGCTTATCGGCCTCAAGGACCGAATTGTAGGTCTACTTCCTGGTTTGATACTATCACTTCCTGATGCGCGAGGGTGTGTGTGTGTGTGTATTGATTGATTGATTGATTGATTGATTCCTTCCTTCCTTCCTTCCTTCCTTCCTTCCTTCCTTCCCTCCCTCCTTCCTTCTTTCTCCTTCATCTCATTCATACATTCTTCCTCTTCCTCTCCACCAGGAGCACCGTCGGTCAGAGAGAGCTGAGATCCAGAGGGTCAGAGCAGAGAAGGAGAAGGACAGACAGAACAGGATTGCGGTACCACACACGCACACACACACACACACACACACGCACACACACACACACACACACACACACACACACACACACACACACCAATGTATGTATTAATCACCCAGTCAGGACAGACTGATACTCATACTTTAACGTCACTCCCCCGTCACTCCCCCGTCACTCCATCCCTCAGGGGGAGCGCCAGAGAAAGGAGGAAGAGGAGGCGAAGAAGAAGGCTGATGATGACGCCAAGAAGAAGAAAGTGCTGTCTGGCATGGGAGCAAACTTTGGAGGCTTCCTGGCCAAGGTCAGTCTGCTGCTGGTGGTGATGATGATGATGATGGTGGTGAAGATGGTGGTGAAGATGATGATGATGATGATGAAGATGATGAAGATGATGGTGATGATGATGAAAATGATGGTGATGATGATGGTGATGATGATGATGATGGTGATGATGATGATGACAATGATGTTGGTGATGAAGGTGATCATGGTGGTTTTGATGATGGTGATTTGGTGTGTGTGTGTGTGTGTGTGTGTGTGTGTGTGTGTGTGTGTGTGTGTGTGTGTGTGTGTGTGTGTGTGTGTGTGTGTGTGTGTGTGTGTGTGTGTGTGTGTGTGTGTGTGTGTGTTCCAGGCTGAGACTAGGAGGGGTAAGCGTCTGACAGGCAAAGAGATCAAGAAGAAGACTCTGGTGGAGAGACGACAACCGCTGGACATCGACAACATGAGGGAGGACGCGCTCAAGTAAGTCTCGTCCAATCGTGTTGCAGATTCTCCTGGCAGCTGACCAATCACATTACAGCAATTAGAACAGATGTTGCCAAAAAGGTACTCAGGGAATTCTGTTCACTGTTCACCGTGTTTACCACCGTGCTGCAGACGTCAGGTCTGTTTACCTCAGGGTTGAGATTTCCTACTTCGGTTCCTTTGTATTTTTCCTAGCAGGAAGTGATGTCAGACTGGAATAAGTAAATAGCTTCCTCTTTATGTCTCCAAGGCAACGAGCCCAGGAGATGTGGAACTGGATCTACCAGCTGGAGTCTGAGAAGTTCGACTTCATGGAACACATGAAGCACCAGAAATATGAGGTATTAATATATAAAATACACACAGGAGTTATCAATAAATCATGATAGTTAAGATCAGACCAGAGAGAGAGAGAGTCACTCCACCTGGACATGCTGCTGCAGGTCAGATGAATAATATAATATAAATATAAATATAATATAAATATAAATAAATATAATATAATATAAATATAATGTTTATGTTGGTGGTGGGTGTTATGATGAGGTCATCGTTTACCCACCGCTCTATTGACTACTACTAGCCATGATGCTAACTACATAATGTACTATAACACAATATAACATAGAAACCCATATGAGTTAGTGAGGTACTTAACACAGAAACAGCATTACTGTCCTTCAATAGTTGATCAATACAGTACACACACTGAGTATTGATTATATTGATGACTTCCATAGTAACTGATATGTCTCCTAAATATCTCCTCCTCCTCCTCCTCCTCCCCCTCCTCCTCCTGCTCCTGCTCCTCCTCCTCCTCCTGCTCCTCCTCCTCCTCCTCCTCCTCCTCCTCCTCCTCCCCCTCCTCCTCATCCTCCTCCCCCTCCTCCTCCTGCTCCTGCTCCCCCTCCTCCTCCTCCTGCTCCTCATCCTCCTCCTCCTCCTCCTGCTCCTGCTCCCCCTCCTCCTCATCCTCCTCCTCCTGCTCCCCCTCCTCCTCCTGCTCCCCCTCCCTCTCCTCCTCCTCCTCCTGCTCCTCCTCCTCCTCCTCCTCCTCCTCCTCCCCCTCCTCCTCATCCTCCTCCCCCTCCTCCTCCTGCTCCCCCTCCTCCTCCTCCTGCTCCTCATCCTCCTCCTCCTCCTCCTGCTCCTGCTCCCCCTCCTCCTCCTGCTCCTGCTCCCCCTCCTCCTCATCCTCCTCCTCCTGCTCCCCCTCCTCCTCCTGCTCCACCTCCCCCTCCTCCTCCTCCTCCTCCTGCTCCCCTGCTCCCACCTCCTCCTCCTGCTCCCCCTCCTCCTTATGCTCCTCCTCCCCCTCCTCCTCCTCCTCCTGCTCCTGCAGATCATCGTGCTGCTGAACAGAATCTCACACGCCCAGAAATTGTGAGTTACAGTAACAGACAGTAACAGTAACATTTCTACTTCATATCTAGTGTTTGTAGTGTATAATCTCTCCTCCTTCCTTCCTTCCTTCCTTCCTTCCTTCCTTCTTTCCTTCTTTCCATTTCTTTCTTTCCTTCCTTCATTTCTTCATTGCTTACTTCCTTACTTCTTTCCTACCTCCCATTCTTCCTCCTTCCTTCCTACTGGCTCTTCTTCCTTGCCTCCTTCCCCCTTCCTAACATCTATCTTCCTTCTTTGCTTCCTACCTTCTTCACTTATCTCTCTCTCACGTCCCCTCCTTATTTCCACTGTCTTTCCACTTACTCTCCTTCCTTCCTTACTTGTTCCTTCCTTCCTTCCTTCCTCCTTTCTCTCCCTCCCTCCTCCCCCCTTCCCACAGTAAAAAGGGCCACGGCAAAGGGAAGGTGGGAGGCCGCTGGAAGTAAAGGAGTAAAAATGAAAGAGGAGAA